>JXCR01142566.1:273641-306129 GCA_002079205.1 Phalaenopsis hybrid cultivar
CTCCACCAAACTTCAATTGTTTGTGCCCACACCTTCACAAGAGTGAAAGAAGCCAGAGCCCCATCTAATCCCCCTTCCACGAAGCCTCTACCATAGCTCTAGACCAACACCTGAAATCGAGCTTGGTCGAATTCATACCTAGACCTTCACACCAAGGTTAGGGACTCAATCCCTAGCCTCCTTGGACCCCAACGAACGTGCCGAGCACCTTTGATTGAAGCCTCCCTTCTCAGATCAACACCTGAAATCGAGCTTGGTTGAATTCATACCTAGGCTTTACACCAAGACCAGGGACTCTCCTAGTCTCCTTGGACCCCAACGAACGTTCCGAGCACCTCTGATCAAAGCCTCCCTTCTCAGACCAAAGGTATAAAACTCCTCCTCTTCTTGAGCTTATTTTGATTCTTCAATTACTTAAGCTTGATTTCATGGTACCTTAGCCGTATGGATGTGTTCGTCTCACTTAGACGAGTCCATAGGATCAAATCCAAGGTGATTTAGTTGAGTCTAGGCCGAGATCTTAAGATTTTAGTTTGGACGGGCACGGAATCATTCTATCGGGGACGATGACGGGGAGTCGTTCGATCAAGCGTGTATCAAATGGATGGGGGAGATCGAGCCGGACGGCTCTTTAATACATGAATAGCGGGTCGCGTCAGCAAGCTACGTGGACGCCGACGTCAAACCAGAGTGCGCCACACATGCTTTTGGAGGCGTCGTAGGTTGAGGTGGCACGCACGGTTTAAATAGAAAAATAAGGGTATTTTCTTATTTATTTAATCCCCAAAACTTCAAAAATACATAATTTTGTGTAGAAAAAACACAAAAATAAAATAAAAATACCCTCTTGCTCATGAACAGAGGAGAATAATGTGGAATATTTTTCAAGTCCATTTGATGCATAAAATATTTTTAATTAATTAAATACTATTTGGAATCATTTAATTCTCCATGCATATTGACACATCACCTTGGCTTGAAATTTTGACATATTGTAGCCTCTATAGGGGGGGAACATTCTCTGATTTTTCCAAAGTCAGATGAGGTCCCTATATAGAGAACCATATTTGTTAAGTTATTTCACATCATTTCCTTAAAATAATCATAGAAATTAGCATATTGGTTATTAAATCCTAAAAAAATTTTGAAGGTCTACCATGACCAGAGAAACCTTTGAAAATAATTTCATGGGTCAAGTCAATTAAAACGCAAGGTCTACCATGACCAGAGAAACCTTTGAAAATAATTTCATGGGTCAGGTCATTTAAAACATCCTTAAATTTTCCAAATACTAAATCACTTTATGACCAGAGAAATCTTTGAAAATAATTTCATGGATCAAGTCATTTAAAAAATTCTTAAATTTTCCAAATATCAAATCACTAAGATTATTAATTTTGAAAAATATAAACATTTAAATGACTTGATTTTTTATCTCCACTGTGTTTTATGATCCAGAGGACTCATCATAAAAGTTTCAAAATATTTTGAGTTCATTTAAAAACTTAAATTGATTTTTAAAGATAAATACCGCTCTTAACATTTAAATGATTTTTTAAAAATCAAAATATAACTCAAAAAATTATGAAACTTAGTTTTTTGAGTTCTCTGTGATCAGGGATATTTTCTAAAAATAAAATGATATTTAAAATAAAAACTTAATTTTTAGCCTATTCTAAATATTTAAATAATTAAAAATTCATAAAAATCACAAAAATAATAAAACTCATGGTTTGTTTTATTTAAATAATTAAAAATTCATAAAAATCACAAAAATAATAAAACTCATGAAGATGTTCTAAATTGCTCCCTAATCACTTAGGAACAATTAGAATATTTTTCCTGATTTTCTAAATAAAGATGTTGAATTTTTAATTACTTAGGAACAATTAGAATATGTTTCCTGGTTTTCTAAAGAAAGATATTGAATTTCAAAGCTTAAAAATAATTTTTAAAAGGCTAAAAATGAGTTTTAACTAAAATAATTCCAATAAATCAAGGAAAAATCAGAAAAATATAACATTTGCTCCTCTGAGTTCTTTAACCTTAGAGAGATTTTTTAAAAATATAAAACTTAATTTTCACAACTTAAAATATTTTATTTTTATTAAATAGCCCAGAAATTAAAATAATTATAATAAATCACAGAGAATTCACAAAATTGTGAAATTTGATACACAGTCTCCTCTGGTCAAGTTCTACCTCCAGTAAAAATTTTAAGGGATTATAATTAACTTAGTCAAGTTAGGAATTTTTTTTGAAAAATCCTATTTTTGCATTAAAATAATTATATAAATTAAATTGAATTTTGAAAAATCACATTTTTTTCCTCTGATGTCTTAATGAACCCATGAATGAGGTGGGATAAAAATTTCAAAGTCATTTGAATTGAATTTGACAAATTATGAAGTGTTAGAGCTTTAGGGGCAAATGTGTCATTTTGGAAATCTTGCCTTAATTAACATTTAGGCTTAATTCAAGGAGGGGAATGAGTAACCTCTAATATTAANATTGTAAAGAGGAAGGATGATTTCTTAAATTTGAACTTTCCATCACAACAAAAACTTTGGTTAATTTTGTAATTTTACTTTTAAAATTTTAGTATTTAGTTTAGTTTAACTTCTGTAGTCTTACATCTGTATTTTAATTAGTATTCACTTGAGTAGTTAATTTTTAAACTTCACACTTTACTTTTACTTTTGTTTTTTGTTTTTGTTATAAAATAGATTTCATAATTTACTTTAATATTTTCCAACTTCCCTCTGGGATTGATATATAGGACTCCATTAGAGCTCTTTATTAATTGAGCAATACGTATACTTGCGTTGATATTAATGAGGATTTGGCAGTTTAAAAAGACTTTTCAAAGATAAATTGTTTACATAAAGAGTATTTTTGTTGGGATTATATTGCATATTTATTATATATCTAGCGTGTGTAATTTTGTAATATTAAAAAATATTTACAAAATTGTCACACTAAATAGCCCCGCATTAAGTTTTTAGTGTCATTGTCGGGGAAGTAATGGAAAATATTATTATTTTATTTTTTTTATTTCAAAAAAATTAAAAAAAAATAAATAATAAAAAAGAGTGTTTGTAGTTTATTTTGAACATTTTCTTATTTAAGTGTGTTGTTTGTTTTTAATTACCTTTTTTAGTTTGTTTATGCATAGTGTAAGATTTGAAAAATTCGTACCTTACGATTCTGGGTTAGAAATAACTGTTAGAAAAATTCAAAAACAACAAAAAGAGAAAGATCATTTTAGCAAAATGGCTTGCAATTTAAACAATACTAGAAATGAAGATGAACATTATCAGAAACCTTTAAGAGATTATGCTAATCTTATAGTAGATGAAATTCATTTGAGTATTCAAAACCCTGTTGTAGCTGCCAATTCATTTGAGCTTAAACCTGCTATTATCTAAATTGTTTAAAATAATCAGTTTAGGAGAACACATACTGAAGATCCTAATTTAGATTTTGCTAGTTTTCTAGAATTGTGTGCTACATTTAAATATGATGGAGTGTTGAATGATGCTGTCAGACTTAGTCTTTTCTTTTTTTACTAAGGGGTAAAGCTAAGTTGTGGTTAAACCCATTAGCACCTGGATCTATCAGAACATGGGGAGATTTATCACAAAAATTCTTTTCTAAATATTTCCAACCTGAAAAACTGCTAAGCTTAGAAATTATATCACATCTTTTTATCAATTTGAAGGGGAATCAATTTATGAAGCCTGGAAAAGATTTAAAGATCTCTTTATAAAGTGTCCACACCATGCATTGCCAGATTAGTTAATAATTCAAACTTTTTATAATGGGTTGGTTGGATCTATTAGATCAATAATTGATGCTGCTACTGGTGGATCATTAATGTGAAAATCATTTAATGAAGCATATTCATTAATAGAAGAGATGACTAAAAAATAATTTTCAATGGCCCTCTGAAAGGGTAAATCCAAAAAGACTAGCCAGTATTCATGATTCTAATGCTATATCTATTTTAGCTGCCCAAATAGCTGCTATATCAAAGAAGTCAGACTAATATCGAATGAATTATTCTCAGACATCACCTATTCTTGAGGAAAACTTTCTGGGATAAATGATAGAATCTCAATCTTCTTATGAGACTTTAAATGCAATAAAAAAAATTTCTAACAACCCTTATGCCAATTATTATAACCCTGGTTGTAAGAATCATCCAAATTTTAGTTGGTGTAACAATAATTCTAATGCTGCAAATTCGCAATGGGGAAACACTGCTGCAAACCCATTGGGAAACTCCAACAATCAAGGGAATCAAGCTTATAAACCTTATTACCCCTAGGTTTTAATAATCTACATAGTAAGGAGAAAAAGCTAGCAATGGAAGAATTGATATTGTAAATGGGTAGTCAATTACAAAGTCAAGGAGATGCTAAACATGAAAAATCAATTGGGATGTATTTCTACTACACTTAGCAATAGAGCTCCAGGAACATTGCCTGGTAATGTTGAAGTAAATCCTAAAGATGAGAATGATCCCAAATTTTTATATGTAAGGATTTATGAAGTTGACACCACCACAACGCTAAAAACTTGATCCTTATATGAAAAGTAAGATGTGTAAAATATTTATAATTATAGGAAATTAATAATGGGATTTTACGCAAGTATACGTATCATTATTAACTAATAATGAAATTTTTATTTAAGCCCTAAATATCGATCCAACGGGAAAGGTGTAAATTAACAATGATAAATTTTAACAGGAAATTTATAGAAAATCAAACGAAATCACTGTCACTAATTTTGAATGTTGAGATATTAACAAACTAAAATACTTAACTATTAGCAAAAATAGAAATGTAACTTTTAAATATTAAATACTAATCTAAGAACTATGTTTAGGCAATGAAGATTTCTTATGTGAAAAAACATCATTCCCACTACAATGAAATTTTGGTGAAATGAGATGAGATAAATATTTTTAATATGGGTTGTGCTAAATAGGAGCAATTTTAATTCTCTACCCTAATACAGTGCATAGAAAATCATTGGCTAATCTTAGGTTTAGTCCTTAAATCTGTGGCTAGGCTAGGAGGATACCGACTCCCACTTTCCTTCACCCGAAGGCTAGCTCTCACTTTAGTTTTTAAACACTAAGATCATATTGGGGATTTTAATCTATCACTCTAAAAATTCTCCAATTTTACACCCAGCAAAGAATATTTCCCTATTTATTTGCACTTAATTTCATGAACGAATTTCTCCTTCATGAAATCAAATGTGATCCTCACACTGTTGTAGAACTCATACTCCATTTCTCAGATCATATGTTTCACAACATATTTTAACAAATCAATTGGCTAGACTAAAAAGAAAATTAAGTTCAGAGTTGAAAAATCATCACAATTTATTTTATATTTTAATTATGGCACATTCATTTTATCTCTTCTTCACCATATCTCAGAGTAGGGAGAAAGATAAAGTAAACTACTCAGACTTCATGAAAAAGATACATCATATCTCATAGTAGAGGGAAAGATAGAGGGAACTACTCAGACTTCATGAGAAAGATATGACAAAACACAAATTTCAGAGTAGTTGGAAAGATAGAGGGAACTACTCAGACTTCAAGAGAGAAATTATAAAACACAAATTTCATATATAAAATAAAGTTCATACAACACTAAATAAACAAACAAACTTATTTGGAACTCTTTCTCAAAGCAAATCCCTTGTAGCCTTTCCTTAGAAAAGCGGGAAGAAGAATTCTCTCACTTTTCTCCTTCTCCAACACTCTTACGGAAAGTTTCACCCTAAAACAACACTCTTATGGAAAGTTTCACACTAAATCTCACCACAAAAACTCTTAACTATGAAAGAAAAATCACTAATTGACTCCAATATGGTAGTGAATGGAATGATGTGGAGGAAAAAATGAATAGTTTTCTTTTTCTGATGAAACCATATCTTTTCTTTTTCTTTTTTCTTTTTCTTTTCTTTTTCTTTTTCTGATGATTACTATATCTGAATAGTTTTTAATGATTTTGAACTTCACTATCCTCTTTTTAAAGTTAAAACTTTTTACATTTCTTCACTTAACAAATTTATATTAACTTAAAGATTTCATAAAGTTTATCTATCCTCTTTTTAAAGTTAAACTTTTTACATTTTTTTCACTTAACAAATTTATATTAACTTAAAGATTTCATAAAGTTTAAAAACTTTTACATTTCTTCACTTAACAAATTTATATTAACTTAAAGATTTCATAAAGTTTAATTCTTTAAAAACTTATTACATTTCTTCACTTAACAAATTTATATTAACTTAAAGATTTCATAAACTTTAATTCTTTTTCTTTTTACATGAATCTTTTAAGATTTTTAATACTTCAAAAATACAAAATTCCTTTACTAAAAATAGAAAAACATAGCTCTAAGATTTCGAATACTTTAAAAATATAAATTACTTTAACTTCAAATAGAAAAATATAGTCTTATTCTCTTTTACCAAATATCTTATTTCCTAGAATTTACCTTTATTATTGAAAATTTTTACTTAAATTTATTATATATTTTGAAAAATAAATATAGTTATCCAAAGTTAACTCCTAATACCAAAGGTCATGTTAATTTTAAAATTTTGAAAATATAGTTAAGTGAGGATAAATAAAATTAAGTTCTTTTCTAGTAATGATATTTCTTCTCCCCCCCCCCCCAAAAACTTAAATTTTTTAAAATATTTTTACATGAAGAACTTTAAAAATGAAGGGTAAAAGAAGGCATTAAATACATAAAAAAAATCACACCAGCTGGAGATTTTGATTTTTGAACATAAATTTTGAAATGTTGTAGGTGCTAATATGAAAACTATAAGGCTAAAAACATGAAATTGCACATAATACATATAAAATTCACTGAGAAAGAGCTAATCACTATGCATAACAAAGTGCTGAAAATAATAACAGAATTAAACTAAATTCTAAAAATGAAAACATTTTTCACATTACAGTTTTACGTAACAAAATAAACAAAGTCTCAACAACATCACAACACAAACAATAGAATCACACAGTACAAACATAAATGATCCGATTTTTTGTTGTGATAGATTGTGTAAAATTTAAATAAGTATAATCAATTAATATTCAGATTCTACGCAAGTATACGTATCGCTATCAAGTAATAATGGACTTTCTATTTAAGCCTCAAATATCGATCCTACGGGAAAGGTTTAAATTGAAAATGACAAATTTGCTAGGAAATTCACTGAAAGTCAAATGAAATCACTGTCACTAATTTCAATTGTTGAGATGTAATCAAAATTAAATTTCTAAACTCTTATCAAATAAAAAAACGGAAAGTTTAAAATAGTAAATACTAATCTTTTAACTATGTTTCGGTAACGATACTTTTTTTGTGAAAAAGCATTATTCCCATTACAATGAGGCTATGGTAAAATGAGATGTGATAAATGTTCATAATATGTATTTTGCCAAATAGGAGCAGTTTTAATTTTTTACCCTGATACATTGCATAGAAAATCATTGCCTAATCTCAGTGTTTAGTTCTTAAATCTGTGGCTAAGCTAGAAGGATACCGGCTCCCACTCTAGAGCTCCCACTCCCCTTCACCTGAAGGCTAGCTCTCGCTTCAGTTTTTAAACAATAAGGCCAAATTGAAGATTTTATTCTATCACCGTAATTGTTCTCCAATTATACACCAAACAAAGAATATTTTCCTATTTATTTGTACTTAATTCCACAAACGATGTTCTCCTTCATATAATCAAATGTGATCCTCACTCTATCGTAGAACTCGTACTACATTTCCCAAATCATATGTTTCACAACACATTTTAACAATTGAATTGGCCAGATTGAAAAGTAAATTAAATTCGGAGTTCAAAAATCACACAATTTATTTTACATTTTAATATTGGCACATCCATATTATCTCTTCATTTCACCATATCTCAGAGTAGGGAGAAAGATAGAGGAAATTACTCAGACTTCACGAGAAAGAAATAACAAAACACAAATTTCACATATAAAAGAAAGTTCATACAACACTGATAAACAAACAATCCTTATCTGAAAACTCTTTCTCAAAGCAAATCTTTTGTAGTCTTTCCTTATAAATGCAGGAAGAAGTTATCTCTCACTTTCCTCCTTCTCTAACACTCTTACAGAAAGTTTCATACTAAATCTCACCACAAAAAATCTAAACTATGAAAGCAAAATAAAAAATTGACTCCAATATGGTAGTGGAATGGAAATATATGGTGCGAAAAATGAACATAGAGGAGTCAAAAACATATAGGAGAGAAAAACGTAGAGGAGTGAAAAACATAGAGGAGCTCGTTTTCTGATGAAATTCGGCCCCAAATAGAGCCCAGGGTCGGGTCTCCAAGGGGTGCCTCCAAAAACTCTTCAAAAAATTGACCAAATACATCGAACCTTCTGTAAATGGTGTCTGCACTGCCTTTGGCACCGTCGGCGCTGGTCTGGCGTCGTCGGTGCTGAGTAAAAATCTCCAGGCTTAAGTTGTTTTGCGCCCTTGGCGCTGACCTCGGTGCTGTCGGCGCTGAGCATTTCTTCAAAAACTTAATTTTGACGCTAAATTTCATCCTTTTTGCTTTCTTTTTGCTTTAAGTCTTAAAAATCAACAACCTACAACAAAACATCAAAATTCCTTTCGTTAAAGTGCAATATCCCCAAAAATGAGTATAAAATATGGGTCTAGAAATGCATATATTTTTGGTGTATTAAAATCCCCCAAACTTACATGTTACTTGTCTTCAAGTAACTTCTCTACTACATAAAAAAGATGACTTATGGTAAAGAATTTAACTTTTAGATTTCCATATTTTAGTTCTCTAAATATAATGGTTTAACTTAAGAAAAATTCTAAACAATTCCAGTTAATACTAAAGGTGTAAGGATATTCAGTAATTATTCTGATCCTCTATTTATTTCAAGAAAAATTTCAATTTATCATATTAAAGTCACTTAGAAAATTCATATGAAAAAGAACTTCATAAAACTTTATTAATAATTATGCTAACATTCAAATAAAAATTTTAGAAAATGTGTCCAAGTCTTTTTCCTTAAGTTGATTCAAGTGAAGTCAATTTTCAATTAATCATCACCTCAAGCTTCTCCTCATATCTTTTGTTTTTCTTTTCTTTTTCTTTTCTTTTGTTTTTCTTTTTTTTTTCCAAAGATTACTATATCTGGATAGCCTTTAATGATTTTGAACTTCACTATCCTCTTTTTAAAGTTAAAAACTTTTTACATTTTTTTCACTTTACAAATTTATATTAACTTAAAGATTTCATAAAGTTTAATTCTTTTCTTTTTACATGAATTTCTTTAAGATTTTTAATACTTCAAAAATACAAATTTCCTTTACTAAAAATAGAAAACATAGTCTTATTCTCTTTTACCAAATATCTTNTAAATTTACTATATATTTAGAAACATAAATATAGTTATCCAAAGTTAACCTCTAATACCAAAGGTCATGTTAAATTTAAAATTTTGAAAATAAAGTTAAGTGAGGACAAATAAAATTAAGTTCTTTTCTAACAATGATATTTCTTCTCCCCCCCCAACATAAATTTTTAAAAGATTTTTACATGAAGAACTTTAAAAATGAAGGGTAAAAGAAAATATTAAATATATATAAAAAATTCATACCTCTTGGAGATTCTGATTTTTTAATATAAATTTTGAAATGCTGCAGGTGCTAATATGAAAACTACAAGGCTAAAAACATTAAATTACACATAATACATATAAAATTTGCTGAGAAAGAGCCAATCACAATACATAACAAAGTGCTGAAAATAACAACAGAACTAAACTAAATTCTAAAAAAATGAAAACAGTTTTCCACATTACAGTTTAACATAACATAACAAACAAAGTCTCAATAACATCACAACACAAACAATACAATCACACAGTACAAACACAAAAAAAACAACCAAAATAGATCACCAATCATTATCTTCCTCATCATCAACATCTAACTTCTGCTGCTGATATGGAGTATAAGTAGGGTGAATAGGGGACTGAACTTTATGATCACCCCTCAGATATTTCACTAAAACATCATCATAAGCAGCATCATATTCAAATTTTTGGCAAATCAGTTCATCAATGTGAGCATTTCTGGCCTCTATATTCTGCATCCTATGATCCATCCTCAAAATATCTCCCTGTTGAATCATCATCGGGTCCAACAACTCCCGGTTGTTGGGGTCACTTGAAGTAGGCTCGCTAAGGGTTCTAGAAGTAGAAGGAATATCTCTGGCATGTCTTCCAGAACTCTAATCAACATGGGGCTCATAAGTTTTGATGTTTGCAGGCTCAATCATTCTCTGAGGCTCAATCCTCTCCTCATCAGGTCTAAAATCAAATTCTGCCTGCTCACAAAGTGTATAAATCAGAGCAGGGTGCGCCAATCCACCAGTGGTCTTTCCTAAAGCAATAGATCGAGTGTTCATATAAATGATAGAGCCTACATTTAAATACATCACTTACTGAATACAGAAGTTCAGGATAGCTTTATCCTTAGTTACTTCACTATGATGATTCATTGGAATCATCCTCACAGAAATAAAATAATGTCAGGCCTTAGATACTACATTTAACATAACAAGGGGAAAGTTAACTTTAACTCCTTTCTTTATTTTCCAAGCCCCTTTTTCACTAGTCAGAAAAGAAATAACTTCATCTGAAGCCTGATCTGTAGAAGAAAAAGAATTGTACTTACATTTATACACATCTTCTAACTAATTAAACTCATTAATTTTTCTTAGAGTAAACTCCACCCTTTTTCCTCGAACAAAAACAAAATCATTAGAAGCTTCAGGAAGGTTGGCAAAAAATTCCATTACAATCCTAGCTATCACATCGGCAGTAAAATAGCAAAAATTTTCCCACTGTCGAGCAATAATCAAACGTTCAACTTCTCCTCCTGAATTTTTAAAACCTCGGTCGTGAATCACTTTTTTATTTTCTTGCAAACTATGAAATCAAGCACGGGCTCTAAAGCTAACAAATCTCTGCTCGTCATATTCTATTTTTCTTTTGCTCGATCTAGGGAAATCTAAAAAAAAATTGAAAAATTCTGAATAAATCCCAAAATTCCAAAAATCAAAATGTAAAACATTTTAAACTTCAAATCACTAAATAAGAGTTCATCACCAAAGGATTTTCCAAAAAATTTCTCAAAAAAAAAATCCATATTTTCAGATCCATGCAATGTGAGATTAATCCTTGGTGAAAATCAAAAAAAAATTTGGTTTAAAGTCTAGCTCTTACCTAGAGAAGATTAAATCTGAAGTCTTTTAGCCTCTAAATCGCCTCAAATCCGCCCAAAATCAAGCCCTAGCCGCCCAAACCGAAGGTTGAAGATGAGTTAAGCGTAAAATATGGCGGCCACATTAAAAATTGCAAAATTTTAGGGGTTTAATCTGCTGTCGGGTTGAGGGCGTCGTCGGCGCCGATGCAAGCGTTGTCAGCGCTGAAGGCCCGAAAAATTCTATATTTTGATTTTTTTTTTAATTTTCAATTTCCTATCAACTTACTCCAAAAATTTTTAATATTTTAGACACAAATTTTTATCTAACAATAATTTACAAACAAAACATTTCACAAACACCAATTTTCACAAACAACAACAAACTAACTTTTATATATGAAAGTATACTTTTTAAAAACACATTTTTTTAATTGCACAATCAAAAATGTTAAAGAAACTAATAATAAATCAGCGTCAAAATCAAGCCACAACACAAAATGCTGTCACAAAACTATACACACAATCAAAGTTCAAAATTCTAAAGCAAAAACAAACTAAATCAAATCAAATTCGCACAATTAAATATATATATAATGTTCAAAAATAGATAGAAAATCTAAAGTCTTCAGTTATTACGCCTCTTCTTTAGTGTTTTCTCCTCCTCTGATATCTCCCATAGATTGGTAATGAACATAGGATCGGTACGGGAATTGATCTGTCAAATTTTCTTCGATCCACCCATTCTCTTTAAACATCCGAACTAATCTTGCTTCAAAAGTTCCAGTTTGATCAAAATTTTCTTTCATTCTCCAATCTAGGTGATCAAAAAGGTATTTAAGATCTCATACTGCATTTATAATTATCTGAAGTTCCCTTTCAATTTTCTTCAATTTCTTTTCCAAAGCAAGCAAACTTTCAACTGTTGGTGGTATTAATGGAGTTGAAGCATGTGAAGTTTGATCTATGATGGCTTCTGATACTTCATTTCCATTTCCAAAATAATTCTCATCAATAGGGATCATTGGCTCCCAAGGTAATAAAGTCTTTTCCCAACTTTCATATGGCACTTGGGCTTGACTGCAAATCAAAAAGATGGTAGATGGATGCCCAAATCTATAAATTGGTCAATTAGTAAGGATACCCATAATAGATTTAAATATAATAGACCCTTTATCAATGAGTTTTTCCATTTGAATGCAGTAATTTAAATAGCACATTCTTTGGTGACACTACTAATTTTCATAGTAGAGAGTAACTTTGCAGCAATAAAGAAATGTCATTGCTTCAAGATTGGATTAAGTAATGAAGTGGATAAACTAACATATCGTTCATCTCGTACCTCCCACATCTCACTTTGATCCGTCAGAAGATTATACACGTCTTGCATCAAATCTCGTGTAGGAATGAAATTTGTATAATGACAGATTAGAATGTTGTCTATCATATACAATTCATTAATCCTTACAGGACTAAATGGTACAGTCTTACCTCGTATGAAGACATCACCTTGAGTAATTCCATGTAAGTTTGCATAAAACTCCTTCACCACATGTACGACAACCGCAGACGTAGTGTAACACAGAACTTCCCAATGCCTTTGTAGAATGATCTTATCAATTGAACCAGTTGGATTGATCACTCAATGATTAGCAAATCCTCTTTCCTTGATCAATCTCCACTTTATCGTATAATCGCTACACGTCAGAACTAATAAACTTTCTTTTATTGAAAACTCCATACCTCAAAGTATTTCTGGAATTGAAAGCCATGGAATCAGAAAATAAGAAGTCTCTAGGCATCAAAGAATGTTTCTAGGCCTTTTTAAACTCTTCATGGAGGTTATTATGAAGTGAAATCGTGCAAAAATATGCCATAAGTCATCTAAAACTGTCCAACCGTACTCGGCGCCATCAGCGCTCCAGATTGGCTCTGCCGGTGTTGATGTCCATTATCTAGGGCACCGTCGACGCCCATTCTGGCGTCTTCGGTGCCAGTGGCCAAAATTGCAACTTTCATTTTTTTTATTTCAATTCGATTCCAAATTTTTCTCCAATACCATTATTTGACTTAATTTATAATAAATGCAATTGTGTAGGATTATTAACTACTAATATATAAAACACTTTATCAAACAAAATAGTAATACATAACAATATAAGTATGGGTTGCCTCCCACAAAGTGCTTTGTTTAACGTCGTCAGCCTGACATACTATTTGTTTAGTTGGGTTGACTTAACATTAAAACTTCTTTAAACTGAGATATGTGCCCTTTATAATAATGTTTCAAACGATGCCCATTAACTTTAAATATCTTTCCAGTTTATGATCTTTAATAACAATAGTTCCAAAATGATAGACATTAATCACTTTAAATGGTCCTAACCATTTAGATTTTAGTTTTCCTGGAAATAATCTCAATCTTATATTATATAGTAGAACTTCTTGCCTAGGTTCAAATTTCTTCTTAATCATCTTCTGATCATGTCATATTTTCATTTTCTCTTTATAGATTTTTGCATTATCATATGCTTAATTTCTAATCTCCTCAAGTTCATTGAGTTGCAATAACCTTTTCTCACCAGCATCCTTTAAATTTAAATTAAATTCTTTAATAGCCCAAAATGCTTTATGTTCTAATTATACTGGTAAATGACATGTTTTACCAAAAATCAATCAATATGGAGGCATTCTTATAGGAGTTTTATAAGCAGTTTTGTATGCCCATAATGCAGTATCTAGTCTAGCAGATCAATCTAATTTATAAGGATTTATAACTTTTTTCTAAAATGTGTTTAATTTCACGATTTGATATTTCTGCTAGACCACTAGTCTGAGGATGATAGGCAGTAGAGAATCTATGCATTATATCATATTTCTTGATTAATTTTTTGATTCTCTTAATCCTGAAATGAGATCCTCCATCAGTAATGATTACTCTCGACAATCCATATCTTGTAAAAATATTTTTAATTAAAAATTTAGAAACACTCTAAGCGTCACATCTAGGCACAACAATAGCTTCAATCCACTTAGACATATAATCAACAACAAGTAATATATATAAATTTCCAAATGAAGGCATAAATGGTCCCATAAAGTCTAATCCCCACACATCAAAAATTTCAACTTCTAATATGTAATTTAGAGGAATTTCGTTTCTTCTAGAAATATTTCCTACTCGTTGATATCTATCGCATATTTTAATATATTCATTAACATCTTCAAAAATAGTAGGCCAATAAAATCCAGCTTGCAAAATTTTATATGCAGTTCAATTTGTTCCAAAATGTTCTCCAAATTTAGAATCATGGCATCTTTCAATTATATGTTGAGTTTCTTCATAAGGCACACACCTTCTAATAATTAGATCCTTACACTGTTTATATAAGTATGGGTCATCCCAAAAATAGTCTTTCGAATCATAAATAAACTTTTTTAATTGTGGATTCTTGATATCAGGTGGTAGAATATCATTTACAATATAGTTTACTATATCAGCATACCATGGTACATCCATTTCATCAATACTATATAAATGTTCATTAGGGAAATTTTCTAAAATTTCATTTACAAAATTAGTTAATATTTATATTTCTATTCAAGATAAATAATCATTTATTTGATTATCATTTCCCTTTCTATCAACTATGGTAAAATCAAACTATTGCAATAGAAGTATCCATCTAATTAATCTTAGTTTAATACTCTTTTACATTAAGTATTTAATAACAGATAGATATGTATGCACTACATAATTAGTTCCAATTAAATAAGGTCTAAATTTATCAAAGGCATAAACAATAGCTAATAACTTTCTTTTAGTAGTAGTATAATTAATTTGAGCATTATTTAGAGTTTTACTAGCATAATATATAACTTTAAAACCGTTATCATCTTTGTCCTAATATAAACCAATAACATAATCACTAGCATTGCACGTTATTTCAAATGATTTCTCCCTGTTAGATGGTACTGTTATAGATGCAGTTATTAATTTTTTCTTTAATAATTCAAATGTTATTATGCATTCCTCATTCAAATCAAATTTTGTATATTTTTCTAAAAGTTGTCTTAGGGGTTTAGTTATTTCTAAAAATTTTTTTATGTAGCACTTGTAAAAACCAACATGTCCTAGAAAACTTCTCACCCCTTTGGCACTATTAGAAGGTGGTAATTTTTCTATAACTTAGCTTTTTACAGGGTCAACTTCCATGCCTTTTTCAGAAATTTTATGCCCATGAACAATACCTCCTGCAACCATAAATTGACATTTTTTCCAATTCAAAATTAGGTTAATTTTTTCACATACTTCTAGAACTTTTTCTAAATTATTAAGACATAACTCAAATGAAATCACAAATACAAAAAAATCATCCATAAACACTTCCATTCCATGCTCTATAAAATTGCTAAAAATTGACAACATATATCTTTGAAATGTTGCGGGTGGATTGCATAGTCCAAAAGGCATTCTATGAAAAGAAAATGTCCTGTATGAGATTGTAGATGTTGTTTTCTCTTGATCTTTTGGAGCAATTAGAATTTGGTGATATCCGATAGATCCATCTAAAAAGAAATAATATTTGTTCCCAACCAATATATCCAATATTTGGTCTAGAAAGGGTAAAGGAAAGTGATATTTTCTGGTGGTCATATTTAGTTTTCTATAGTCAATGCAAATTCGCAAACCAGTTACTTGTCTTATTGGTATTAATTTATTTTTCTCATTTTCTTCAATAGTCACTCCTCCTTTCTTAAGAACACAGTGAATTGGGCTTACCCAAGCACTATCTGAAATATAATATATAATTCCAGCATCTAACCACTTTAAAATCTCTTTTTTAACAACTTATTTCATTATTGGATTTAATGTTCTCTGAGGATCTGCTTTAAGTTCATACTGTTCATCTAATAAAATTCTATGCATACAAATTGAAGGACTAATTCTTTTAATATCTGCTAAAGTCCATCCAAAAGCCTTTTTATAATCTTTCAACATCTCTATAACCTTTTGCTCCTGAATTTAAGTTAACTCAGAAGATATAATAACAGACAATGTAGATGACTCTCCTAAAAATCTATATTTTAAAGGGGCAGGTAATATCTTCAATTGAAGTTCAGGTGGTTTAATACTTGAAGGAATAAGATTTCTACTATCATTTTCCAGCGAGTATAATGCTTCAAATTTGCCCTGAATATAATCCAAATCTTTTTTTTTACTTCATCTTTAGTATAAAAAATTTCTCCTTGCTTTATTTTATCTTTGAACTCATTCTTAAACAGCTCATTACTTAGATAATCAGCTACTTCCATCCTGAAACATTCATTATCTTTTTCTATTGCAGGATATTTCATAGCTTTTGCTATATTAAATTTTACTTCTTGATCATTAACCCTCATTATTAATTCTCCTTTTTGCACATCTATTACAACTCTCCCTGTTGCGAGAAATGGTCTCCCTAAAATAATAAGAATATCTTTATCTTCCTCCATATCCAATACTATAAAGTCTACAGGGAAAATAAATTTATCCACTTTACTAACACATCTTCTATAATTCCTTTCGGATAAGTTATTGTTCCATCAGCTAACTGAAGAGTTACAGTAGTAGGGGAAATCTCTCCCAAATCTAAACGTTTAAAAATTGATAAAAGCATAAGATTGATACTCGCTCCTAAATCACATAAAGCCTTTCCATAAAACTTTTCACCAATTGCACAAGATATAGTAAAACTACCAGGATCTTTTAATTTTTCAGGAAGCTTTTTCTGAATAATAGCACTACACCTTCACTGAGTGCAACAGTCTCATGATATGTAAACTTCCTTTTCTTATTTAGTACATCCTTCATAAATTTCACATAACTTGGCATTTGCTCCAAAGCTTCAATAAAAGGAATATTTATCGTCTTTATAATTTCACATAACTTGGCATTTGTTCTGTAAACATCTTTTTCTTGTTTAATACATCCTTCATAAATTTCACATAGCTTGGCATTTGTTCCAAAGCTTCAATAAAAGGAATATTTATCGGTTAACTTCTTAAGGATTTCCAAAAATTTTGTAAATTATTTATTTTTATTCTTCTGCTTTAGTCTTTGAGGAAGTAGAGGTAATGGTTTTTCTACAGGGACCTGTGTTTGTTCATTTTCCTGTTGATCATTTTCCATTTCTTCCTTCTCTTCATCAATTTTAGTTTCTCTTTGAATCCTTGTTTCAACTTCTTTTCCACTTCATAATTGAATAGCTTTAATTTGCTCTTTATTTTAATCTTTTGGATTAACTTCCACAGTACTTGGAAGAATTCCAAAAGGTCTATTACTAAGTGCAGTAGCAATATGTCCTAATTGATTTTCAATATTTCTAATAGCAACCCCTTGATTCTGTATTTGATTTCTCATATTCAACATTACTTCTTCCATCGTCAACTTCTTTTTGTTAACTTGTGGGTTAGGGTTTGAGTTAAATCTTGGAGGATAATAAGGTCAAAAATTAGGATTTCCTTGATTATTCAGATTTTCGGATAGATTCACTGAATTATTATAATTATTCCAACTAAAATTAGGGTGATTTTTCCATCCAGGGTTAAAATTATTAGAATATGGATTGTTATTTCAATTATTTATAGTGTTTAAAGTTTCATAAGATGATTGAGTATTAATAATCTGTCCTAGTGAATTATCCTCTAATACTTGGGGTATTTGAGAATAATTCACTCCCATTTGATCAATATTTTTAGAAATAACAGTAATTTGAGATGCCAAAATAGACATTGCATCAGAATCATGAATACTACCTACTCTCTTAGGATTTACCCTTTCAGAGGGCCATTGAAAATTTTAAGTAGTTATTTCTTCAATTAAAGAATTTGCTTCATCAAAAGTTTTTGACATTAATGACCACCCGCAACAGCATCTATAATATATCCAAGTGCTCCTACTAATCCATTCTAAAATGTTGGAATTATTAGTCAATCTGGTAAAGCTTGGTGTGGACACTTTCTAAGAAGATCTTTAAATCGTTCCCAAGATTCATATATTGATTCCCCTTCAAAATGACAAAAAGATGTAAAATCATTTCTAAGCTTAGCAATTTTTTAGAGTGGAAAATATTTAGCCAAGAATTTTTGTGATAGTTCTACCCAAGTTCTAATAGATCCAGGTGCTAAGGAATTTAACCAAGCCTTAGCTTTATTCCTTAATGAAATAGAAAAAATTCTAAGCCTAACAACATCATTAGACACTCTGTCATATTTAAATATAGCATAAATTTCAAGAAAACTAGCAAGATGTAAGTTAGGATCTTCAGTAGGTGATCCTCCAAACTGATTATTTTGTACCATCTGGATAATAGCAGGTTTAAGCTCAAGTGAATTAGCAGCAAAATCTGGATTTTGAATAGTCAAGTGAAGTTCATCTGTTGTCGGATTCGCAAGGTCTTTTAAAGGTCGTTGTCGATTTCCATTTATTGGATTACCTAAGTTATTTGTCATTTCTTGTAAATTATTAATTTTTCTTCATTGTTTTCAAAATTTTCTAATAGTACGTTCTAATTCTGAATCGTAAGGTACTAAACCTTCAGATCCATTATTTCGCATAAGCAAATAAAGTAAGCAAAGTAAAAAAAAACACTCTATTAAAAATATTTCTTTTTGGATTTTTGATTTTTTAATTTTTATTTTATTTTATTTTTATGGTATATATATTATCCCTAAATTTTTTAATTTATCAAAACTATTTAATTTAGTTGTTACCTTCCCCGGCAACGGTGTCAAAAACTTGATCCAATTTTTTTATTGCAATAGATTGTGTAAAATTTAAATAAGTATAATCAATTAATATTTGGATTCTACTCAAGTATACATATTGTTATCAAGTAATAATGAACTTTCTATTTAAGCCCCAAATATCGATCCCACGGGTAAGGTTTAAACTGGAAATGATAAATTTGCTAGGAAAACAGAAAGTCAATTGAAATCACTGTCACTAATTTTAATTGTTGAGATGTAATCATAATTAAATTTCTAAACTATTATCAAATAAAAAATACAAAGTTTAAAACAATAAACACTAATCTTTTAACTATGTTTATGTAACAAAATTTTTTATGTGAAAAAGCAACATTATCACTACAATGAGGCTATGGTAAAATGAGATGAGATAAATGTTCAAAATTTGTATTAGGCCAAATAGGAGAAATTTTAATTCTCTACCCTGATATAGTGCATAAATAATTATTGGCTAATCTCAGTGTTTAGTTCCTAAATCCATGGTTAGGCTAGGAGGATACCGACTCCCACTCCAGAGCTCCCACTTCCCTTCACCTGAAGGCTAGCTCTCACTTCAGTTTTTAAACATCAAGACCAAATTGAAGATTTTAATCTGTCACTCTAAAGGTTCTCCAATTCTACACCCAACAAAGACTATTTCCCTATTTATTTGCACTTAAATCCATGAACGATGTTCTCCTCCATGGAATCAAATGTGATCCTCACTCTATTGTAGAACTCATACTCCATTTCCCGGATCATATGTTTCACAACACATTTTAAAACAAATTTCTCCTTCATGAAATCAAATGTGACCCTCACTCTGTTGTAGAACTCATACTCCATTTCCCGGATCATATGTTTCACAATATATTTTAATAATTGGCCAGATTTAAAAACTAAATTAAGTTCGGAGTTGAAAAATCATCACAATTTATTTTATATTTTAATTATGCCACATTCGAAAAGTAAATTAAGTTTGGAGTTAAAAAATCATCACAATTTATTTTACATTTTAATATTGGCACATTCATATTATCTCTTCATTTCACCATATCTCAGAGTAGGGAGAAAGATAGAGGGAACTACTCAGACTTCATGAGACAAAAATAACAAAACACAAATTTCATATATAAAAGAAAGTTCATACAAAACTGATAAACAAATAATCTTTATCTGAAAACTCTTTCTTAAAGCAAATCCTTTGTAGCCTTTCCTTAAAAATGTAGGAAGAAGATATATCTCTCTTTTCTCCTTCTCCGACACTCTTACAAAAAGTTTCACACTAAATCTCACCACAAAAACTCTAAACTATGAAAGAAAAATAAAAAATTGACTCCAATATGGTAGTGAAATGGAACAATGTGGTGCAAAAAATGAACGTAGGGGAGTGAAAAACATAGAGGAGCAAAAAACGTAGAGGAGCAAAAAACCTAGAGGAGTGAAAAACTTAGAGGGGCACTTTTTCTGATGAAATTCGACCCCAAATAGAGCCCAAGGTAGGTTCTCCAAGAGTTGCCTCCTAAAACTTGTCAAAAAATCATCCAAATACATCAAAACTTCTAGAAACGGGGTCTGCACCACCTTTGGAGCTATCGGTGCTGGTCTGGTGCGGTCAGCGCTGGTCTGGCGCTGTCGGTGCTGAGTAAAAATTTCAAGCCTTAAGTTGTTTTGCGCCGTCGGTGTTGACCTCGGCGCTGCCGGTGTTGAGCATTTCTTCAAAAACATAGTTTTGACTCCAAATTTCATCTTTTTTTGTTTCTTTTTACTTTAAACCCTAAAAATCAACAACCTGTAAGAAAATACTAAAATACCTTCCATTAAAGTGCAATATCACAAAAAATGAGTATAAAATATGGGTCTAAAAATGCATATATTTTCGGTGTATCAATAAACAAATAAACAAAAAGATCACCAGTCATCATCTTCCTCATCATCGACATCTAACTTCTACTGCTGATTTGGAGTATAAGAAGGGTGAATAGGGAACTGAACTGTTTGGTCACCCCTCAGATATCTCACTGAAGCATCAACATAAGCAGCAACATATTCAAATTTTTGGTGAATCACATCATCAGTGTGAGCATCTCTGGCCTCCATATTATGCATCCTATGATCCATCCTCAAAATATCTCTCTATTGAATCGTCATCTGGTCCAACAACTCCCTGTTGCTGGGGTCACTTGAAGTAGGCACACTAGGGGTTCTAGAAGTAGAAGGAATATCCCTGGCCTGTCTTCCAGATCTCCAATCAACATGGGACTCATGAGTCTTGATATTGGCGGGCCCAATCGGTCTCTGAGGCTCAATCCTCTCCTCATTAGGTCTGAAATCAACTCTTGCATTCTCATAAAGTGTGTAAATTAGAGCAGGGTGCGCCAATCCACCATTGGTCTTTCCTAGAGCAATAAATCGAGTGTTCATATAAATTATAGAGCCTACATTTATATCAATCACTTATTGAATACAGTAGTTCAGGATGACTCTATCCTTGGTCACTTCACTATGATGATTCGTTGGAATCATCCTCCCAGAAATAAAATAGTGCTAGGCCTTAGATACTACATTTAACATAGAAAGGAGAAAGTTAACTTTAACTCCATTTTTTATTTTCCAAGCCTTAGATACTACATTTAACATAGAAAGGGGAAAGTTAACTTTAACTCCATTTTTTATTTTCCAACCCCTTTTTCACTTTTCAGAAAAGAAATAACTTCATCTAAAGCCTGATCTGTAGAAGAAAAAGAATGATACTGGCATCTATACACACCTTCTAACTGATAAAACTCTTTAATTTTTCTTGGAGTAAACTCCACCCTTTTTCCTTAAACAAAAACAAAATCATCAGAAGAATCAAGAAGGTTGGCAAAAAATTTCATTATAATCCGAACTATTGCATCCGTAGTAAAATAGTAAAAGTTTTCTCATTGCCGAGCGATAATCAATCGTTCAACTTCTCCTCCCGAATTTTTAAAACCTCGGTCCTAAATTACTTTTTTTATTTTCATACAAAATATGAAATCGGCACTGGCTCTAAATCTAACAAATCTCTGCTCGTCATATTCTACTTTTCTTTTGCTCAATCTAGGTGCCATAGGAAATCTAGAAAAAAATTGAAAAATTTTAAATAAATCCCTAAAATTCTGAAAATAAAAATGTAAACTACTTTAAACTTAAATCCACTAAGTAAGATTTCTTCACCAAAGCATTTTCTCAAAATTTCTCAAAAAAATTCAAAATTTTGGATCTAGTTAATGTGAGAAAAATCTTTGGTGAAAATTAAAAATTTTTACTTTAAAGTGTAGCTCTTACCTAGAGAAGATGAAATTAGAAGTTTCTTTTCCTCAAAATCACCTCAAATTCACCCAAAATCAAGCCCTAGGTGCAAAATCGAAAGTTGAAGGTGACTTAAGGGGGTAAAAATGGAGGCTTGCGGTGAAAATCACAAATTAAAGGGTTAATTCACTGCTCTCGGGTCGAGGACGCCGTCGGTACAAATGCCAGTGTCGTTGGTGCTGAAGGTCTGAAATTCACTATTTTTTTTTTTGAAATTTTCAATTTTATCCAAAGTATTTATTGTTTTTAAACACAAATTTTTATCTAAATTCATAAATACACATTTCACAAACAACCATTTTCATAAACAACAAAAACCTGTCTTTTACATATGAAAATACACTTTTTGCAAACATATTTCAAAAATTCATACTTATTAAACATACAAATAATAAATTAGCATCAAAATCAAGCCACAACACTAAACGCTAACACAAAACTATACACATAATCAAAGTCAGAATTCTGAAGCAAAAACAAACCAAATCAAACCTAACCAAATCCATACAATTACACTAAAATACATAAACATTTTTAATCAAGTAAAGAGTTCACAATCTTAATCATTTAGCCTCATCTTCAATGCTTTCACCTCCTCTAATATCTCCCATAGATTGGTAATGAACATATAGGTTGTAGAAGGATCGGTACGGGAATTGATCTGTCAAATTTTCTTCGATCCACCCCTTTTCTTTAAACATTCGAACTGATCCTGCTTCACAAGTTCCAGTGTGATCAAAATTTTCTTTCATTCTCTAATCTAGGTGATCAAAAAGGTACTTGAGATCTCCTACTACAATCATAATACTCTGAAGTTCTCTTTCAATTTTCTTCAATTTCTTCTCTAAAGCAAGCAAACTTCCAACTACTGGTGGCATTAATTGAGATGAAGCATGTGAAGAATGATCTATAATAACATTTAGTGCTTCATTTCCATTACCAACGTACTGATCATCAATAGAAATCATAGGCTCCCATGGTAGTAAAACTTTTTCCCAACTTTCATATGGCACTTGGGATTGACTGCAAATCAGAAAAATTGTTGAAGGATGCCCAGGTCCATAAATTGGCTCATTCATATTGATTACCATCACAGATTTAAACATAATTGAACTTATATCAATAGGTTTCTCCATTTGAATGCAGTAGTTTAAAATACCACTCTCCTTGGTGACTCTACTGATCTTCATAGTAAGGAGTCATTTTGCACAAATAAAGAAATGTCATTGTTTCGACATTGGATTAAGTGATGAAGTAGGAAAACTAATATATCCTTCATCTCGTACTTCCCACATATCCTTTCATCCGTCAGAAAATTATAAATATCTTGCATCAAATCTTGTGTAGGAATGAACTTTGCATAATGAAATATTGGAACGTTTTCAATCATATACAATTCATTAATCTTTGCTGTAGTAAATAGTACAACCTTCCCTCAAACAAAGACAACTCCTTAGGTAATTCCATGTAGATTTGCATAGAACTCTTTCACTACTGGTATAACAACCGCAATGGTAGTGCAACATAGAACTTCCCATCACCTTTGCAGAATGATCTTGTCAACTGGAGCACTTGGATTGATCAACCCATGATTACCAAATCCCCTTTCCTTGATTAATCTCTTCTTCGTAATAATTTTATCGTATAATCTCTGCACGTTGAAACTAATAAATATTCTTCTACTAAAAACTCTATACCTCGAAGAATTTCTGGAATTGGAAGTCAGGGAATCAAAAAATAGGAAGTTTCTAGGTGTCCTAGGCAGTTTTTAAGACTTTAAAAATAACTCCCGGCGATTATTATGGAGCGAAATCCTGCCAAATTCCATCAAAAGTTGCAGGAACCGTCCAACCATCCTCGGCGTCGCCGACGCTTTTGAGGGACGTTGTTGGCGCTGAGATCAATTTCCTTAGGCGTCGTCGACGCCAGTGGCCGAATTTTTGCAATTTTTTTATTTTTCGTTCAATTAAATCTCAAATTTTCTTCCAATACCAATATTTGGCTTAATTTGTAATATATGTAATTGTGTAGAATTCTTATCTACTAATATATAAGACACTTAACAAACTAAATAGTAATACATAAACATATAAGTATGGGTTGCCTCCCACAAAGCGATTGGTTTAATGTCGTCAGCCTGACATACCTTTTTTTTAGTTAGGTTAACTTAACATTAAAACTTATTTAAATTGAGGTATGTTCCCCTCATAATAGTGTTTCAAATGATATCCATTAACTTTAAATATCTTTCCAGTGTTAGGATCTTTAATCACAATAGTTTCATAATGATAGACTTTAATAGCTTTAAATAACCTTAATCATCTGGATTTTAGTTTTCCTGGAAACAATCTCAATCTTGTATTATATAATAAAACTTCTTGTCCAGGTTCAAATTTCTTCTGAATAATCTTCCTATCATGCCATATTTTTATTTTCTCTTTATAGATTTTTGCATTATCATATGCTTCACTTTTAATCTCCTCAAGTTCATTGAGTTCACCAGTATATTTTAGATTAAAATTAAATTCCTTAATATCTCAAAATGCTTTATGCACTACTTCTACAAGTAAGTGACATGTTTTCCCAAATATCAGTTTGTATGGAGACATTCCTATAGGAGTCTTATAAGCAGTTCTATATGCCCATAATGCTGTGTCAAGTCTAGCAGACCAATCTAATTTATAAAAATTTACAGCCTTTTCTAAAGTGTGTTTAATCCCTTGATTCAATATCTATACTAGACCACTAGTCTGAGGATAATAAGCAGTAGAGAATCTATGCATAATATCATATTTCTTAATTAATTTTTTGATTCTCTTATTCCTGAAAGGAGATCCTCCTTCAGTAATAATTATTCTCAAAATTCCATATCTTGTAAAAATATTCTTAAAAAAGATATAAAAACACTCCGAGCATCACATCTAAGTACAATAATAGCTTCAATCCATTTGTACATATAATCAACAGCAAGTAATATATATAAGTTTCCACATGAAGGCATAAATGGTCCCATAAAATCTAATCCCCACACATCAAAAATTTCAACTTCTAATGTGTCATTTAGAGACATCTCTTTTCTTCTAGATATATTTCCTACGCGTTGACATCTATCACACATTTTAATATATTCATTAACATCTTTAAAAATAGTAGGCCAAAAAAATCCTGCTTGTAAAATTTTATATGCAGTTCTATTTGTTCTGAAATGTCCTCCAAATTTAAAATCATGACATCTTTCAATTATCTGTTGAGTTTCTTCATAAGGCACACATCTTCTAATAATTAGAATCTTTACATTATTTATATAAATATGGGTCATCCCAAAAATAGAAATTTGAATCATATATAAATTTCTTTAATTTATTGTTTATACGCATATGGGTCTTTTGAATCAAACATAAAATTCTTTAATTGTGGATTTTTTATATCACGTGGTAGAATATCACTTACAATATAATTCACTATATCAGCATACCACGGTACATCCATTTCATCAATACTATATAACTTTTCATCAAGGGAAATTTTGTAAATTTCATTTGCAAAATTAGTTAATATTTCTATTTCTATTCTAGACAAATAATCAGCTATTTGATTATTATTTCTCTTTCAATCATAGTAAGATTAAATTCTTGCAATAGAAGTATCCATTGAATTAAACTTGGTTTAGCATCCTTCTTTTGCAATAAATATTTAATAGCAGAGTGATCTGTATGCACTATACATTTAGTTCCAATTACATAAGGTCTAAATTTATCAAAGACATAAACAATAGCTAATAACTCTCTATCTGTAGTAGTGTAATTAATTTGAGCCTCATTTAGAGTCTTGCTAGCATAATATATAACCTTAAAAACTCTGTAGTGCCTTTGTCCTAATACAACCCCAATAGCATAATCACTAGCATCGCACATTATTTCAAATAGTTTTTCATAGTTAGGTGGTACTATTATAGGTGCAGTGACTAATTTTTTCTTTAATAATTCAAATGTTTTTATGCATTCTTCATTAAAATCAAATTTCATATCTTTTTCTAAAAGTTGGCATAAAGGCTTTATTATTTTTGAAAAAAATTTTATGTAACGCCTGTAAAAACCAACATGTCCTAGAAAACTTCTCACCCCTTTAACATTAGTAGGCGGTGGTAATTTTTCTATGTCTTAGATTTTTGCAGGATCTACCTCCATGCCTTTTTCAGAAATTCTATGCCCAAGTACAATACCTCCTGCAACCATAAATTGACATTTTTCCCAAGTTAATACTAAATTGACTTTTTCACACACTTCTAGAACTTTTTTAAAATTATTAAAGCATAATTCAAATGAAGCTCCAAATACGGAAAATCGTTCATAAAAACTTCTATTCCATGTCTTATAAAATTACTAAAAATTGATATCATACATCTTTGAAATGTTGCAAGTGCATTGCATCATCCAAAAGGAATTCAACAAAAAACAAATGTTCTATTTGAGCTTGTAAATGTTGTTTTCACTTGATCCTCTTGAGCAATTGTAATTTGGTGATAACCGGTATATCAATCTAAAAAATAATAATACTTATTCCCTGCCAATCTATCCAACATTTGGTCTAGAAAGGGCAAAGGAAAGTGATCTTTTCTGGTGGTCATATTAAATTTTCTATAGTCAATACAAATTCGCCATCCAATTACTTGTCTTATTGGTATTAATTCATTCTTCTCATTTTCTTCAATAGTCAATCCACCTTTCTTCAGAACACAGTGAATTGGGCTTACCCAAACACTATCTGAAATAGGATATATAATTCCAGCATCTAACTATTTTAAAATCTCTTTTTTAACAACTTCTTTCATTATCGGATTTAATCTTCTCTGAGGATCAGCTTTAGGTTCATATTTTTCATCTAATAAAACTCTGTGCATACAAATCAAAGGACTAATTCCTTTAATATATGCTAAAGTCTATCCAAAAGCCTTTTTATACTTTTCAACATTTCTATTAACTTTTCTTTCTGAATTTCAGTTAACTCAAAAGATATAATAACAGACAATGTAGATGTTTCTCCTAAAAATACATACTTTAAATGGGCAGGTAATATTCTTAATTCAAGTTGAAAGCACAAAACTCAGGCTTGAAGAACTGGAGAGTCTCGAGGGAAAACGATTGGAAGCACAACAACATTTGGAGCTCTATCAAGTGAAGATGGTACAAGCCCATGAAAAATTGGTCCACCCAAGGACATTCAAAATTGGTGACCTCGTATATGTGCTCAAAAGACCTATTCTTGCTCGCCGCAAAATAGGTGGCAAATTCGAGCCAACTTGGGAAAAGGTTTATACAGGAGGAGCCTACCAGTTAGTGGACTTCCGGGGTGAAAGACCCATATTACCAATAAATGGACGATACCTGAAAACCTATTACGCGACCTGATGCTGCTTAATGCCGCTTACCTCTGCTTGCCTTCGCTTGCTTTGAAAACTTTGAAACCTTGATTGTTTTATAGTTATCTATATGGCCATATGTCTATGACCGGTTCCAAATTTTGTAATTAATCTCATATATAATGAAAATTTTGAGAAAATTTTTGAAATTCACACGTTCTCTTTTCTACTTTTGGATTTAAAAATTCCATTAAATTAAAACAAAACTCAAACATAAAATGAGTAATCCTTTTTATCGAAACAAACTAAAATTTACTTTAATAAATACTCTGTTTTGTTCTTATTCATGCTAAACTTCGGCCCATTGACGTTTCTTTCTGCGTCTGCAGAAAAATGTCACGACAGAGGCTGATCTTTGCCTTCCAGGACGGCTGGAACCTCGCACTGAATGAAGAGATGGCGGAGTTGTCATAGATTTTAACATGGATTTCAACCAGATTGATATGGACTATGACAGTCCTCTAATGGACGTAGTTAGCAATGAAAAAAAGAAGGGACTACCCTCACTGTTCAGGGTGACCACTCAAGACGACGTGTCACATAATAGTAAAAACGTGATAGCAGAACAAGATCCGATGGAGGGGCCCAGCCGACTGCCCTCCATGATAGCTACTCCAGCGAGGGGCCTAATAGCTTGCCCACAGTGAACAACTACCAAATACTCCACTCCGCAGAACGCAACGCAGAAATGCAAGCCAAAAGAAACAGAGAGCCTTTCTGCGACAAGAGCGCAAGCTAAAGAAACGTAAGCGATTTTCTTACCCCCATTCCTGAGGGACATATCTACGATCCAGATCTGAGAGAGACTTCTGTCAGCCTGCTCACCACAGACGAAGAGTCAAGATTTGTGATAGGATCAGATGTACACTCGGTCCCAGATATCTTGTGCAGAGGTTGCCCAACATGCAACGTTGAGGTACCAGCCAGAACATCAATCACGGGCGCATTTGTAGAATGCCCGGACTGCAACGTTTTACATCTGCAACGTTTCAGTACCTTAGAAGAATACACGTCAAGCACCAACGAGTCTCAGACTCTAGATTTTGTGGCAAATGAGCCGTATGCCCCACTGGGGACAAATCAATGCGCACCGCGGAGCCCAGGATCATACATCCCGCTTGAAGCTAAATTTCATATTCCGGATCGGCCAGCACCGATTTGGATTCCCGCCGAGGCCCGAAGGAAGGAACGCCCTAGGCAACTGCCAACTCCCGAAATGGTAGAATACTACAAAATAAGCAAGGTAAACAAAAGAGAATTTGAGTTCTATGAAGAGGTTCAAGGAAAGTTTATCAACATATTGGAAGGCCTAAGTTATATACCAGGGTTTTCTCTGAAACTGATGAAAGAAGCATCCTAGATTGCATCTTCGATTTGGAGAGATAGAGGTCGAGCAGGCCTTCTCATGGAAAGAACGTATTCCGAGCCAAAGAAATGGATGCGGGAAAGGGAAGAACACTATCCAGTGTGGATGTTGTTACAATTTTACAGACAATAGACAGGGGAATCCGCCTAGGATCCTCAGATATAACCAAGTGGATCTGTTACCCCCGATGATAAAGTGGATGATAAAGAGAATGGTTAAGTGGAATATCCCACCCGCCACTTGCATTCCTAACAGTTGCATCATCAACATTTACGAAGAAGGTGACTGCATTCCTCCGCACATTGACCATCATGACTTTGTGAGGCCATTCTGCACGGTCTCATTCATGAGTAAGAGCAATATTTTGTTTGGAAAATAAATCGATATAATCGACTCTGGTGAATTCAGAGGAGCTGTGGAGATTCCTCTTCCAGTTGGTTCAGTACTTGTTCTCAAGGGCATGGTGCCGACGTTGCCAAACACTGCAATCCAGGAGTACGACACAGTAGGGTGTCCGTTACCTTCCGTAGAATGGATGACAGTAAGTTACCATATGGATTCCAGCAAGACCCGGAGTTGGAGGGACTGTTTCCTTACGAGCTATGAGAAGGTTGTACCTNGTCTCTCTAATTAAGACACTCACCTAGGTCTTAAAGGCTTAGTGGTGACTTAGGCTAAATCAAGATTGACTAAAAGAGGATTAGAAAAATAAGTATAATTATATCAAACATCCTTGAAACACCACTAAGCCCAATTAAGATTAAAATTTGGCTAAGTATTCAAATTACACTAACTTGCTCCTTCATGGGTCTTCACCCACATAATTCTTAAATTGAATGACAAATGATAATTACCCCTTTCCTTTTTAAGGGTCTTCACCCACATAATTCTTAAATTGAATCACAAGTGATAATTACCCTATTCTTATGATAATTGAGACATCAATGTTCACTGAGTAATAAGGGTATTCACAGGCTGAACCATTAAGAAACATAATGAGTTTAAATGGTATTCACAGGATGAACCATCATGCCGATGCTTTAGCAAAACTCGCTAAGGAAATGGCGTGTCCCCCGGAGGATTCCATCGAAGTCACGGTGCAAGGAAGACGAGTCTTGTCTCGAAACAACTTCGAAACCCTACACAAACTTGGAAAAGAAAAAATCGTGAATACAGTTTCAAGCATCAACAAAGATTGGCGCAAGTCATTAATAGAATATTTTCATACTGGAAAGCTGTCAGAAGACAAGTCTGAAGCACACCACATCACAAGAAGGGCCATGTCTTACGCCCTGGTGGGAAATGTTCTCTACAGAAGATCGTTCAACCAAATGTGGCTACGGTGTTTGAGCAGAGTCGAGGCACAGAATATTGCCAAAGAAGTACATGCCGGATTGTGTAGCGCTCACCAGTCGAGACCAAAAATGAAAATGAAGATTAAAAGACTCGGATATTATTGACCAGCAATGATGTCCGATTGCATGGATACCGCCAGAAGATGTCTCCAATGCCAAGTGCATGGGGTGGTCTTACACCAGCCTCCGAATGTGCTACACCCAATTGTTGCCTCGTGGCCATTCGAGTGTTGGGGCACAGACATAATAGGTCTAATAGACCCTCCATCTTCTAAAGGACAAAGATTCATACTTGCCGCTACAGATTACTTCTCCAAATGGGTAGAGGCAGTACTGTTACGTGAGGTTACGGCACAACACGTCCTTCAATTTTTCAAAAGCCAAATCGTATACAATTTCGGAGTACCGCAAAGAATAATCTCTGACAATGGAGCAGCTTTCAAAAGCACAAAGATCAACAATTTCGTCAGAAGACATGGGATAGATTGGAGATACTCTACAATTTACTATGCTAGAGCAAATGGTCTGACTGAAGCTTTTAAAAGACACTGGTACAGATTTTGAAGAAAACACTCAGAACAAATGGTCTGGACTGAAGCATTCAACAAGACACTGGTACAGATTTTGAAGAAAACACTGGATGAAAATAAAAGGGATTGTCAACAATTTCATCAAAAGACATGGGATAGATTGGAGATACTCTACAATTTACTATCCCAGAGCAAATGGTCTGGCTGGCACAATAAGCTGTTGGAAGCCCTGTGGGACTCCCACTCAGTGTACACGTTATATGCTCGTGTACGGGATCGAGGTTGTGCTACCGCTAGAGATCCAGACACCATCTCTCATGGTCGTCGTTGCCAACCAACTTACAACAGAAGAAAGCACAAAACTCAGGTTTGAAGCACTGGAGAGTCTCGAGGGAAAAAAATTGGAAGCACAACAACATTTGGAGCTCTATCAGGCAAAGATGATACAAGCCCATGACAAATTGGTCCGCCCAAGGACATTCAAAATTGGTGACCTCGTACTCGTGCTCAAAAGTCCTATTCTTGCTCGCCGCAAAATAGGTGGCAAATTCGAGCCAACTTGGGAGGGACCATTTGTAAAGGTTTATACAGGAGGAGCCTACCAGTTAGTGGACTTCCGGGGTGAAAGACCCATGTTACTGATAAATGGAAGATACCTGAAAACCTATTACGTGGCCTGATGCTGCTTAATGTCGCTTACCTCTGCTTTCCTCCGCTTGCTTTGAAAACTTTGAAACCTTGATTGTTTTAGGGTTATCTATATGGCCATATGTCTATGACCGAGTACAAATTTTTTAATTAATCTCATATATAATGAAAATTTTGAGAAAATTTTTGAACTTCACACGTTCTCTTTTCTACTTTTGGATTTAAAAATTCCATTAAATTAAAACAAAACTCACACATAAAATGAGTAATCCTTTTCACCAAAACAAACTAAAATTTACTTTAATGGATACTCTGTTTTGTTCTTGCTCATGCCAAACTTCGGCCCACTAACGTTTCTTTCTGTCGTCTGCGGAAAAATGTCAGGACAGAGGCAGATCTTTGCCTTCCAAGACGACTGGAACCTCGCACTGAATGAAGAGATGACGCCACACGGAGGTGTCATAGATTTTGACATGGATTTCAACTAGATTGATATGGACTACGACGGTCCTCTAATAAGCATAGTCAGCAATGAAGAAAAGAAGGGACTACCCTCACTGTTGAAGGGGACCACTCAAGACGACGTGTCACGTAAGGGTAAAAACGTGATAGCAGAACAAGATCCGATGGAGGGGCCCAGTCGACTGCCCTCCATGATAGCTACTCCAGCAAGGGGCTTAATAGCTGCCCACAGTGAACAACTACCAAATACTCCACTCCGCAGAACGCAACGCAGAAATGCAAGCCGAAAGAAACAGAGAGCC
>JXCR01142566.1:318079-331273 GCA_002079205.1 Phalaenopsis hybrid cultivar
CTTCCCATGGTTTAAATGAAATTATGGAACTCATTAAGTTGGGTTTGATAAGTTCATTTGGACTAAGTCAATCCAATAGAAAATAGTGATGCCGAAACGAGGAAACCGTAGGATCCTAACTGGTGTCGCTCTAATCAACTTTTATATGCCCTCATAAAATTTAAAGAACTTCAACCATAGGGCCACCTGATTTGATATTATAACTGACGCCCTTATAAAATTTAAAGAACTTCAACCATAAGGCCACCTGATTTGATATTATAACTTGACCATACCCCCATAAAATTTAAAGAACTTCAACCATAGGGCCACCTGATTTGATATTATAACTTGACACCACTAAGAATTAAAGAACTTCAACCATAGGGCCACCTGATTTGACATTATAACTTGACACACTAGATAACTAAACTTGTCGTGGCAAGGAGCTTGGAACTAGCTTGGTGGGGAGCACGAACATCTTCAACAGCAAAACCTATCTTCACCAGCTAAACCAATCATCCTTCCTTAGACCTAAACAACAAAGACATAGGACCTCGAGGTTGCTTGCTTATGCAACATAAATCCTCACCTTATCTTTAGGTCTTTGCATAACCCTGCTATACAATATAAGTCCTAACTCGTCTTAGGATTTTGAGGTTGTCATTTATCATGACCTAAATCCTCACATCTTCCAGGCTATTTGTGTGATCATTTCACACAAATGTAAGCCCTAACTAATAAAATTGGCAGGATGAAACACCTAAATATTTCTCCACAAAACTGAAGCCAAACATTAGGATAACTTGGGAAGTCACCGAGGTTCTCTTCTGGATCCATGACATCCCCTAGTCCTTCTTCCTTTGGATTCTACAATAAAAAAAATGTTCCAAAATTGAACCAATCCTTTTGCACACCTCTATGTCTGATTTCGTTGAAGAATCCTACCCTTTGACATTCCTTGAAGATAATATTTCTTGATTTTTATCGAGAGTTTTCTTAGGTGACTTTGGTNACCTCATCCTCAATTCTTGTGTTTATGCTTTGAGATAGATACAGGATTTGAGGTACAATGCTCTTTCATTTTAAACTATGAAAAATATGGGGTCAGTTTGATTTCATACTTCAACGTCCTTCCGAAGCGGGCGACGGGATTTCAATTCTGATGACCGACAACTTCTTACGGGCAACCCCAAACCAACCCGAAATAACGCCTACATTCATGATTTAGATTTTATTTGAAAATCAAGATAGGGGTCTTAAATTGATTAATTATTGACTTCAAAAGTCATACCCCTAAGTCCAGGATCATTTAATTTTAATAAACTTCCAAATTTTAATAATTTAGAAATTTATTAATCTTAATTAATAAAGTGAGATTGGTTTCTACCAATTAATCCCCTTGTGTTTCAAGCATCAAATAAATTGATTAAGATCAGAGGTTGCCCATTCCCCTCTTTGAATTAGGCCTAAATGTTAATTAAGGTAAGATTTCCAAAATTACACATTTGCCCAAAAGGCTCTAACACTTCAAATTTATCACAATTCAAATGACTTTGAAATTTTTATCCTACTTCATTCATGGGTCAATTGAGACATCAGAGAAGAAAATGTGATTTTTCAAAATTTAATTTAATTTATATAATTAATTTTATGCAAAAATAGGATAATTTCTCAAAATTTAATTTATTTTATATAATTATTTTCATGCAAAAACAGGATTTTTCAAAGAAAATTCCTTTCAAAATTTAATTTAATTTATATAATTATTTTCAAGCAAAAATAGGATTTTTCAAAGCTCAAAATTTAATTTATTTTATATAATTATTTTCATGCAAAAACAGGATTTTTCAAAGAAAATTCCTTTCAAAATTTAATTTAATTTATATAATTATTTTCAAGCAAAAATAGGATTTTTCAAAGCTTTTCAAAATTTAATTTAATTTATGTAATTATTTTCATGCAAAAATAGGATTTTTCAAAGAATCTAACTTAACCAAGGTAAATTCTAATCCCTTGAAATTTTTACTGGAGGTAGAACAAGACTAGATAAGCCTTTGGATCAAATTTCATAACTTTTTAAACTCCCTGTGGTTTATTAGAATTATTTCAAGTTTTGGGTTATTTAATAAAAATAAAATATTGTAGGTGGTGAAAATTAATTTTTGTATTTTTAAAAATATTTCTAAGGTCAGAGAACTTAAAGAAGCAAATTTTATATTTTTTTATTTTTCTTTGATTTACTGAAATTATTTTAGTGAAAAACTCATTTTTAGCCTTTAAAGATTATTTTTAAGCTTTGAAATTAAATATCTTTATTTAAAAAATCACGAAAAATATTCTAATTGTTCGTAAGTGATTAGGAAGCAATTTAGAACATTTCCATGAGTTTTATTATTTTTGTGATTTTTATGAATTTTTAATTAGTTAAATATTTAAAATAGACTAAAAATCAAGTTTTTATTTTAAATATCATTTTATTTTTAGAAAATATCCCTGNTCATGAAACCACCTAAATCAAGCAATGCACCAAAGGTCCCCCAAATTAGGGGATCTTATTTTCAAAAATGCACATTCTTAAGATATCTTTACCAAATCCAAACACATTTGCATTAAATTGCTGTGATGGATTCCTATGGGTTCCCTGAGCTCCTAGCCACCTTCCCCTAGCCGGCCGGCCAGCCTAGTGGCAAAAAAAGCCCAAAATCGAGAGCCACCCCCATGGCACCTCACCCAAATCAAACCAAGAGGCCAGCTCATCCAAATCAAATTGAAGAGCTCCTCTGCCCTGCACCTAAGCACCACAATGCACCCAAACTTATGCCCTGAGAGCCACCCCATGGCCATTTTTATAAAAACTCACCTCCCAACGGCTATGGGAGGTGTGCTGAAAATTTCCCAATGAGGCCTCTCCAAACTTCACACAGAGCTTCCCTAAGATCCCCTCAGTGCATTCTAACCATTTTCCCTCACCCATTCTCATTGTCAGAGCTCAATTTTAAGCTTGAAACCTTGTCGGAAACCAAGACAGAACCCGATACACCTCTACAGTCCACCAAACTCAAATTAACTTCACCCACAACTTCACAACAGTGAAAGAAACTAAATCAGCATCAAATCCCCCTTCCACAGAGCCTCTACCATAGCTCTAGACCAACACCTGAAATTGAGCTCCCTATCAAATCCCCCTTCAACAGAGCCTCTACCATAGCTCTAGACCAACACCTGAAATCGAGCTTGGTCGAATTCATACCTAGACTTACACCAAGACCAGGGACTCAATCCCTAGCCTCCTTAGACCCCAAAGAAAGTGTCGAGCACCTCTGTTTACACCAAGACCAGGGACTCAATCTCTAGCCTCCTTAGATCCCAACGAACGTGTCGAGCACCTCTGATCGAAGCCTCCCTTCTCAGAGCAAATGTATAAAACTGCTCCTCCTCCCGAGATTATTTTGACTCTCCATTTACTTAAGCTTGATTTTGTGGTACCTTAGCCGTATGGATGTGTTTGTCTCACTTAGACGAGTCCATAAGATCAAACCCGAAGTGATTTGGTTGAGTCTATGGCCAAGATCTTAAGATTTTAGTGTGGACGGGCATGGGATCATTCTATCGGGGACGATGACGGGGAGGTTATAGTCTGGACAGGCACGGGATCATTCTATTGGGGACGATGATGGGGAGTCGTTTGATCAAGCGTGTATCAAATGGATGGAGGAGATCATGCCGGATAGCGCTTCGGGACATAAATAGCGGGCCGAGTTAGTAGCTACGTGGACGGCAACGTCCAACCAGAGTGCGCCACGCATGCCTTCGGAGCCGTCGTAGGTTGAGGTGGCACGCGCTGTTTAAATAGATAAATAGGACCTTTTCCTATTTATTTAAATACCCCTAACTTAGAAAATCTATAACTTTGTGTAGAAAAATCACAAAATTAAAATAAAAATACTTGCTCAGTGAACAGAGGAAAACAAATTGGAATAATTTTCAAATCCATTTGATGCATTAAATATTTTTAATTAATTAAATACTATTTGGAATCATTTGATTCTCCATGCATATTGATACGTCACCTTGGCTTGAAATTTTGACATATTGCAGCCTCTGTAAGGGGGAACATTCTCTGATTTTTCCAAAGTCAGATGAGGTTCCTATACAGAGATCCATATTTTTTCAAGTTTTTTCACATTATTCCCTTAAAATAATCACCCTATACAGAGACCCATATTTTTCAGGTTATTTCACATCATTTCCTTAAAATAATCATGGAAATTAGCATATTGGTTATTAAATCCTAAAAAAATTTTGAAGGTCTACCATGACCAGAGAAACCTTTGAAAATAATTTCATGGGTCAAGTCAATTAAAACTGAAAGTCCACCATGGCTAGAGAAACGTTTGGAAATAATTTCATGGGTCAAGTCATTTAAAATGTCCTTAAATTTTACAAACACTAAATAAATTAATTTTAGAAAATTTAAACATTTAAATGACTTAATTTTTGATCTCTACTGTGATTTATGATTTGGAGAACTCATCATAAAAATTTCAAAATATTTTGAGTTAATTTGACAACTTAAATTGATTTTTCAGAGAACTCATCATAAAAATTTCAAATTATTTTGAGTTCATTTGACAACTTAACTTGATTTTTAAAGATAAACACTACTCTTAACACTTAAATGATTTTTTAAAAATCAAGAAATAACCTTAAAAATTATGAAACTTAGTTTTTTGAGTTCTCTGTGATCAGGGTTATTTTCTAAAAATAAAATGATATTTAAGATAAAAATTTGATTTTTAACCTATTTTAAATATTTAAAATAATTAAAAATTTATAAAAATCACAAAAATAATAAAACTCATGGAAATATTCTAAATTGCTTCCTAATTACTTAGGAACAATTAGAATATTTTTCCTGATTTTCTAAATAAAGATATTGAATTTTAAAGTTTAAAAATAATTTTTAAAGGCTAAAAAATGAGTTACACTAAAATAATTGTAATAAATCAAAGAAAAATTAAAAAAAATATAAAATTTGCTCCTCTGAGTTCTCTGAACTTAGGGNTGAAGTCTATAATTAATCAATTTAATACCCCTATATTGATTGTCAAATAAAATTCAAATCATGAATCATGACCACTCAAAACTTAACCCTCTAATTAAGACACTACCTAGGTCTTATGGGTTAGTGGTGACTAGGTTAAATCAAGATTGACTAAAAGAGGATTAGAGAAATAAGCATAATTATATAAAACATCCTTGAAACACCACTAAGCCCAATTAGGATTAAAATTTTGCTAAGTGTTCAAATTACACTAACTTGCCCCTTCATGGGTCTTCACCCACATAATTCTTAAATTGAATGACAAATGATAATTATCTCTTTCTTAGGGATAATTGAGACATCAATGTTCACTGAGTAATAAAGGTATTCATAGGATGAACCATTAAGAAACATAATGAGTTTAAACCGACTCGAGGCTTTTCATTAGTTGATGAGAGAGAGGCATGGACCTGCTTCCCCCTCTTAGCTTGTTGGATACCTCAAAGGCCTATTAAACTTAATATTTTTTGCTTAATGGAATCATCCTTAATTAAACTTTTAAGGACTTACCAAAATATAACATATAGTTAGGAAAACCCCTCAGAACTCTACTTTTCCTGCTCTTCAAAAATGCCCTCACATGCATTTTTAAGTTTCAAGTGGTGGAACGAGAAGACTCGTCAGGTACGCTTTTATAGTTTATAGTACCGTCTTTCTTCTGCCTTTTCCTTACATGTTTCATGCTTCCCTATATAAACCTGCATGTTAACTATAACTATAACCAAAACCATATTACGAAACCAAAACTAAAATCAACCAAGATAAAATTCACCGTCACAACATTCAAAATATAAAACAACAAAAGCATCACACAAAACTACAATTGCAAATAAATTAAGATGTCTCTATCGGATGATCAGGAATCCCTCAGAGGAGGTAACCTACGGTTATAACAAGGCTTCCCACGGTTTAAATGAAATTATGGAACTCATTAAGCTGGGTTTGATAAGTTCATTCGGACTAAGTGAATCCAATAGAAAATAGTGATGCCGAAACGAGGGAACCGTAGGATCCTAACCGACTAAGTGAATCGATAGAAAATAGTGGTGCCGGAACGAGGGAACCATAGGATCCTAACCGATGTCGCTCTAATCATAAAATAGTGGTGCCGGAACGTGGGAACCGTAGGATCCTAACCGGTGTCGCTCTAATCAACTTTAATATGCCCTCATAAAATTTAAGGTACCGTAGGATCCTAACCGGTGTCGCTCTAATCAACTTTAATATGCCCTCATAAAATTTAGAGAGAACCGTAGGATCCTAACCGGTGTCGCTCTAATCAACTTTAATATGCTCTCATAAAATTTATGTAGGATCCTAACCTGTGTCGCTCTAATCAACTTTAACATGCCCCCATAAAATTTAAAGAACTAGATCCTAACCGGTGTCACTCTAATCAACTTTAATATGCCCTCATAAAATTTAAAGAACTTCACCAAACCGGTGTCGCTCTAATCAACTTTAATATGCCCTCATAAAATTTAAAGAACTTCAAACATACTAATTGGTGTCGCTCTAATCAACTTTAATATGCCCTCATAAAATTTAAAGAACTTCAACCATAGGGACTGGTGTCACTCTAATCAACTTTAATATGCCCTCATAAAATTTAAAGAACTTCAACCATAGGGCCCACTGTTGCTCTAATCAACTTTAATATGCCCTCTATAAAATTTAAAGAACTTCAACCATAGGGCCACCTGATTTCGTTATAACATGGCACACTAGATAACTCAAACTCGTCGCAGCAGGAGCTTGGAGCTAGCTTGGTGGGCAGCAGACGCCCTTATAAAATTTAAAGAACTTCAACCATAAGGCCACCTGATTTGATATTATAACTTGACCATACCCCCATAAAATTTAAAGAACTTCAACCATAGGGCCACCTGATTTGATATTATAACTTGACACCACTAAGAATTAAAGAACTTCAACCATAGGGCCACCTGATTTGACATTATAACTTGACACACTAGATAACTAAACTTGTCATGGCAAGGAGCTTGGAGCTAGCTTGTTGGGTAGCACGACCATCTTCAATAGCAAACCTATCTTCATCAGCTAAACCAATCTTCCTTACTTAGACCTAAACAACAAAGCCATAGGACCTCGAGGTTGCTTGCTTGTGCAACGTAAATCCTCACCTTATCTTTAGGTCTTTGCATAGTCCTGCTATACAATATACGCCCTAACTCGTCTTAGGATTCTGAGGTTGTCGTTTGTCACGACCTAAATCCTCATATCTTCCAGGCTATTTGTGTGATCATTTCACACAAATGTAAGCCCCAACTAATAAAATTGGTAGGATGAAACACCTAAATATTTCTCCTCAAAACTGAAGCAAAACATTAAGATAGCTTGGGAAGTCACCGAGGTTCTCCTCTGGATTCATGACATCCTTTAGTCCTTCTTCCTTTGGATTCTACAATAAAAAAATGTTCCAAATTTGAACCAATCCCCTTGCACACCTCTATGTCGATTTTTGTTGAACAGTCCTACCCTTTGAAATTCCTTGAAGATAATATTTCTTGATTTTTATCGAGAGTTTTCTTAGGTGGCTTTGGTCATTTAAGATGTAATTAACTATAGGGGCTTGCCCTTATAGGAAGCATGTCCGAACCCAGCTTAATATAAATCCTATTTAATCCTTTATATTAAATAGGGAAACTTGTCGGCAAATACAAAGGTTTCGCAGACCAAACGAATGTCATACTTTCCTTAATTTATTTGAACGAGTCTCATCCTCAATTCTTCTGTTTATCCTTCGGGATAAATATAAAATTTGAGGTACAATGCTATTTCATTTTAAACTATGAAAAATATGGGGTTAGTTTGATTTCATACTTCAACGTCCTTCCGAATGAAAAATATGGGGTCAGTTTGATTTCATACTTCAACGTCCTTCCGAAGCGGGCGACGAGATTTCAATTCCGGTGACCCACAACTTCTTACGGGCAACCCCAAACCAACCCGAAATAACGCCGACAAAGATGAAGAAATTACTATCATTTTAGGAAGACCATTCCTAGCCACTGAAAGAGCTTTGATAGATGTGCAAAATGGAGAACTAACTATGAGAGTTAGTGATCAAAAGGTTACATTTAATATTGTAAAATCAATGAGTTACCTACAAAAGAGCAAGAGATTGAATGCTTCAGAGTGGATATTAATGAATATTTAAGTCATGAATATTTGAAGAAGACTTTTGAAAGAGATTTTAAAAAGAAATATATGGAATATCAAGATGAGGATAAAATTCAATATGAATATATAGAAGTGAGTAAAGAGGATAATTGTCGGGCATTACATTTGAAAATGGATTGAAGTGATCGCTTTACCTCAATATGATGCTTGAAGTGTTTCAAAATTTTTAATTAAAAATATTTTTACAAGATATGGACTGTCGAGAGTAATCATTACCGATGGAGGATCTCATTTTAGAAATGCAACAGTTGCAAGATTGGTGGAAAAAATATAATATAATGCATAAAATCGTAACTGCTTATTATCCCCAGAATAGTGGTTTAGTAGAAGTATATAATCGTGAAATTAAGTGAATTTTGGAAAAGGGTGTTAATCTTAGTAAAATGGATTGGTCTACTGGATTGGATACTGCACTATGGGCATACAGGACAGCCTATAAGACACCTATAGGAATGTCCCCTTATAGAATAATTTTTGGGAAAACTTGTCACTTGCCAGTTGAATTGGAACATAAAGCTTATTGGGCGATAAAAGAATTTAATTTCAATTTGAAAGAAGCTGTTGAGAAAAGATTATTGTAATTGAATGAGCTCGAGGATATTAGGAATGAATCTTACGATAATGCAAGAATTTATAAGAAAAAGATGAAAGAATGACATGATCATAAGATAATAAAAAGAGAATTTAAACATGGACAAGAAGTTTTATTATACAATACAAGATTGAAATTATTTATTGGAAAATTGAAATCTATGTTGAAAGAGTCATTCAAAGTTATAAAAGTCTATCCTAATGGGACAGTTAATATTGAAGAGTATTTAAAGTGAATGAGCACAAATTGAAATCATATTTTGATGGTCAAAGACCAGCTTTTAAAGAGATTGTAAAGTTGGTTCACCCAGAATAAGACTGGGAATGTCGGGCTGACGACATTAAATTAAGCGCTTTGTGGAAATATGTATCGTTGTTTAGTTAGTTTTTTAGTTTGTTCTGTTTGAAATGTTTTACATATATTTATATTTATGTCTTTATGTAGTCTGTGTATTTGATAAAATATTTTAAAAATCTTTATTTTCTTAATTTTATGGGAAAATTGGGAATTTATTGGATCGAAATCGAACAGGCAAAAATTTTGGAACTGGCGCATGATGCGCCACTTTCCAGAGAGCTAGTGCATGATGCGCCAAATTGGCACATGATGCATCACGTGTCTGAAATTGATTTAAAACATTTCAAATGATGGTTTTTGGTGGTTTCGTCTCCACATAACTCCTAAAAACCGATTCCAAACCAAATTTTAGGGGGGGAACGGGGGAAGAGTCACCAATTTTCAAATCCTATAGTTCCCACTCTAAAAAGTCCACTAGATTTGGAATTTTTAACTGGAGAAAGTTCATTAGTTTTCATGCGTAGAAATTACACGATTGAGTTCTAGTAAAGAAAAGGCTTATCAAAGAAAGGGGATTTGTGAATCGATGATTCAACACGCCGAATACTCGAGTGGAAGAGAGTATTGTGCAGAGGCATTGGGAAGTGTTTTGCTACACTACTGCCGCTGTTGCTGTTCATATAGTAAATGAATTTTATGCAAATTATCATGAGATCAACCAAGCAATAATTTACGTGCGAGGCAGGTTTGTGCAATTCACTCCTTCAAGAATAAACGAGATGTTTATGATTGAAAATGTGTCTATCTGTCATTATGCAAACTTTACCCCTACAAGAGAGAATATGAATGAACTCTATCGCAACCTTACGGATGAAGATGTGAATTGGGAGACCAGAGATGATGAAAATTTAATTCCTTCGTCATTTTTAAATCTAGTTTCAAAAGCCTGGAACTTCCTTATTGCATCAAAATTACTGCATACCATGAAAATTAGTAAGGTAACTAAGGAGAGTGTCATTCTGAACTGCTGTATTCAAACTGGAAAACCTATTGATGTTTGAGTTATTATTGTGAAATCAGTTTTGGGTTTGATTGTGAATGGATCTGCAACTGGACTGGGACATCCATCCACTATTTTCCTACTATGCAGTCAATCGCAAGTACCTTATGAAAGTTGAGAAAAAGTGCTACTTCCTTGGAAGCCGATGGATCTAGAAGTCTATTGCAACTGTATTGGAATGAGAGATGAAAATGATATGAATGTACTGATGGAGCAAGGATCTCAGAATTCATCACCTTTTCAACACTACTAAAACTCAAGTGCACTTTCAAAGAGGATCAAGAAGGTAGAGAAAGATGTGCAGAATCTCATGCACATGATTGGGAATATTACTGAAATGCTAGATCATCTGGATTAGAGACTGAAGGAACATTTTGAACATACAGGGCATATTGAAGATGGATTGGTATGTATGTTCAAGAAACATGCCTATATTAAGGAGGAAAATTCAACTGTTGCATTTCCATTATGACCCTTCTACAACCTATATGTGCACTACCAATCTATGGGAGATATTCAGGAGTACGATAGTGAAGAAGATGTTTGATCTTTATTTATGCACAGAACATTTTGTTTAGTACTGTTTGTTTTAGTTTATTAAGTTGGATTGCAGTTCTATTCTAATTAACACTATGTTTATGTTTTGAATTTTGATGTTTAGATTTCAGTGTTAGGATATTGGTTTGCTTTAGAACACTAAATTTGATTTTTGTTAGCTTGAAAAATATTTGTTTGTAATAGCTCAGATTTTATATATAATGTTAGTTTTGTGTTGTTTGTAAAAGTTTTGTGTTATTGTGATGTTCATATATGCTTAGAAAGTTTTATTTGAGTCAAATAGAGGTTTACGTAAAGCGATACGGAGCAAATTAAAAAAAAATCGAAATACGGTGAATTTGAGCTCTGGCGCATGATGCGCCAATTCACAAAGCCTTAGCGCATGATGCGCCAAAAGTCCAAACACGCCTTATTGCCTAGAAAACTGTAAAATCGCACGGACAAACTCTATTTTCACTACTTGAGTCATCGCCTACCTCAAAACCTTGGTCTAGGGCATCACATTGTTGGTGAAAGAGAAGGATTCAGAGGTTAAAGATCATAAATTTCATCTTCTTTTAGTAAGAGCTTCACTTTAACTTGGAAATTTTTTATTTTCACAATGGATTTAGGAAATCTGAAATTTAGGATTTTTATGAAAAAAGCTTGAAGAAAACTCATGGTGAAAATTTTCTTACAAAATAATCTTACTTGAGGAGTTAGATTTTTGATTTAGTGATTTGTTTGGACTATATTTGGATTTTTGTAGAATTTTCAAATGGCTCCGCGAGTTAGGAGAGGAAGGAATTCTAAGGGCTTCGATGCACGAAGAATTGTTAGTTTCAAAGCCTAGCATAGTTACAATACTTAGATGGAGACAAAAAGAATGATCCAAGAATGGGTGTTTGCAAGCCCGGATGGCGAGGTTGAAAGACCGATTCTTGCCAGGAACTGGAAAAGATTCTACTACTTCACTGCCATAGCAATTGTCTCAATGTTTCGGGAGTTTTACGCAAATGTGAGATTCACTATTGAAGATCACATCTTGGTGAGAGGTAAGCAAGTCGAACTTTTTGCTAAAAAGATCAATACTTTTTTTATGGGCTTAGAAACGTGTTTCATGATAATATGTTGCATTTGTGATAACTGATTCATCACTAGAAAACATGATTGCATTTTTTACTATTGGAAGAGGGGAATGGAAAATTAAGAATAACAAGATAGTTAACTTCTCTGCTTCTATGTTGACGATTCAGTCTAAAGTATGACACCACTTCATTTCTGTCAAACTGTTGCCAAAAAATTATTTGGCTGATGTTACTGAAGGTAGAGCTGTATTAAATTATTGCATTCAGAACATGAAGGCAATTTGCATTCAGAACATGAAGGCAATAAATGTTGGTGCACTCATAGTTCAGCATGCTCGGAGTATAGCTGGTAGTTCTACAACTGGAGGTTTGGGATACCCTGCCCTGATTTTCATTTTATATGAACAATCAGGAGTAGAATCCCACAAAAATGAAAAGAGATTACAACAACAGAATCCGATTGGGAGGGACATGATTCAAAGAGTAGAATCATTTGTTGAATCTAGAAGTGGAAGAAGTGATAGGCCCTCTACATATGTTGCAGGGGCATCTACTTCTCGATCTACATCGATTGAATGTATTGTGGATCAACTCATGATTCAACAAATGAATATAGTTAATATTTAAACTCAGATGGGAGAGATAGAAGCAAGGAATGCAAATAATGATGAATATTAGCAGAGAAGAGTACAACATGATATTGATTTTGAGAATGTCATGGTAAGACATCTTGGGGGTGAACCTAATGTAGACTTTCTTGCTTGCCCCAGTTTCACTGTCTATACTCCCATTCATGGTGAAGAATAAGAAGAAGAATTAGATGATGAAGAGGAAGGAGATGAGAATTGGTATTTTATGAGTCTAGTTTAGTTGGTTTTTGATGTTTCATTGTTGTTGGTGTTTGTATTATGATATACTTTATTTGAAAACCACTTGTAGTAAAAACTTTTATGTTGTGTTGTGAATTGAATCTGTAATAGTAACTGTAGACTTTCATTTTTTCTGATTTTTAGTATTTCAGTTTAGTTTTTCAGTTTTTGTATTTATGTTTTTTCTCAGCAAGTTCTCTAGAATATATTATGTTTTATTTAATGCTTTAAAGCTTTTATGAAGTTTTACAGTTAGTACCTGCATGTCGGCACTATTTTTGGTGTGGGGTTTGCCCGTAAGAAGCTGTCAGTCATCGAAATTGAAATCCCGTTGCCCGCTTCGGAAGGACATTAAAANCTCTGGTGTAAAGCCAATATAAGATTTCGACCAAAGCCGATTTTGGGTGTTGGTTGAGAGCTATGGTAGAGGCTCTGTGGAAGGGGAATTTGATGGGGCTTTT
>JXCR01142566.1:340452-361465 GCA_002079205.1 Phalaenopsis hybrid cultivar
TTATTTTTAGAAAATATCCCTGATCACAGAGAACTCAAAAAATAAAAATTCATAATCTTTTGAGTTTTATTTTTATTTTTAAAAATCATTTAAGTGTCAAAAGTGTTATTTATCTTTAAAAATCAACTTAAGTTGTCAGATGAACTCAAAATATTTTGAAATTTTTATGATGAGTTCTCTGGATCATAAATCATAGTGGAGATCAAAAATTTAAGTCATTTAAATATTTATATTTTCCAAAATTAATTATTTTAGTGATTTAGTATTTGGGAAATTTAAGAGTATTTTAAATGACTTGACCCATGAAATTATTTCCAAAGGTTTCTCTAGTCATGTGGACCTTCCAAAATTTTCTTACGATTTTCTAATCAATATGCTGATTTCCATGATTATTTTATAGAAATAATGTGGAAAAACTTGAAAAAAGATGGATCTCTCTATAGGGACCTCCTCTAACTTTGGAAAAATCAGAGCATATCTCCCTTGATAGAGGCTATAACACGCCAAAATTTCAAGCCAAGGTGATGTGCCAATATTCATGGAGAATAAAATGATTCAAAAGCGTATTTAATTAATTAAAAATAAAATAAGCATAACATGGTCGTGAAATTTATTCCACATTGTTCTCCTCTATTTACTTAGCAAGAGGGTATTTTTATTTTATTTTTGTGATTTTTCTACACAAAGTTATGAATTTTCTAAAAGCATTTAAATAATTTAAAAAGCCCTATTTATCTATTTAAACAGCGTGTGTTGACTAGATCCTAGGCAGCTCCGAAGGCATGCGAGGAAAAAGCCCTATTATCTATTTAAACAGCGCGTTGCTGACTAGATCCTAGGCAGCTCCGAAGACATGTGTGGCGCGCTCTTGTTGGTTGCCGCCGGTGATTTTTCTACGCAAAGTTATGAATTTTCTAAGTTAAGGGTATTTAAATAAATAAGAAAAGCCCTATTTATCTAATTTATGAATTTTCTAAGTTAAGGGTATTTAAATAAATAAGAAAAAGCCCTATTTATCTATTTAATTATGAATTTTCTAAGTTAAGGGTATTTAAATAAATAAGAAAAGCCCTATTTATCTATTTAAAATTTTCTAAGTTAAGGGTATTTAAATAAATAAGAAAAGCCCTATTTATCTATTTAAACCGCACGTGCTGACTAGATCCTAGGTAGCTCCGAAGGCATGTGCGGCGTGCTCTGGTTAGACGCCGCCGTCCACATAGCTTGCTAACTCAGCCTGCTATTTATGTCCCGAAGCGCTATCCTGCTCGATCTCCCCCGTCCATTTGATGTACGCTTGATCGAACGACTCCCTGTCATCGTCCCCGATAGAATGATTTCGTGCTCGTCCACACTAAAACCTTAAGATCTTAGGCTAGAGTCAACTAAATCACTTCGGGTTTGATCATATGGACTCATCTAAGTGAGACGAACACATCCATACGGTTAATATACCATGAAATCAAGCCTAAGTAAATGGAGAATCAAAATAAGCTAGGGAGGAGAAGTTTTATACCTTTGCTCTGAGAAGGGAAGCTTCAATCAGAGGTGCTCGACACATTTGTTGGGGTCCAAGGAGGCTAGGGATTGAGTCCCTGGTCTTGGTGGAAGACCTAGGTACGAATTCGACCAAGCTCGATTTCAGGTGTTGGTATAAGGCTATGTACAGGCACTGTGGAAGGGGGATTTGACGGGGCTTTAGCTTCTTTAACTGTTGTGAAGGTGTGGGTGAAGTTAATTTGTGTTTGATGGATTGTGGAGGTGTATTGGGTTCTGTCCTAGTTTCCGGCAAGGTTTCAAGCTCAAAATTGAGCTTCGGCAATGGGAATGGGTGAGGAAAAATGGTCGGAATGCACTGAGGGGATCTTAGGGAAGCTCTGTGTGAGGAGATGCCTCTCTAAGAAAATTTCAGCACACCTTCCATGGCCGTGGAAGGTGAGTTTTTTATAAAAATGACCATGGGGTGGCTCTGAGGGCATAAGTTTGGGTGCATTGTGGTGCTTAGGTGGAGGGCAAAGGAGCTCTTTAATTTTATTTGGATGAGCTGGCCTCTAGGTTTGATTTGGGTGAGGTGCCATGGGAGTGGCTCTTGGTTTCGGCTTTTCCGGCCACTAGGTTGGCCAGCCGGCCAGGGGGTGGTGGCTAGGAGCTCGGGGAACCCAGAGGAATCCATCACAACAATCTAATGCAAATGTGCATTAATTTGGCAAAGATATCTTAAGCATGTGCATTTTTGGAAATAAAATCCCTTAATTAGGGGGACCTTTGGTCCATGGCTTGATTTAGGTGATTTAATGGTGTTTGGACTGGTCACTAAGTCCAACTAATGGTTGTGATGGAGTTAATTTGGTGACTTAGTGGTTAGGTCACATTTAGTGCATGGGTCCAAGTGGGTGCAAATGACCAAAACTTGCTTTAGGGTGGTTAGGTCACATTTAGTGCATGGGTTCAAGTGGGTGCAAATGACCAAAACTTGGGTTTTTAAGGTAGCCATGTCAATTGGCCCAATTGATTGTTGCATTTTGTGTATATGATCATAAGGAATAACTTTGGTGAAGGATGGGTGTGGTTTTGAGTTCAATTGAAGGGTCAATTTGAGGGAATTTTGAACTTTAATCAATTTGGTCATGTTGGGCTAGGCTTGGGTTTAGCTTGGGTTAGCCTTGGGCTAAGTCCAAATTAATTGTTGTAAATATTCAATAGGGACCTCAGAAAGAGTTTTCAACATGAATTGGATGCCAATTTGGAGGTTAAGGCAATCAATTGGGTGAATTTTGGGGACTTAGCCAATTTGGGGCTAAATTTTAGAATTTTGGATTTAGGTCAAAATCAAATAGATTTGAGACTTCAATAAGGTCACTTTATTGTTGAATTTGATGTATATGAATGTCATAAAGATTTTTCAACATTAATTGAGGCCAATTTACTAGGCTATGGGTTCAATTTGGTGAGTTTAGGTCATATGGTCAAAATTGGGGCTTTAACCTAACTCAAAATTGGGCTCACATCCTGGGCCAATTAAACTTGGATTTGGTTTATTTTTGTCATATAAAAAGTTAATTTGAGTTTAGGATTGGAATTGGGGTCAATTGAGATCAAATTGATGGACATTTGAGTTGAATTTGGGGAAATTTGAGCATTTAAAGGGCAAGTTGGGGATTTTAGTTAAAGATGGTCAAATTAGCCAAATTGGGTCATGTGATAGTTGAGAGAAATCAAATTGGGAATATTTAGGATTTATTGGGATTTTCTGAGAATTTTTGGAATTTTGAGCTATGGAGGGGTATTTTGGTAATTTGGGGGTGTTTTAGGGGTAAAAGGCCAAGATGAGTATTTTGGTAGAGTTGAGGTACCAATCATCACCAAAAAGCCATGGACCAATGGAAATCCCATTTTGGGTCTTCTACATAGTGGTCTTAGCTAAACCATAGCCCTAGGGCTAGTAGGTTTAGGGGACCATCTACATGAGTGTCCCAAAAGATCAAGGGATTTAGGCTAGAAATTTGAGTTTAGTGTTATGAGTGAATGTGGGTGTAGATAAGTGTAGTGAGTGCCTTAGCTCCAGTCCAACACCCAAGGTCAACCTTAAGGTCCAGCAATCCTAAGGGTGACTCATCTTGAGTTTCCCTCACAGTGACCCCACCTACTAAGTGCTAGAGGTTGAGAGCAATATGTGGAACTTCAAGTTAAGTGGAGAAGAGTTTGGAATTTCTAATGGTGAGGGTTCCATGTCTAGCTTTCTAGGAATAGTCAACAGGAAAAGTCCTATAGCTAGACCATAGGCTACTAAAGAGGAAAAGCCTAAACCTCAACCAAAATTTAGGTCAACAGAGGGTATTTGAGTTTGTTTATTCATTTATGTGTTTGAAGTTTATTAGTTATTTGAAATTTATTTTAATGTTATTCAAAATTTATTTTTTATAGAATCATTTAAAGTTTATTTGGAGGTTATTTATGGTTTATTAAGGGTTATTTAAAGTTCTTTTTAATTTTTTAAACTTGTTGTAAGGTTGAAAAAAGTTAGTTTTAAAATTGTTTAGTCTGTTCTATTTTAATTTGTTTTGAAATTGTTTTGAAATTGTTTAATATGTTTTAAGACTGTTAGTGTTGGTTTTAAAGCTCTTAGAGATTTACAAACTTTCATTAAAATTTGTTAAGGCTTTTTAAAAGTTTTTAAGGATTTTAAAGCTTAATAAATTTGTTAAAGTTCATTGAGGCTTTAAAGTATGATATGTTTAAGTTAGTTAAATTTGATTAAATTTCATAAATTTGTTAAAGTTTTTTAAATATGTTATTTGATATGATAGACTTTGATGTGGTTGTCTTCTTTCAGTTTTGATAAGTTTTAACTAAAGTTGAGAGTTAGAAGCTGAGGTATGAAGTTGATGGTTTGTATTTGAGAGTTTAAAGTTAATGATTTGAAGTTGAGGTTTAAAATTTGAAGGTTTGGAATTGAGATTTGAGATTTAGATTTGAGATTTTAGATTGAAGATTTAGATTTGAGGGTTTAAGATTGAAGGTTTGGATTTAAGTGTTTGAAATTGAAGGTTTGGATTTGAGATTTGAGATTTTTTATTGAAGATTTAGATTTGAGGGTTTAAGATTGAAGGTTTGGATTTAAGGGTTTGAAATTGAAGATTTGAATTTGAGGGTATAAAAATTGAATGTTTGGATTTAAGATTTTGAAATTAAAGGTTTGGCTTTGAGTCTAATTGGAGTTTAACCCAAGACTAAAAGGAATATAAGGTAAAATAATTTTTAGATGAAAATGAAGTCCTAACCTGAGAATAAACCTAGTCTATATAAGAGACTATAAGGGTGGACTAACCTGGCTTGCACCAATTTTACATGTTTTTTTCTCAATGTTTTTCCTTGAAATTTACATTTTAGTTTACCTGATTATCATAGATATATGCTTGAGAAATATTTTTTGTTGATGTTGTACAGGTTGCAGGAGTTCAATATGAACAATTTAGAAAAAGAAAATCTAGCTAAAATTTGACCCAAAGTTGCATGACCATGCCTGGAAGTGGTGTGACCACTCCAACCATTAAATAACTATGGCATGACCACGCCAGACCGAGTACAACCACACCAACTCTTGCAGAGTAGCTGTGTGACCACACTGCAATCAGACATGACATGCCACCCCCTTCAACACACTAGTGTGACCACGTCAACGAGCTGGAAGACACCTTAGGAAGGAAATTTGATGGTCCTAGCCATGATTCTTAATAAAAAAGTAAATTTTAGGTCTTCTTAAAGGATATTCTGCATCAGAGAATTATTGGAGGTTGTTGAAGGCAAGAGTAGGAGAGAACTTGAGAGCTTTCCTCAAGTTCTTTTTCCTCTCTTGGTGCAAACCTTAAGATGAGAGTTTTCCTTTATTTTGTGAGTTGTGAGGAATTTGTATGAGAGGAAGGATTGCTATCATTGTAGAGTGAACAACTTATTGCATATTTTACATTTTTTTGTTTCTTGAAATGAATTCCTACATACTCTCCCTTTTATGATTTTCTTGATGATGCACCGTTAATTTCATTATTAACATCTCTGTGTAGGAAATGTAGTGGATTTAATCGTGAATTTTTAGTAATGTTTATTTGTTTGCATTTTCTTGTGTTTTCATGGCCCTATGTTGTTGGTTAACATATGGACTTAATTTATTTATAAACTAACCAACTAGGATATTAAAATATTTTGTAAAGCTACGATCTCTAATTATTACATACTAGAAACAATAGGTTAACCATAGAATTTTGACGGATAGACATATTGTAGTGGAATTCTACAATCATCCCTATAGATTGAAACAGTTATACGGAATGCCATGAGGATTTAGGGAGCCTCAACTTCATGGATTCTAGGCTTCTTTTGACCTGGACATAGGCATAAGAAGTAACATAGCCCCAGTTGACAATAATTACAAAAGAAAACATTTAGGAAAACCACAGTCATCACGAATACTAAATCACATTGGCACGAGCCTCATCAATCTTGATGAAACCTAGAAATACTTTCTCGTTGCTACTACTTTATGCTCCCTGTGATTTCCTATATTCTTGCTAAAATCATAAGACTTAAACCATCTTCGCAATCATGCTAAGTTAGGTTCAAAAAATTAGTAAAGTAGAGATTTTTCTACAAAAAAAAATTATTAAACTTTCTTCAATGGATTGATACGCAGACTCTTAAACGACATACTACTTGACACATACACATGTGTTGTATGATCGACTTACTTTCCGATAACTTTTGGCACGTCAAGTCCTTGGTGCGCTTGTAGAGGTAATGCGTTAAAAATTATTCCTGATTTTTAGGAGAAACTTAGTTGAAAATTTTTGTATTTAAGCTTAACATTTTTTATTTCTTAATTTTATTTTGGGTTTATATTTTTCTGTTGTTTCATCTATATTATTGTTGTATTTCTTTGTAGATGCTGAAAAATAAAAAAATGAAAAAAAAATTATATAGCAAAAAAACTAATTTGCTTTTAAAAGTTGTTTTATTTTCCTTTTCATATTGTGTGTTGCATGTTTTTGTGTTGATCGACTTGTGTGGGTCAGTGAGACCGTGTGCTGCATAAATTTTTACTTCTCTTTTATGCATGGGGGAGCTGAGGCTGACCTCACCCCTTTCAACCCTGAGATCGATCACACTTTTAGATGTCTTAGGAGAACATAACTAATATTTGAAACACCTTGTTAGATAGCCGGCACATAACACACCTGTCATGAAACCACTTAGGAAATACGCCAACCCTTCTATTGAGGAAATTCATATGAGCATACCTATTTGTGGGAACTAATACTTTTGAATTGAGACATACCATAATACTAATGGTTCAAAAAAACCAGTTTTAGGGACTTTCTCCTTAAAACCCAAACCTTCGGCTAACTGATACATCCTACAGCGATGCCAATAACTTGACACGCCCTAATTCTAAGTGTAGGGGTCTCATGCAAGTGTACATGTCATATTAGTAATATCAAATTTTGAGTCGAGAATATCAATCCCACAAGAAGTGAGGAAATTAGACTTAAGAGAAGTTTTAGCTTATTAAAATTGGTCTTAGCTTGGAAGTAAATTTGGTTCTTAAGTTGTGCTAACTTGTCCTACTAAATTACAAACTACTCTTCAAGATTTATGATACACCAAAAATATATGCATTTTTAAACCCATAGTTTATACTCATTTTTTGTGATATTACACTTTAATGGAACATATTTTCTATGTCTTATTGCATGTTGTTGATTTTTAGGACTTGGAGCAAAAAGGAAGCAAAAATGATGAAATTTGGAGCAAAAAGGAAGCAAAAATGATGAAATTTGGAGCAAAAATGAAAAAGTTAAAAATTTACTCAGCGTCGACGGCGCCATTTGACAGAAACTTGGGATTTAATGGAAGCCCTATTTTTAGAAGATTCGACGAATTTGGACGCTTTTTGAAGAGTTTTTGGATGCACCTATTGGAGAACCGACCTAAGATCTATTTAGGGCCAAAATTTGATCAGAAAACCCCCTCTTTGCACCATTTCAAATTCCTCCACTCATTTCAGTTTTCTTTTACACGCACCTACATTCAACGTCATTCCACACCATTAGTTTGTTTTTATAGATTTGAGTTTTTGTGGTGAGTTTAAGTGTGAATTCTTCTCTAAGAAGTGAGAGATTTCTTCTTCCTACATTTCCTAAGAGAGGCTACAAAGGATTTGCTTTGAGAAAGAGTTTCAGATAAGTGTTATTTGTTTATTATTGTTGTATGAACTTTCTTTTATATATGAAATTTGTATTTTGTTGTATCTTTTTCATGAAGTCTGAGAAGATTCCTTTATCATTCTTCCTACTCTGAGATATGGTGAATTGAAAAGATGATCTGGATGTGCCAATATTAAAATTTAAAATAAATTATGATGGTTTTTTAACCCCACTATTAATTTACTTTTTAATCTGACCAATTGAATTGTTAAAATATGTTGTGAAACATATGTTCCGGGAAATGGAGTATGAGTTCTTCAATAAAGTGAGAATCACATTTAAGTCCATGGAGTATTTTGTTCATGGAATTAAGTGCAAATAAATAAGAAAATATATTTTGTTGGGTTTGGTGTAGAATTGGAGATTTCTAGAGTGACGGACTAAAAATCTCCAATTTGATCTTAGTGTTTAAAAACAAAAGTGAGAATTAGCCTTCAAGGGAAGGGAAGTGCGAGCCAATATCCTCCTAGCCTAGCCACAAATTTAGGGAATAAACCTAAGATTAACTAAGCATTTTCTATAACACTGAATCAGGGTAGAGAATTAAAATTGCTCATATTTAGCACAATCATATCTAAACCATTTATCTTATCTCATTTCATCAAAAACTCGTTGTAGTAAACAATTTAGCTTTGATAGTATCTTAAACATTACAAATTAGTGACAGTAACTTTGATTGATTTCTGTGAATTTCCTAGTTAATTTATCATTTTAAATTTAAACTTTACCCGTGAGATCGATATTTGTGACTTAAAAAGAAAGTCATATATTACTTGATAATAATACATATACTTGCGTAGAATCCCAACTTTAAGTGCTTAACGTTATTATTCATAAAATACCACATCAAGTTTTTAACATTGTTGCAAAGCGGAGTCAACTTTATAAATTTTATACAACTATATTTTCTCGATATCAAATTTTTGGCGTCGTTGTCGTGCAGGTAATGGTAAATTAAAAAGATTTCATAAATTAGGAAACTTAGAGATAAAAATATACAAAATACAAAAATATCAAAAAAATTATAAAATCCAAAAATATATAACAATATATTTAAGAGTACTTTTAAGAAATTTTTCTTTGTTATTATATTTTTTATGTGAAATATTGGATCTAAAGGTTTAGTACTTTACGATTCAGAATTAGAACGTACTATTAGAAAATTTGGAAACAAAAAAAAAATTAAAATTTTGAACAAAATGGTGAATAACTTAGATAATCACATAAATGAAAATCGACAAAGACCTTTAAAAGATTATGCTAATCCAACAGTAGATGAACTTCACTTAACTATTCAAAATTCTGGTGTTGCTACTAATTCATTTCAACTAAAACCTGCTATTATCCAAATGGTACAAAATAATCAGTTTGGAGGAACACCTAATGAAGATCCTAACTTGCATCTTGCTAGCTTTCTTGAGATTTTTGCTACTTTTAAATATGACGGATTGTCTAATGATGTTGTTAGGCTTAGACTTTTTCATTTTTCCAAAGCTTTGTTAAACTTATTAGCACCTGGATCTATCAAAACTTGGGGAGAACTATCACAAAAATTCTTGGCTAAATATTTTCAACCCTCGAAAACTACTAAGCTTAAAAACAATATTACATCTTTTTGTCAGTTTTAAGGGGAATTGATATATGAAGCCTGGGAAAGATTTAAGGAACTCCTTAGAAAATGTCCACACCAAGCTTTACCAAATTGGTTAATAATTCAAACTTTTTACAATGGATTAGTAGGATCACTTAGATCTATTATAAGATTTTGTTGCAGGTGGATCTTTAATATCAAAATCTTTTGATGAAACATACTCTTTAATAGAAGAAATGACTAGTAATAATTTTCAATGGCCCTCTGAACGGGTAAATCCTAAGAGAGTAGCTAGTATTAATGAATCCGATGCAATGTCTATTTTAGCACCTCAAATTGCTGCTATATGGAAAAAGATTGATCAAATTGTAATGAACTATTCTCAAATACCACCAGTATTTGAGGAAAATTCACTAGGACAGATAATTGATACTCAATCATCTTATAAAACTTTGAATGTTATTAATAATTGAAATAACAATTCTTATTCAAATTATTACAATCCTAGATGGAAAAATCACTCTAATTTTAGTTGGAATAACTATAACAATTCAATGAATTCCTCAAGAAATTTAAATAACCAAGGAAATACTAATTATCGACCTTATTATCCTCTTGGATTTAGCTCTAACCCTAACTCACAAGTTAAGAAAAAGAAGTTAATGATGGAAGAGGTAATGTTGAATATGGGAAATCAAATACAAAATCAAGAGGCTACTACTAGAAATATTGAAAATCAATTAGGATATATTACTACTGTACTTAGTAATAGATCATCAGGAAATCTTCCGTGTGCTGTAGAAGTTAATCCTAAAGATCAAAATAAAGAAAAAATTAAAGCAGTTCAATTACGAAGTGAAAAAGAAGCTGAAATAAGAATCCAAAGAGAAACAAAAATTGATGAGAAGAATGAGATGGAAAGTGACCATAATGAAAATGAGTAAACACAAGTTCCTTTAGAAAAAGCATTACCTCTATTTCCTCAATGACTAAAACAAAAGAATAAAGACAAACAATTTACAAAATTTTTTGAAATCCTTAAAAAGTTAATGATAAACATTCCTTTCATTGACGCTTTGGAACAAATGCAAAGTTATGTGAAATTTATGAAACATATACTAAACAAGAAAAGGAAGTTTGCAGATCATGAGACGGTTGCACTTAGTGAAGGGTGTAGCGCTATTATCCAGAAAAAGCATCCTGAAAAGTTAAAAGATCCTGGTAGTTTTACTATACCTTGTGCAATTGCTGAAAAAGTTTATGAAAAAGCCTTATGTGATTTAGAAGCAAGTATCAATCTTATGCATCTATCAATTTTTAAATATTTAGATTTAGGAGAGATTTCCCCTACTACTGTAACTCTTCAGTTAGTTGATCGATCAATCACTTATCCTAAAGGAGTTATAGAAGATCTATTAGTAAAAGTGGATAAATTTATTTTCCCTATAAACTTATAGTATTAGATAAGGAGGAAGATAAAGAGATTCCTATTCTTTTGGGGAGACCATTTCTTGCAACAGGGAGAGCTGTGACAGATGTGCAAAAAAGAGAATTAATGATGGGAGTTAATGATCAAGAAGTAAAATTTAATATTGCAAAAGCTATGAAATATCTTGTAATAGAAAAAGACCATGAATGTTTTAGGATGGAAGTTACTGATTATCTATGTAATAAATAATTTAAAATAAATGAAAATAAGGATGAAATAAAAGAAGAAAATTTAGAGTATATTTAGGACAAATTTGAAGCTTTAAATTTGTTGGAAAATGATAATAAAAATCGTATTCCTTCAGGTATTAAACCACCTGAACTTGATCTAAAAGTATTACCTGCTCATTTAAAATATGTATTTTTAGGAGAATCATCTATATTGCATGTTATTGTATCTTTTGAGTTAACTCAAATTCAAGAACAAAAATTAATTAAAATGTTAAAAAGATATAAAAAGACTTTTGGATGGACTTTAGTAGATATTAAAGAAATCAGTCCTTCAATTTGTATGCACAGAATTTTATTAAATGAACAATATGAACCTAAAGCTGATCCTCAGAGGAGATTAAACCCAATAATGAAAGAAATTATTAAAAAGAAAATTTTAAAATGGTTAGATGCTGGAATTATTTATCATATTTCAGACAGTGCTAGGGTAAGCCCAATTCACTTTGTTCCAAAGAAAGGAGGAGTGACGTTTAAAGTAAATGAGAAAAATGAATTAATTTCAATAAGACAAGTTACTGGTTGGCGAATTTCTATAGATTATAGAAAATTAAACTTGGCCACTAGGAAAGATCACTTTGTTTTACCCATTCTAGATCAAATGTTAGATAGATTGGCTATAAATAAATATTACTATTTTTTAGATGGATATACCGGTTATCATCAAAATCTAATTGCTCCTAATGATCAAGATAAAACAACATTTTCAAGCCCTTATGAAACATTTATTTTTTGTAGATAGTCTTTTGGATTATGCAAAGCACCTGCAACATTTCAAAAATGTATGATGTCAATATTTAGTAACTTGATTGAGCATGAAATGAAAGTATTTATGAATGATTTCTCTGTATTTGAGACTTCATTTGAATTATGCTTAAATAATATAGAAAAAATGCTAGAATTATGTGAAAAAGTCAACCTAGTATTAAATTGGAAAAAAATGTCAATTTATGGTTGCAGGAGGAATTGAACTTAGGCATAAAATTTCTAAAAATAACATAAAAGTAGATACTTAAAAAATTCAAGTTATTGAAAAATTACCACCACGGACTACGGTCAGAGGGGTAAGAAGTTTTCTAGGACATGTTAGGTTTTACATGAGTTATATAAAGAATTTTTCAAAAATAACTAAGTCTTTATGCCAACTTTTAGAAAAAGAAATGAAATTTGATTTTAATGAGGAATGCATAAAAGCATTTGAATTATTGAAAGAGAAGTTAATCACTGCACCTATAATAGTACCATCTGATTGAGAAAAACCATTTAAAATAATGTGCAAAGCTAGTAATTATGTTATTGGAGCTGTTTTAAGACAGAGGCACAATAAAGTTTTTAAAGTAATATATTATGCTAGTAAAACTCTGAATGATACTCAAATTAACTACACTACTACTGAAAGAGAGTTATTAGCTATTGGCAATGCCTTTGATAAAATTAGAACTTACTTAATTGGAACTAAATGTATAGTGCATACAGATCATTCTGCTATTAAATACTTAATGCAAAAGAAGAATGTTAAACTAAGGTTAATTAGATGGATACTTCTATTGCAAGAGTTAATTTTTTCTGTAGTTGATAGAAAGGGAAATGACAATCAAATAACTGATATTTTGTCTAGACTAGAAAAAAAAATATTAACTCATTTTGCAGATGAAATTTTAGAAAATTTTCCTAATGAACAATTATATAGTTTTGATGAAATAGATATATCGTGGTATGTCGATATAGTAAATTATATTGTAAGTGATATTCTACCACCAGATATTAAGAATCAACAATTAAAGAAATTTATATATGATTCAAAATTCTATTTTTGGGATGACCCATATTTATATAAACAATGTATAAAATTTATATATGATTCAAAATTCTATTTTTGGGATGAACCATATTTATATAAACAATGTAAAAATCTTAATTTTTAGAAGGTGTGTGTCTTATGAAGAAAATCAACAAATAATTAAAAGATGTTATGATTCTGAATTTGAAGGACATTTTGGAACAAATAGAACTGCTTATAAAATTTTGCTAGTTGGATTTTATTAGCCTACTCTTTTTAGAAATGTTAATGAATATATTAAAACATGTGATCGATGTCAGCAAGTAGAAAATATTTCTAGAAGAAACGAAATGCATCTAAATTACACATCGGAAGTTGAAATTTTTGATGTGTGAGGATTATATTTAATGGAACCATTTATGGCTTCATTTGGAAACCTATATATAATATTTGTTATTGATTATATGTCCAAATTGATTGAAGTTGTTGTTGTACCTAAATGTGATGCTCGAAGTGTTTCTAAATTTTTAAATATAAACATTCTTACAAGATATAGAATGCCGAGAGTAATTATTACAGATGAAGGATCCCATTTTAGAAATAAGTGAATCGAGAAATTAATAAAAAAATATGATATTATGCATAGATTCTCTACTGCTTATAATCCTCAGACTAGCGATCTAATAGATATATCAAATCGTGAAATAAAATGAATTTTAGAAAAAAACTGTAAATCCTTATAAATTGGATTGGCCTGCTAGATTAGATACAACATTATGAGCATACAAAACTGCTTATAAGACTCTTATAGGAATGTCCCCATACAGACTTATTTTTAGAAAAAAACATGTCACTTACCAATAAATTTAGAGCATAAAGCATTTTGGGCTATTAAGGAATTTAATTTTAATCTAAAAGATGTTGGTGAGAAAAAAATATTGCAACTCAATGAACTTAAAGAGATTAGAAATAAAGCATATGATAATGCAAGAATCTATAAAGGGAAAATGAAAATATGACATGATCGGAAGATTATTAATAAAAAGTTTGAAACTGAACAAGAAGTTCTATTATATAATACAAGCTGGAGATTATTTCCAGAAAAACTAAAATCCAGATGGTTAAGTCCATTTAAAGCGATTAAAGTCTATCATTATGAAACTATTGTTATTAAGGATCTTAAACTAGAAAGATATTTAAAGTAAATGAGTATCGATTGAAACATTATTATGAAGAACACATACCCCAATTTAAAGAAGTTTTAATTTTAAGTCAACCTAACTAAACCAATGGTATGTCGGGCTGACGACGTTAAACCAAGTGTTTTGTGAGAGGCAACCCATACATGAATCTATATATCTATATATTACTACTTTGTTAATAAATGTGTTTATGTATTAAGAAATAATAGTATTTTTAAGTCCTACACAATTTTATATATAAAAAATTAGGTGAAATATTGGTATTGGAGGAAAATTTGGAATCAAATTGAATAAAAAAAATTCAGATGTGAATTTGGCCTCCAGTGCAGACAACGCCATCGGGAGTGCCGACAGTGTCCAGAGTATTTTTCACGTGCTGTGCAGATTTGGCGGACTTTGGCGGGATTTCACTCTAAAATAACCATCGAGAGGTGTTTATAAAGTCCTAAAAATTGACTTGGACATCCAGAAACTTCCTAATTTTGAATTTTATGGCTTCCAATTCCAGAAATACTTCAAGGTATGGAGCTTTTAATATAAGAAAGTTTATCAGTTTTGATGCACAGAGATTATACGACAAAGTCATCATGAAGAAGAGACTTATAAAGGAGAGAGGCTTTGTCAATCATGGAGTTAGTAATCCAAGTTCACAGATCGAGAAAATCATTGTATAGAGGCGTTGGGAAGTTTTGTGCTACACTACCGCTGCAGTTGTAGTACCCATAGTAAAAGAGTTTTATGCTAACCTACATGGAATTACTCAAGGAGTTTTCTTTGTTCGAGTTAAGGTTGTATCATTTACTCTGGCTCGGATTAATAATTTGTTTATGATAGAAAACGTTCCAATCTGTCATTATACAAATTTTATCTCGACAAAAGATATGACGCAAGAAGTATATAATTTTCTGACGGATGAACATGATAATTAGGAAATCAGAGATGAGGGATACATTAGTTTCTCTGTTTCGTTGCTTAACCCAATTTCAAAACAATGACATTTCTTCATATCTGCAAAACTACAACCTACCATGAAGATTAGTAGAGTTACAAAAGAAAGTGTCATTCTAAACAATTGCATTCAAATGGAAAAACTCGTTGATATATGGTCAATTATTTTCAAATTTGTTATGGGCATTATCATAAATGAGTGAATATATGGACATGGGCATCCTTCTATAATTGTTGTACTTTGCAGTCAATCTCAAACACCATATGAAAGTTGAGAAAATGTTTTACTACCGTGGGAGCCCATGATTCCTATTGATGGAGATTACATAGGAAATAGAAATGAAGCATTAGATTGTATTTTGGATCATCATCGCATGCTTCAACACCATTGATGCCACCAGCAATTGGAAGTTCAATATCTTTGGAGAGGAGAATGAAGAAAGTAGAAAGAGAACTTTAGAGTATTACAAATCAATAGGAAATCTTAACTACCTTTTTGATCACCTAGATTAGAGAATGAAGGAGAACTTTGGTCATACATGAATAGTTGAAGCAGGATTGGTACAGATGTTTAAGAAAAATTTGTGGATCGATGAAAATTATATTGATTAGTTCCCGTATTGACCCTTCTACAATTTATATGTTCATTACTAGTCTATGGGAGATATTAGAGGAGGAGAAAGTAATGAAGAAGAGGCAAATTAATTGAAGAAGTTGGACTCTCTACTATTTTAAAATACTAATGTTTTAATGTAATTGTGTGGATTTGATTTACTTTACTTTTCTTTTCTTGAGAACTTTGATTATGTGTATAGTTTTGTGTCAGCGTTCTAGTGTTGTGGCTTGATTTCGATCCTGAATTATAAGTTAGTTTGCTTTGAAGATGTGGAAATGTGATTAGAAAAATGTATTTGTAAAAAGTGTATTTTCATATATATAAGTTAGTTTGGTGTTGTTTGTGAAAAAGTTTGTTTGTGAATTATTTTTAGATAAAAATTAATATTCAAAAAGACTAAATAAACTTTGGAGTAAATTGAGATAAAATTGAAAATTGAAAAAATCAAAATTGTGAATTATTGGCCTTTGGCGCCGACGGCGCCGGATGGGCGCCGATAACGCCGTCGACCCGAACTGACCCAAACAACCTTAAATTTCACGATTTGCACAGTGAAACGCCATTTTTATCCCTCGAGTCATCTTCAACCTCTAGTTTTTGCGCTTAGGGCTTACTATTGCTCGAATTTAAGGCAATTTTAAGGCAAACAAAGCTTGGATTTCATCTTCTCTAGGTAAGAGCTATACTTTGGACTCAAAATTTTTTATTTTCACCAAGGATTTAGCTTACATTGCCGAGATCCAAAATTTTGAGGTTTTTTTGGATGATTTTGAGAAAATCCTTTGGTGCAGAACTCTTACTTAATAGATTTAAGTTTAAAACTTTCCACATTGTGATTTTGGAATTTTTAGGAATTTATTTAGATTTTATCAAATTTTTGTAGATTTACCATGGCACCTAGAATGAGCAAAGGAAAAAGAAAGGTAGATTTTGATGATCAAAAGTTTGTCAATTACAAGGCGAACATTTTATTCAATAATCTACGTACAACTAACAAAGTGATTCTGGATCGAGGATTTAAAAAAAAACTGAGAGGAGTTGAGAGAATAATCAATGCTCGGCGGTGGGAGAATTTCTGCTACTTTACAGCCGAGGCAATTATTGGCGTAGTGATGGAGTTCTACGCCAATTTCAAGGAAACTTTTGAAGAATTTGTCTTTGTTCGAGGGAAAATGTTGGAGTTTACTCCAAGAAAGATTAATGAATTTTATCAGTTGGAAGATGTATATAGCTGCCAGTAGAAATTGTTTTCTACTACAAATGAGACTTTGGATATGGTTATTTCTTTTCTTACTGACGGAAGAGGAACCTGGAAAGTAAAGAATGGAGTTAAGGTAAACTTTCCTCTTTCAATATTAAATGTAGTATCAAAGGTTTGACACTATTTTATATCTGGAAGAATGATACCAACAAATCATCATAGTGAGGTTACTAGGGATAGAGTCATCTTAAACTTCTGTATCCAGCAGATGAAAAGAATAGATGTAGGCTCTATTATTTATAGAAACACTAGATCTATTGCTTTTGGAGAGACTACTGGAGGTTTAGCACACCCTACCCTGATCTTCACATTATGTTAACAGGCAGGAATAGATTATAGACCAAAAGAAGAGAGGATTGAGCCTCTAAGACCTATTGGGCCTGCCAATATAAAGACTTATGAATCTCATGTTGGATGGAGATCTGGAAGTAGGACCAAGGATATTCCTTCTACTTCAGGTATTTCTAGTACCCTTACTATCCAAGAACTTATGGAACAAATGATGATCCAACAAAGATTTATTTTGAGAATGGATCATAGAATGGAAAATATGGAGGGCAGAAAAGCTCACGTTGATTATCTGATAAAACAGAAGTTTGAATACAATGTTACTTATGATGATGCAATGGTCATATTCATGAAGGGTGATCACTCAGTTCAGTTTCCTACCCACCCCATTTTTACTCCATATCAGAACAGAATTTGGACGTGGAAGAAGAAGAAGAAGATGATGGTTGGTGATGCTTTAGTTAGATTTTTGTTTATGTTTTATGTTTAATTGTACTTTATTGTTGAGACTGTGTTTGAGGACTGTAATACTTTAATTTTTTTTGTATGTTGTGTTGTGAACTTTAGATTTGTAAAATTGCTAGAAGTTATTAGTTTTTAATACTTTGTTGGATGTATTTGTAGTTAACTATTTCTCAGCATATTTTTTTATATGAAGTATGTGTTATTTAATCTTTTAAGTCTTGTAGCTTTTCATATTAGCACATGCAATATTTCAGAGTTAGGTTTCAAATCAAAACCTTTAACAGGTATGTCTTTTCGTTTTGTAATAAATGTTTTCTTTAACCCTTAATTTTTTAAGTTCTTCATTTAAAATCTTTTAAAAATTTAAGTTTGGGGGGAAGAGAAATTCCTTTTAAAGAAAATAAACTTAATTTTATTTGTCCTAAATTAGTTATATTTTCAAAGTATTTTAAGAATTTAACATGACATTTGGTATTGTAGGATAACTTTAGATAATCATATCTATGCTTCTAAATATATAGTAAACTTAAATAAAATTTTTAAATAATAAAGGTTAATTTTAGAGATTAAGATTATTTGTTAAGATAAAATAAGACTATATTTTTCTATTTTTAGTAAAAAAATTTATATTTTTTAAGTATTAAAAATCTTAGAAATTCATGTAAGAAAAAAAATTATAACTTAATGAAAAATCTTTAAAGCTAATATAAATTTATAAAGTGAAGGAATATGAAAAGTTTTTAACTTTAAGAAGGAGATAGTGAAGTTCAAAATCATTAAAGGCTATCCAAATATAGTAATCATCACATGAAAAAAAAAGAAAAAGAAAAGAAAAGAAAAAAAAAGAATTGAATATGATCCTGAAAAGAAAATAAAAGAAAATAAATGAAAAGAAAAGAGGAAAAAAAAAAGATGTGATGAGAAGCTTGATGAGATGCCTATTTAAAAATTGACTTCAATTAAATCAAATTAAGGAAAAAGGCTTGGCTACAATTTCTAAACTTATATTTCTGTATTAGCATATTTATTAGTAAAGTTTCATGAAGTTCTTTTTCATATGGATATTCTAAGTGGTTTTAGTACGAATAATTTGCAATTTTCCTTCAAAATAATAGAGAATAAAAAATCTTAAACTTGACTACTAGATATTCTTATACCTTTAGTATTAACTGGAGTTATTTTGATTTTTTCTTAACGGATGCTATTTTATCTAGTGAACTAAGATATGGAAATCCAGAAGTTAAAATCTTTACCATAAGTCATATTTTTATGTAGTAAAAGAGTAACTTGAGGACAAGTAATATTTAAGTTTGGGGGATTTTGATACACCAAAAATATATACATTTTTAGACCCATATTTTATACTCTTTTTTGGTGATATTGCACTTTAATGGAAGATATTTTCTATGTTTTATTACAAGTTGTTGATTTTTAGGACTTGGAGTAAAAAAGAAGCAAAAAGGATAAAACTTGGAGAAAAAATGGAGAAGTTAAAAATTTACTCAGCGCCGACGGCACCATTTGACAGAAACTTGGGATTTAATTAAGGGTCTCTGGCGCTAACGACGCCTGCCTCGATGGAAGCCCTATTTATAGAATATTCGACGAATTTGGACGCTTTTTGAAGAGCTTTTGGATGCACCTATTGGAGAACCGACCTAGGCTCTGTTTNGTCCTAAATTAGTTATACTTTCAAAATATTTTAAAATTTTAACATGACCTTTGGTATTAGAGGGTAACTTTAGATAACTATATCCATGTTTCTAAATATATAGTAAACTTAAATAAAATTTTTAAATAATAAAGGTTAATTTTAGAGATTAAGATTATTTGTTATGATAAAATAAGACTATGTTTTTCTATTTTTAGTAAAGAAATTTATATTTTTGAAGTATTAAGAATCTTAGAAATTCATGTAAGAAAAAAAGATTAAAACTTAATGAACAATCTTAAAAGCTAATATAAATTTATAAAGTGAAGGAATATGAAAAGTTTTTAACTTTAAGAAGGGGATAGTGAAGTTCAAAATCATTAAAGGTTATCCAGATATAGTAATCCTCACATGAAAAGAAAAGGAGAAAAAGAAAAGAAAAGAAAAGAAAAAGGATTGAATATGATCCTGAAAAGAAAAAGAAAGAAAAGAAAAGAAAAGAAAAGAGAAAAAAAAAAGATGTGAATAGAAGCTTGAGGAGATGTTTAATTAAAAATTGGCTTCAATTGAATCAAATTAAAGAAGAAGGCTTGGCTACAATTTCTAAACTTATATTTTAGTATTAGCATATTTACTAGTAAAGTTTCATGAAGTTCTTTTTCATATAGATATTATAAGTGGCTTTAATATGAATAATTTGCAATTTTCCTTGAAAAGAATAGAAAATAAAAAATCTTAGACTTGACTACTAGATATTCTTATACTTCTATTATTAACAGGAGTTATTTTGAATTTTTTTTAACGAATGCGATTTTATCTAGTGAACTAAGATATGGAAATCCATAAGTTAAAACCTTTAACATAAGTCATATTTTTATGTAGTAAACGAGTAACTTGAGAACAAGTAATATTTAAGTTTGGGGGATTTTGATACACCAAAAATATATGCATTTTTAGACCCATATCTTATACTCATTTTTGGTGATAATGCGCTTTAATGAAATGTATTTTCTATGTTTTATTACAAGTTGTTGATTTTTAAGACTTGGAGTTAAAAAGAAGCAAAAAGGATAAAACTTGGAGCAAAAATGGAGAAGTTAAAAATTTACTCAGTGTCGACGGCGCCATTTGACAGAAACTTGGGATTGAATTAAGGGCCTCTAGCGCTGACGACGCCAGTCTCGGTGGAAGCCCTATTTCTAGAAGATTCGACGAATTTGGACGCTTTTTGAAGAGCTTTTGGATGCACCTATTGGAGAACCGACCTAGGCTCTGTTTAGGGCCGAAATTTGATCAGAACCCCCCCCCCTCGCACCATTTCAAATTCCTCCACTCATTTCAGTTTTCTTATACACACACCTACATTCCATGCCATTCCACAACATTAGTTAGTTATTTTTCTATAGATTTAAGTTTTTGTTGTGAGTTTAAGTTTTGGAGAGGAAGAGAAGTGAGAGATTTCTTCTTCTTACATTTCCTAAGAGAGGCTATAAAGGAATTGCTTTCAGAAAGAATTTCAGATAAGTGTTGTTTGTTTATTATTGTTGTATAAACTTTTTTTTATATATGAAATTTGTGTTTTGTTGTATCTTNCGTCATTTCACAACATTAGTTAGTTATTTTTTTATAGATTTAAGTTTTTGTGGTGAGTTTAAGTGTGAATTCTTCTCTAAGAAGTGTTGGAGAGGAAGAGAAGTGAGAGATTTCTTCTTCCAACATTTCCTAAGAGAGGCTAAAA
>JXCR01142566.1:361485-444962 GCA_002079205.1 Phalaenopsis hybrid cultivar
GAGGCTACAAAAGATTTGCTTTGAGAAAGAGTTTCAGATAAGTGTTGTTTATTTATTATTGTTGTGTGAACTTTCTTTTATATATGAAATTTGTGTTTTGTTGTATCTTTCTCATGAAGTCTAAGTATATTCCTTTATCCTTCTCCCTACTCTGAGATATGGTGAAATGAAGAGATAATGTGGATGTGGCAATGTTAAAATTTAAAATAAATTGTGATGGTTTTTCAATTTTGCTCTTAATTTACTTTTCGATCTGGTCCATTGAATTGTTAAAATATGTTATGAAACATATGATTCAGGAAATGGAGTATGAGTTCTACAATAGAGTGAGAATCACATTTAAGTCCATAAAGGAGTATTTCATTCATGGGATTAAGTGCAAATAAATAGGGAAATATACTTTGTTGGGTGTAGAATTGGAGATTTAGGGCGAGCTAAAAATCCACAATTGATCTTAGTGTTTAAAAACTAAAGCGAGAGTTAGCCTTCAGGGGAAGGGAATTGGAAGTCATTATTCTCCAAGCCTAACCACGGATTTAGGGACTAAATCTATGATTAACCAAAGATTTTTTATAACACTGAATCAAGGTAGAGAATTAAAATTGCTTTTATTTGCCATAATACATATCTAAAGCATTATCTTATCTCATTTCATCAAAAACTAATTGTTGTGGGAAAAATGTTTTTTCATATTAGAAAACTTCATCACATAAACATAGTTTAATAGTTATTAATTTTAAACCCTGCTTTTAAATAATGTTAGTTCTAAACAATTTAGCTTTGATAGCATCTTAAACATTCGAAATTAGTGACAGTAATTTTGATTGATTTTTGTGAATTTCCTAGTTAATTTATCATTTTAAATTTAAATCTTCCCCGTGGGATCGATATTTTGGACTTAAAAAGAAAGACTTATATTACTTGATGATGATACGTATACTTGCGTATAATCCCAACTTTAAGTGCTTAATGTTATTATTCATAAAATAACACCTTAAGTTTTCGGCACCGTTGCAAAGCGGGGTCAACTTTAAAAATTTTACACAACTATATTTTCTCGAGATCAATTCACTCATACAATTCTACTAAATATATTTGAATTGGTGATAATCAAGTTATAAAGCTACCCTCCTTTGCAATGATATAAGTGGTGTGTAGGCAAATGAATACTTTAAATTGTAAATGTGGCTAGTGATAAATAAGAGCATCTCTCTTCTTTACCCTCTTCCGAGTGCATAAAAAAGTTTTGTTAAACTGGTTTTTAATTCTTTAAACTTCAATTTGAATCCATCAAAGATTATTTTCATATCTATTTGCATCTCCCTATAGTTTACTTTTGCTTCATACCTTATAGTTTAGCGTGAATACTCTAATTGCTCTTCTATAGCTCTCTCGAGCCATTATGGATCACAACATATTTTAACTGCTCATTTGGCCATAATGAAAAGTAAATAAAGCCTTGAAGAGTACTCATCACATTATGGATTGAAAACCAATTTTAAAAGCTTTCTAATATTCCTACACAACCTACTTATTCACCACAAAAGAAAAGATAAAAAGACTACTCACAAAACATGAAGAAAACACCACAACACTTCTTTGAAACAAAGAAAATCCACTAGAATTATGTTTACAAATAATTACAATACAAAAGAGTACACAATACTTAGTTTTTCTCTTGGCAAAGTGTTAGAAATGCCTCCCTAAAAGGCTTTCCTAGTCCTCACTGCAGTGTTGAATGTCTTCCCTCCAACAGCACTCACTAATCTCACAAAAAATCTCTAAATAAAAGCAAAATTTACATAGAATCTCAACCTAGACTTCACATAGACTCTCCCCTAAACTTTAGAAGAGTTCTCCTTGGACTTCAACAATGTTCTATTTCTCAAAACTTTTCAAATAAGCCCCTATATCATTTGCATAACTCCCCAAATTGTGTGGGAGTAACTGTTGAAAACTGCCTAGCAGTTGCTGACGCATATGAACCACTAGCCTGGCCCCTAGGCACCAGCCTCTTTGTCTACTTGTTTGGGCACTGACATCTAGGTGCCTAAGAAGGTAGTGCCAAAGATCTTAGTAGGAGGTCCCAATGGCTAGCGCCTAGGCGCCAGCTCTTGAGTCACCTCCGCCTCGATCCATTTCTTCACCACTTTGTTCCATTTCTACTACCGGTTGTACCTGCAAGAAAAATGTGAAAATACCCTTATTTAAGTGCAATTTTAGCTATAAAAATGTGCAAAATATAAATAAAATTATGCATGCCTTCTACATAACAAAATCCCCCAAACTTAGACGTTACTTGCATTCAAGTAACACTAGAATTTTAAAACCAAATATATTAATTTAAGGGAGTGAGTTTTATTAAAATTATCATCAATTTACCTCAAGAAAACTCATAATGAAAATTTACAATAATTCTAGCAAACAAATTTAGCCCTATGGTAAAAGTAAACCTTTTCATCTAACTAGGAAAACTTGATTTTCTAGTCAATTCAAAAAGAATTAATAAATGTTAAATAAAGGACCTTAGATGGTGGAAAATTAAAATTTAAGCAATCCATTTAAAAAAGACTTACAAATACACTTTGATTACACATAAGCTTAGAAATGTAATAAAGCTTCAACTTTAAAAAGAATCCAGTGAAACCAATTTTTTATTAGGCTTCTCCCCAAGCTTCTCCTCCCTTAATATTTTTCTTTTAAGCACCATTTTTCTTGCTTTAGGATGTATATTTCAATCCTTAGCATAATTTTAGGAGGATTATAACTGGATAGCTCTTTAATAGTTTTTAATTCACTATCAACTCCCTAAAGTGAAGCCTACCACACTCATTCACTTTAATGTGTAATATTTGAAACTATGTTTTGAATAGATGCTTAATTCTTATGAAGTATATATCTAAGGATACATGGTTAAACAATTATATAACTCTTTACAAAAATAAATAGTGAAACCATTTTTCTACATGTTAAACTACAAGCTAACATTAACTATTCTAGACTCATTTACATAGCATTTAAAGTAAAGATTCTATGTTTTTCCTTCCTTAAAATTGCAATAACTTCAAATTAACACCACATACCTCAAATCCTTTTTACAAACATAACAATTAAATACATGTTACTAAAGACAAATAATTTAAAGCTTTTTCTCCCCCAAATTTAATTTTTAGTGTATTAAGCAGTGTAAAATATGAATATAGGTAGGGATAAAATAGTGCAAAAATCCTATCTATTAAGCGTGTTTATCAAAAAAAATTAACAAGTATAAGCAAGAAAGAACAAGTATGCAATAATAGGTTAATCACCATTGAATAGGGTATGAAGAAAAAGTGAAATTACACCAGAAAGAGTTTAATATTACAACAACTAAGTACCGAGAATAGTTCATAGCAATAAAAAAAACTAATTGAGAGAGTAACACAACAACATAAGCAAAATAAAGATAGTGTCCAATACAATAGAAACATATAAATGAAAATACATGAGCAGCAGCAACACAAGAAAATAACATCTACACATCCATATAAAGAAAAATAAAAATATACTAATCCACATCCTCTTTATCCTCACATCAGAGTCCTCTTTCTTTGAATCCATCTCCATCCACCTGCTATGCTCATATATTTGGTAAGGTAAGCAAACTGGGAACTTCATTGTATTGTCCCCACCAATCCACTAATTCCTTCTATAAATCTCCCCTTGAGCAGCATAAAAACAGGCGTCAAGATCAGATCGGCATTTGTTTTGCCAGTCTAAGTGTGCTAAATGATCAACAATATCATAGGCATTGGTTTGAATAATAAAGATGTCATCATCCACTGTCTTCACTCGTTTTGTCATCGAGGTCATGCTAGTAGAGAGCCTAGGCTGAGAATAGGAAGCAGAAGGCTAAGAGGAAGGAGCTTGAGAAGAATTGGATCTACATCCAGAAATAACATGCTTGCTATACATATTTACATTAGCCTTGCTAATGGGCTTCAAAGGATGAAGCAACTCTTCCCACCCCTCAAAAAAAACTCCTAAATTCTGGTAAAAGGCAAAAAAAAAAAGAAGGGTGTCCTAGCCCCAAAGTGGATCCTCCCTTTGCAGCATTGACGATAGAATGATATATCACAACACAATGTATATGGAATTCATGGTTTGGATACAATAATTGAGATTAGCTCTCTCTCTCTCTCATCACCTCACTCAGATTGGTGGAACGGAGGATCTTGGCGGAAATGAAGTAGTGCCAAGCTTTAGAAGGTGCATTAAGTTTAGATGAAGAAAACTTGACCTTGTTGTCATTCCTCACCTTCCAAGTCCTTCCCCATCAGTTAAAAATCTAATGATTTCATCCACTTTAAAATCTGTAGAAACAAAGCTAGATTAGAAACTCCCTAGGATATCCCCCCAATGCAACAGTGCATTAATGCGTAGATATCCACCTGCTTTTCCCTAACAAACACCAAATCATCCAAGGCATTAAGGAAGTTGGCATAGAATTCCCTAACCACCAAAATCACTGCTACAACAGTAGTGTAGCAAAAAGCCTCCCTATGATGTGCAACAATCATTCTTTCTATATCTCCCCCAAGGCTAATGAAACCCCACTCCGCTATTAACTTCTTCGACATTAAGTGTTTGTGATATTGCTCCTGAGCCTTGGAGCTAACGAACTTCTTCTTGTAGAAAGAAGATTTGAATTTAAATCTTTTAATTTTGCGAGTCATTACGACTGATGTGACCATATGTCTTATGTGATCCATTGCTTGTGGAACTCATGAATCTGGCCTCCATGGTCTACGGACATCATCAGAACTCACTATTACAACCTATGTAACCAACTACGGCTTATGAGATTTACAACTTGTGCAGCTCCCGCTCCTATCTTTATGCCCTACCAACGGTATCACATCCACCACGACCTACGTAACCAACTATAACCTACGTAGTTCACAATTCCTATAGTTTCCTACTACAATCTCAATAGTCAACTGACGCCCTTGAAGCAACCATCCGCGGCCCGCACGAACAATTTCTATGAAAGCTTTTAACTGCAGCCTATATAACAAGCTAATGTTACAACCTTCCTCTACAACATCTATGACGGACTGCTGACTCCATAGAAATCGACTTGCAATCTGCTATCACCAAGAATTGCATTCATTACAGCCAGAATACAATTATTATTGATGAATAACTATTGTACATATATCATGATCAAGTTTGTAACTCCGTTTTTCCTAATTTAGGAAAAGAGTGAACCTGTGTACTCACCATTCATAGTGAATTATTTGAACTGAGTCAAACCCAGTGGCTTTTTCTCTTTTCTAGAATTAGATGTCTACTCCTTCTCTTTTATTATTTGAACTGTGTTGGAGTCTCATACAGCATTAAGATAATAAATAATCACTCTGACGCTGGCATCAAGACGACCTTTTATTCTTTCTCTAAAGAAAACTGGACTGAAATTGCACAATACAAATTCAAAAAAAAGAGAAATTTCGCACTCAAGATATTGTGAAACTAGAATTAAGAATAATTAACAAAGACCCACGACAAATGTACAGGAATAGTAGTATGAAGTTCTGATATGTTGCAAGCTTTAACACATTGTATTTGCCAAGAATGATTGTGATAAAACAGGAATTCCCAAATTCAAACAAAAAAAAATTAAAAATAAAAATAAAAACTTAATCTAAGTAAATTTTGGTATGAAGTACCCTTGATAGACGATTATGTAAAAGCCAAGTGCAAAGATAATGTTTCTTAATATTTCATCCTCGCAAATATATAGTCATGATTTATTTGATGACTGTAGCAAAACTTAGGAAACATATTTTGCCACAGAACAGGGCAATTTGGCCATCAGTAGACGCTTCATTTTATCTAATCCACGAGAGCCAGCTGCAATTAAGTTCTCAATTTCTTTTTCACATTGTTCATATATAATGAAGAAGGTAAATAAGCCAACCAACCCTGAATTCAACAAGTTGAAAAGAGATGATAAGCAAAACAAAAACTATTGCAGTACTGAAGTTCCTTTTAAATTTTGTGAGTTGATGCAGAAGTTTTTGAGAGAAAAAGTTCATTTCTTACCTGCAGCGCTTACTGCCGGTATGGAAAATAGAAACAGCAGCTTGAAGATAGATATAAAACCTACTACCTACATATGGAACAGCACACAGATATCAAAACAAAAAGTAAACTCAAAACTGTACATTACCAGAGCATAATTTGAGTTGACAAAGTACAGCATTAATTCATGTTTAAGTGTGCGGATATCAGCATGACAAACAAAGCAGTGCTTATCCCGTAATAAGTTAGGCTCTGCTAAGGAGTAATGAATAATTGCCTAGAAATAACTAGAAACAGAAATATAAATAAAATTGAAAACTTAAACCTTTCACCACACCAAACAGCGAGTTCATTTCTTCTCCAAGAAGCATCAAAACTAGGGAATTTTCAGTCAGAATTTAAAAAAAATGAAAAAAAAATTATTTGCTTTCTATAGAAAAAAATGCAACAGATTGTAGCATTTGTTTACTATAAAACGCTAACAAGAAAATCTCATAATTGTACTAACCTTGAAAAAGACACCCCAATCTTCTGCCTTTGCTACAACACCCAGGATACAGATGCTTTGATTCCATAGAGATGCTGCTGTACTAAAATACATCCTGAGTGTCAAGTCATGAACCTCAAAAGATGACAAAGACGTCTTTTCAAAGGAAAAACCAAGCCTACATTATGAATAAAACATTCAGTAAAATAAATATCCTGAGCCTATACAGCAGCTCAGAACGCATGTTTAAATTTAGATCTGTTCACTTCAGTGTTAATGCACACCAAACAAACTTAACAAAGCTGAATCTCATGGATAACAGCAAGCAATACGTCAATATAAAAAATGATCAACAAAAACTGGAGCTTCAAAGAGTGATTAGAAAATTAAGCATTACTATCATGTTAAAATTTCTTTTGTTTTACCCAGTTTAAACATATGCATTCCTGATATTTCTACTCCTATAGGCAGATGTAACAGTAATTAGTTTCAACTGTTTACCAAATGGGAATAGAAAGTACTGCTACAAAAATCACTGTATAGTTGTAATTTTAGCTTGATTTGTGTCTCAAGTAAAAGAGGAGAATGTTGGAAGAGCAGGATAAACGTTTGAAGAAGCTGTTCCAGTAAAAACTCCAGTTAGCATGCCACAAAGAACTCCAGGTGACTAACTTCATTAGTTCGATATTACTTAAAACATATAAAGGCCTGTTTGGTTAGCTTATTTACCTTTTAGTCCCAATCCCAGCAGCGAAGCAAGAAAAATTTAAAAGAGGGGACACTAAATAGTTCTTTTAAAATTCTCTCAATTTTCTAGGATTGGGACAGGTTTTGACAATTTAAAATTTTTTTTGTTAAAATCTGTTAATATAAAAAAAGTTTTGATTCAAATTTTTTCCGATAATTAAATATTAAATTTGATTAAAATTCTTTGATTCGAAGGTTTTTCATTATTTATGTATAAAATTCAAATAAAGAATTATTGCGATTGTACAGGTGATTGCTCTTTTGTTAAGTAGGGAAGTATGAAAGGTGTAAAAACAACAATTTTTTTCTCTGACTTAGAAATTTCAACCTTGACGGAGAAATTCAAGTTTGTTCTTATTGAAAAATTTTAGTGTGGGCACCCACCTATAGAAGTTATCAGAAAGAGTGTTGATAATCTTGAACTAGTTGACAAGTGAAAAGTGAGAATTGTGGATGAGAGATGTGTTGATTCAATTAACCGTAGTTGAAGACTGCATTCGAATTTTCTCCAAAAAATATTTTAATATCGCAAGCAAATCAATGAAGTTACTCATGTGGTCTCCTGATTTCGACCCAAATCATGAAACTTTCACTGTATCGGCATGGTTTAGTCTACGTGGTCTCAAGCTGCACATTTTTTATCATCAGGTTTTCTACTCCATTGGGGTCATCCTTGGGGACCCAATGAAGCTAGATCTACCCACTTTCAACCTAACCAGACCTTCTGTGGTCAGAATACTTGTGAAAAAGGATATTACTTTACCTTATGTTATTGAAGTCTGACTGGGCACAACTCATAATGGATATTGGCAACAAATCGTCATGGAACACATACCTCCATATTGCACCAACTTTAAGCTGTTTGGGCATATTCTTGATAAATGTCACAAGCTCCATCTTGAAATCTAAGGTTCAAGTGGATAAGGATGTGCTAACCCCACTGCTCTGAATATTTTAGTTCCACCTGAGAAGGATACTACTAGACAGGTGTTGTCTATTGCCCCTGTGGACCCCCCACCTCGACAATACTGTTACTGTTACTGCGATTGATGTGATGCTGACATCTTCAAACCCCATATAAAACAATACTGAAGGACTATTACCTATAAAGATAGTGTTCAGACTGATAATCAGAACAACCTTGCAGCTCCCCATCTTCAGGAAGTATCCGGTGTAGAGGCAACTCATACTTCACATATACTAGTACTATTGTGGGTACTACGGTTGGTAATCCTTTTGCTACAACTCTATCACCATATCAGACTGATTCTTCGAATGAAGAATGACAAATTTACACTTCCAGGAGGAAGAAGAAGAATGAAAATCTATTCGAGCTCAGGAGTCTTATGGATGATACTTTGGTTGCTTCGGGTAATGGTACACACCTACTAATTTGTTAGCTGGATCTTTTCAAGAACAAGAGGTAGAGGCAGAAACAAATTAGGATGACCCTTACTTTTTCAGCACCTTCATGATTTTGGGCCTTTTTTATCTTTATATGTACCTTTTTTTTTACATTTTTGTGTGTTTTACCGTGTGTGTTGGGTGTCTATTTTTGGGCCCACTCATACAACCTATTTGTATCTTTTCTTATTAATATATTAGCCCTTGGGTTTTTTTTTTCAATATATATATATATATATATATATATATATCCTTAATCATTGTTAATAGACCCATCTTTGCCATAATGTAAAAAAGAACCCCAACATACAGCTCTAAAATCAGAAAAAATTATCAATAAGGAATATAGAAAAGAGTACCTATAAATCAACTACCTTAGTCATGAAATCTTTGAGCAGCGATAAGCTATTAGGTTTTGATCAATCTCAATGAAATTCTAACAATGAAATATTCTTATTTTATGTAATCAAAATTAAATAACTTAATCCCTAATGTACATAAAACAATTGAAATCCTTCTCAAACTAATAGTAGCTTTAATTTCGGTTACAACACAATGTTAAGAAAAAAAATATTATTCTACACAGCATGTTTATGTTTCATCCTCTTTTATGAACTCAAATATTTCAAACATTTATGAATGGAAAACAACATAAAACATTTAGTGCAGATGACTAATATCGAAGAGTTTGCACTGAGACATAGAATTAATGAATATAGCCATCTAGCTTCATTCAATTTGCAACTGAAAATTGTCATTCAACTTTCATCTTGGGTCCACATTCCTCGAATATCAGCACCAGACGCATCAGAAAAAATCACAAGCACCTCATTAAATCTAGAAACATAAGTAAAAATGTAACTATTTGTCTAGTTTATTTTAGTGATAGCATAAGCAATAAATTTAGTCCAATTAATTCTGCTTTTTCAAACAATTATAATGGGAGTCTAGAAATGCTATACAAGCAGTGAAAACTCGAAATATCATACATATAATAGGTTTTGGCCATTCATTAGTCTCCTTGACCTAGTTAAAAAAAACAAATAATCCAACTCTATTTATAACAAATTATGGAAAGATGGTATAGCATAAAAATTACATTTATTTAAATTCAAGCATAAATCCATATCTTGCACAGTCTTTAAACTCCAATCAGATGCACAAAATGATCATCTTTTCTCTTGCTATATATTAACGTAACAACAAAATACGAAAGAAAAAATCAAACAAAATGTTGCAAAATATTATTCATTCTTGTCATGAAAGACTGGTTGCATTAATTAATCCAAAATACATAAATGGTTATTCATATAATCCATGTATAGTCTTAAAAGCAACTTCCATTCATCATCTTCGTTCACAAATAAAACATAGAAAATAACATTGCACTATTTATCATATTGTATCTATGATAAGCCTCTGCACAAATATCGAAGAAATCCAACAAACAAAAAGTATATAGGAGTACAACTAAGAAGGGCTCACAGAAGCACGACCAATGGCCAACAGACAGAAGCCAAGGACCCACAGAAGGAAGATCAAAGGTTCATCAACCATAGACTAAATATCGACACCAGAAGGCTTCACTAAGGAAATACCTAATGACTTGACAAACCGGATGCAACGCCTCCTAAGCTGGTGTTGAAGGCCGACAGAGTGAAGGTCATCTAAGCCAAAGACTAAAGCTTATCGAGCCAAGCAGGGGCATTGACCTGCCTCTCGTCATAACCCGACTCAAGGTAAGAATGTAGCTTCCCCATCTATCTCACAAACACCCCTAAGATCCCTCATCCAAGGTCGATAACTTCACCATTAAGAGCCGACCGACAACCCTGACTCAACCAAAAGGCGAATAGGCAAACCTAATCGAACTAGTGTCGACTAATTCAACCAACCGAGTCATGGAGTCGCTAAAACAAAGGCCTGTATATTTAAAATTCCTGAAATATCTTGTAACGCCCTATTAAAGCAAGAGTCAATATGTAACTTCATATATTATACCTCCTCTTCTACAACTAGGGAAATCATTTTCTTAGAAAGGGCTAATCAACAATTTAAATTATTGTTCATTACTGTGCACTTCACTCTCTGTATTTCTTTCTCCCTCTCCAATCTTAAGCTTTATTCATTGGTTGTGATTCACAGACAAATTCGGATTCAACATCCTAAAAGGTGTGGTGAGTGTAGCTCAAACCAACAACAATAAGATGACTAGCACTAGAAGAAGAACCCACAATAGAGATCACCAATATAGAATGAAATAGCGAGTTTGTCCAGGAACAAATCTAAAAATTGAAAGACGAGATGATGCACACCCCAAAACTTTGACAGTACGAAGTTAGCGCCCATAGATAAACAATTTTTTGGGTAAACTGTGGCACTCCGTAAACTTGAGAATGCATTATCTTGATAGATTTTGACGTTGAGATTCAAAATTCCTGCTATGGGGTCCTATAAGGGTTACACTGATTAGACCAACTAGATAGTATCCTTTGAGTCAACCGTTCATTTGGTAAAGATAACAGATGTGTTGTAGTGTCACCTGTCATTCACCATGCCAAGAAACCCCAAAAGAGTTTGCATCGCTTCTGTAGATAAGGCAAGAGCAGATTCGCTCATTCATCACTTGATTGCAGAAGTAGATGTCAGTGGTGCATGCCGCCCTTCAGCAAGGGCTGAAAGAAGGTTCATGTCGGTACGCTCTGGGTTTGCAACAGCCAAAGACCCTCACTGAGTTGTTATAACTGACCACCAACAACATCACATTCGAAGAATATAATATCACCTCTGCTTCCGTGAGAGCAGAATCTTCCACCCGCCACCTATAGAAGAGGGTCCCTGTGGACGATAAGTGCAGAACGAGGGATGACTCGTAAACTTCCACTCACTTGTGTTACGAAGAAAATCAGCTTACAACCACGAGAGTCAAGCCCAATACCCTGACCAGCGACCGGCCCAGTACAATAAATAATTGTTGTCCCACAATAAGGCACTGAAGACAACCTCACTGAGGGTTTCAATGATCAAGATATTTGAGGCCATTCAAAATAAGAAGTACCTCAAGAGTTGAGCTCCCCTGATGAAGACCAGAGCCTTCGTCCATAAGCCAAAAGAATATTGCGCATAACATCGGAAATACGACTATGATAAGGAGGATTGTTGAAACCTCTGGAGCCTAAATAAAAAGCCAATTGAGCCGACAAGGAGTTTGTGGCACCGAGAATCAACGCCCAACAATAAGGAAAAGCACTAGTTGAAGACATTTCTGATGAGCTGTTCTGGGTGCATGTTATTCAGATCGCTGGCATAGTCCCAGGCATCTTTGAAGGAGGTGGATAATCTTTCCATTGAGCCAACATCAAGAGGCTTTGGTTAGGAGAAATGCGAGCAACTGCCTTTGTCCCAAAACGAACTGCACATCTAATGCGGATTTTCCCTCAAGGAAAATCCTTAAAACGATCTTATGGTAATCACCACATTAATAAGCAACTACCAAATTGTTAGCATCTTGGTTGATACTAGCAGCTCCGCGAACATCCTGTTCAAGTCAGTGTTTGACAAGATGGGCTTAAAAAACACAAATTGACAGCGGCCGCTAAACCGCTTTATGGTTTCTCTGGTAAAAAAATAGAAGCCCTTGGAATAATAGCTCTGACAGTCACCTGGGAAGAGGGTGACAAACAATAAACTAACATGGAAATTTGGTAGTCAATTTGCTGTCAACCTATAATACCATCTTCGACAGCCTCTGCTCAACAATATCAAAGCCGTCACTTCAGCATACCATGTAGCGACAAATTTTCCAAGCGATGGCAAGTTCATCACCATTCAGGGTTAACATGGAGTCTCGGACTTTCTACCTCCAGATAGTCAGGAGCTTCTGCGCCGATAGAGAGCCTAACAAATTTTTTATGATAAGTAAATTTTCGATGTAGGTCTTAGAGAAGTTTTCTCCATGTTAGCCGCACAAATGTCAGGGATGTCAGTCGACATAACATGCCACCACCTCAACGTCAATCCTGCCATCAAGCCGATGAACTAGAAGATTAGGAGTTATGTTGTTACCTTGGCCGAATTAATCCGCAAGGAGATGTAGAAGCTATTGGAAAGCAAATACATCTGTGAAGTGTAATATCTTACCTGGGTGTCGAACGTGATGATGGTGTAGAAAGTAAACGACAAGTGGAGGATATGCACCGATTTTACCAATTTGTACTCTGCTTGTCTAACGGAAAAATACACATTGACGAGGATCGATGCCCTAGGGGACTCAGCAGTCAGCCAGTCAGTAATGAGTTTCATGGACGCCTTCTCCAGATACTACTAGATCAAGATACACCCATGAGGACGTGTTCAGCTATAATGTAATTTTCTCTGGGCTTAAAGATGTTGGAGGCACTTATCAGTAATGCATAGATGCATTTTTTTAACAAAAAAAAATATTGTAGCGTATCTGGATGATGTGCTAGTTAAGAGTAAAACGGTCAAACAAATTAACGACCTAAAAAAATATTTGAAACACTTAAAAAATACAATAAATCCACTGAAATGTACTTTTTGAGCGTCAACCAAAAAATTCTTCAGATCTCTTTTGACCCTAAAAGAGGAATTAAAGTCAATCCAAAAAAATTACATACATTGTTAGACATGTCATCCCCTCAGAACACCAGGGAAGTGCAAAAGCTAATCGATTAGATCGTGGGTCTAAGTCGGTTCATCTCTAAGTCGGGCAATAGAAGTGCAAACTTCTTCACAACACTAAGTAAAGCAAAGAACTTCCCCTGGTCAAAAGAATGTGAGCGGGCATTCCATAAGCTAAATGAATCCTTAACATCTCCACTTATCCAGAGCTCCAAGCCAAACGGAGAGCTTTCCTTGTACTTGGAAGTAAGACCTAAAGCCATCAGTTCGGTTCTAATCAGAGAGGACCTCGAGAAATAATTCTCAGCCTACTACGTAAGTCGAGTCCTTAGGCGAGCCAAACTCAGATATCCCATTACGAAAAAGTTAACATTTGTTCTAACTGTTTCAACTCACAAACCACGGTCGTGCTTTAAAACACTCCAGTTTGGATCATCACTGACTGCCCACTCAGATCTGTTGTTATTGGCTCGAAGCACTCTAGTTGTCTCCTCAGATGGGTGGTGGAGCTTAGCAAGTTTGACATATCCTATGTACTCCGAACTACAATCAAAGCACAAGTGGCCGGCTTTCTAGCAGATTTTTTTTGAACTAAGTGAATCGAGCGAAGGAACATCCACTAAAAGCCAAACATGTACGTTGTACATCGATGGAGCTTCAAGCCAGATATGAGCAGGACTCGGTCTCGCTCTGACCGCTCCGATCGAGGAGCATGTTTACCACTCGATTGAAGGGTTTGAAATTACCAACTATCATACCAAATATGAAGCCTTGATCGTCGAATTGCGGCTTGCATACGAGATGGGCGCCTAATACCTCAATGTGAAATCTGACTTACAGTTGGTAGTGAACCAAGTCAATGATGAATTTGAAGTTAATGACGGCATGATGGCTAGATATTTGAACAAAGTAAAGACAGAAATAAAAAAGTTAGAATGCTTCAAAATCGAGCACTTCGACTAAGAGAAAAATTAGATAGCCGGCCTCCTATCCAAATGTATCCATTTGGGAGAAGAGATGCCCCAAAAATTGATCCGGCCGATTATAGAACAACCAGCGACGATAGAAGTGGAGACAGAATGACAAAAAAAATTAGATAGACTCCTACATCCAATATCTCAAAACTGAAAAGATATCAAAGGACAATACCAACCCAAGTCAATTCATGATCAAGGCCGCATAGTGTCATTTGATCTAATGAAAACTCTTTTGGAGAACTATTAGTTTCTAGTACCTAAGTGCATAAGGGAAAATGAGGCAAAAAACAGCCTGCGAGAAGCACACTCTGGGGAGTGCAAAGGCCATTCAGGAGAAAAATTCTGGTGCATAGAGTACAAGGACAAGGCACTTCTGGCCAATGCTGTAAAAAGATGTCGAAGGATTTGTTAGGAGATGTGAAGAATGCCAAAAGTATGTATCATTGCAGCACCAAAAAGCACACAAGCTTCATCCAATTACTTGCTCTTGGCTTTTGCCATTTGGAGATTACACATCCCCAGGCTATTTCCACCATCTCGAGGCCAACACAAGTTTCTTTTTGTCACCGTGGATTACTTCTCCAAATGGATCAAAGTTAAGTCGCTTCCTGGGATGACAGCAGAAGTCGTCCGGAATTTCATCTAGATAGATCTTATCTGTCGATATGGGTTATCTCTGGTTATCATCACTAACAATGGGACGCAGTTTGCTGACTAAGGAGTAAAAGACCTTTTCTAAAGCCAATGAATCAGCCTCAAGTTTGCATTAGTACATCACACTTGGAGGACAAATGAACAAATTGAGGCGGCCATCAAAATAAGCTTGAATTTAATAAGGAAAAGACTGAAGGAGCAAATGGAAACTAGGTCGAGGTCCTATGATCCACTTTGTGGGCAATCCAGATGATACCATCACAGCGACCAACAGACTCCCATTAAGTTGTCGCACAAGATAGAAGAAATGTTGTTGGTCATATACAAGCACCACAACCAGAAAGTTGTGATGGCTTCCTTGTTCGATGAAGAAAATTGGGTTAAGTGGAAAAAGGGAAACGAAAAAGGAGTAATGCTTGTGCTCGATCAAGCAGAAGAAAAGCGAGCCAATTCGGCTCTCCAATAAGGAGTAAAGAGAATGGCTCAGTGTTTTAGCAGCCATGCTTGAGAGATAGAGTACGCCCCAAAGGATCTTGTGATGAAGAAAGCCGAACAAACTACACAAGGACAAGCGGTCAGAAACCTAAATCAAACCTAAACCGACCCCTTCATTATCGATCAACGATTCACCCCTAGAGCATACATTTTGAAGAAGTAAACGAGAAAAGGAGTCCATCAGACATGGAGCAGAGAACCTCTAGAAGTTTTTTCTTAAAAAATTTCTTGTATCATATCCTTAAAATAGAAATATGTTTTCACATTTTCTTTTGTACTTTTTAAAGTAAATATTAAATATATGATTTGGCTGATTAAATGTGCAATCCCAGATCCAAACGACACTCGAGGAACTTAGAGAGTTCAAGCGAACCAAAACCTAGCAAAGACTCAAGGAACTTGGACTCAAGCAGTAAAACCGATAACGGTGCAAAACGTCTGATTGGTAAAAGATAACTAAAAAATTGGCAACGGATAAGATGTTCAATTGATCAAACTCATTTGAGAATGTCTAACAGCAACACAAGATATTTGATCGACATTACTCATAAGAAACCAACGCCCAATACAAAAGCATCAATAAAAACATATCCTTTAATTCGGCCCAAGTCAAGCTCTAGACATGGTTCCCTACCCATTAACGATAAGATCCTAAGTGGGTGGCGATCAAATCACCCCACAGCAAGCCTTGATAGTTACCCCCGCGAATGCTGCAATAAAATCCTGTTAATTTGTCTAGCGAAAGGTGAGGCCCGACAACAACTAGACCGAACAATAGAGACTTAGGAAGTGTAAGGCTTGAGGTGAACGGTATCAAAACAACTGAGAATCTTTTCTAAAGAAACTAAGCTATCGGCCGACTTCCATCACAAGAAGAATACAATAAATGTAAAATCCGGCCTAAAAATCTCATTTTCAATTCATAAACAAAGTATTACAAGATTTTCTTTACAATGATTCCCTGTGAATTACATTTGAATGAAAGAAACAGATAAACCTTCTAAGTATAGGTAAAAATTGGAGCCGAGTGATACGGTCCGGAACCAAAAAAAACCGTCAAACAACGATGAAATTACATTAGGTAGGTAGAGAAAAACTTAAACGAGGGCTACTCTTATATAGAAAAAATTAAACAAACACAATACCACATTAATCTACATTTCAAGAGTTAGATCTTCTCTTCACAAGCCCTACAATGCTAGGAACACCGCAAAAGAAAGAAGAAAAATGCAGCCACAAACATAAAATTAAAAAAAAAACCTTAGCCCCCTTTCCTCCTAAATACTCCCCTAGATCCTTTCCAAACTTATTTCCCATAATTCCCCTTTATTCTCTTCTGTACGTGAGTTGTGGCTTCGTTGGTCCCATCTGGGCGTTGGGATCGCCCTCAGTATCCCGAGACTGGGTCGGTTGGCTTAAACATTCCGTTGGCTAGTTTGGTTGGGCTGGCCGGTCCAAACCGATCCTTCGAGGACCGATTACTCTGCAAGGGAGGGCTCATGCGTATCAACACTCCCTTCCCAAAAAAGCACCTTGTCCTCAAGGTGGAAGGATAGAAAATGCTTTTGGATCCCCTTCGTAAGGCCCCCACTTAGCTTCATAGTCGAGAGATCTTTCCACCTAATCAGTACTTTGCTCCCGCCACCTCTCGGCATACTCTTTCGATCTCTAAAGGTTCTAAAACCACCTCCATGTCCTCTATCAGCGTCAGAGGTAGTGATGGAGAGGGTGTATGATCTCCGATAGCACACCTCAACTAAGAAACATGAAACACGAGATGGATTTTTGTTGATGGTGGTAGCCTCAAATGGTAGGTCACTGCTCCAATGTGTGTCGTAATCTCGTCCAAATTATCACGAAGAAAGTTTTTAGTTCCTCCTTACAACCGACTTCTGTCGATAAAGCCTCAGCTTTAAGTAAGTCATGTCCCTAAGATCAAATTTTATCTTCCTCTTATGACCATCCACCTTTTCTTCATAGCTTGTTGGGCTCTGGCTAGATGCCCAAGAACTCTGCCAATTCTCTATCTCTTTCTTCCAAGTATTGGTCAACATTGGATATAGGTGTGGCATTACGCCCGTAGTGTATTAAGTAAGGTGGATTCAGCCCATAAAGAATCTTGGAAGGGCTTGTATGTGTCACGGTGTGGTATGAAGTATTATACAAATATTCTGCCCCGCAATCTGCCTGGCCCATAGTTTTGGCGTATCTGATACAAAGCAATGCTGATATGTCTCCACACTCTTGTTGACCATCTTCATCTGGTCATTAGTCTAGGAGTGATAGTCGGTGCTACTTTAAATGATTGTTCCATATAACTTAAATAGCTCCTTCCGAAAATAGTTGAAGAACACCTTGTCCCTATCTAATATAATAGATTCTGGTACTCCGTGCAAGCAAACCACTTCATGTATGAACACCGTCGCCACTAATACTGTTGTGCAACGGTCGTAATCGGTGAAATGTGCATACTTGCTCAAGCAATCCACGACTGTCTGAATCACCATAAACCTCTAATCGGCAACCCCTCTATAAAATTCATGTTCACTTCTTCCAAAACCTTTTCCGATAAGACTAGAGGTTGTAGCAACCCTCCTGGTGCCATGGTCAAACATTTGTGTCGTTGTGACACAACAAATCACGTCATCATGTCTTGTACATCTCTGTGCATTCTCACTTAGTAAAGCTTTGTCGATAGACGACTGTAGGTTTTTTGTACCACAGAATGTCCCCCAATTGCATTGTCATGAAACTCTTGCAATAATTTAGAAATGTAATCTTATGTCCTCCGTAACACGAAACACCACCGGTAGAGTAGCTACTCCCCCTCAATGCATATCCTAGTTGACTATTTGGATCTTGCAGCACCTCTACTTGCATTTTCATCCGCCCTTCATCCTGCTCGCTCTCCCGTCTCATTGCTTCCCAATAGAGGATCAAAGGTATAGATAAGGCTGCCAGCTCAGGCTCCTTCGCCTTCCTCGACAGAGCATCTGCGGCTTTATTCTCCAACCCTAGCCCAGCATCTTAGATAGCCACCTCCACTGCTCCTCAGTTACCATCCTTTGCTAGAATAGGTACTTCAGGCTCCTATGATTTGTATTGACAATAAAGTGTTGTTCCAAAAGATAGGACCCCCACTTCTGAATGACCAATACAATAACCATCAACTCTCACTCATAAACTGACATGAGCATCACCCTAGCAGTGAGCATCTGGATGGCATAAGAAATCAGTCGCTAGACCTGCGTGAGTACCACTCTCAATCCTTACCCTAAAGCATCTGTCTCTATCACAAATGATTCACTAAAATCAGAAAGTGCAAATCTTAGTACACTGGTCATGGCCTTCTTCAAATGTTCAAAGGCCTGTGTTGCGGCTTCCCCCCACTTGAAATTGTGTTTCTTCAACTGCTCTGTCAGTAGCCATGTTATTGTGTTGTGCCGCTTCAAAAATTTCCGTTAGCACTTTGTGAGACCTAGGAATTCCCTCAACTCCTTCAAGCTCTTCAGTAAAGGTCAGTCCATCATGGCCTTAATCTTGGATACGTCGCAGTTACTCCTGCCCTAGTCACCACGTGGCCAAGGCAATCAACTTATAGTTGTGCAAAGGAACATTTCTTCAATTTAGCGTACATGTGATGCTCAACTTCTCCAAGACTATCCTCAAGTGCTCCACATACTTTGTTTCTGTACGACTGTAGATCAAAATGTCATCAAAGAAAACCAAGAAGAATTTCCTGAGATACAGCTGTAAAACCCTATTCATGAGAGATTGAAAAAAGTGATCAGGGCGTTGGTGAGGGGAATCTACATCCCCAATAACTCATAATATCCTTCATGTGTTCTGAATGTTGTTTAGTGTACAATCGCTGGACCCATTCTAATCTGATTGTATCTCGATTTAAGATCATTTTTCGAGAAAATTAGTGCTCCATAAAGCTCATCTAGTAACACATCAATCGCAGGAATAGAATACTTTTTCAACACTATCTCATTGTTCAAAGCCTGGTAGTTTATGCAGAACCTAGGGACATGCAAATTCAAATGCAAACAATAAAAATCATATTAAATTATGCATGTGATGGACATACAAATATTATTGACATACGATTCAATATGATCAAATGAGCTTAAAGAGCAGATAAATCTTTTTGATTCTAGACTTGCAGCATAAAATCTCTCTAAACAACAATAGAGTGCATCATATTTAGAAAAAATCAAATATTACTATACTTTAAAAATACAAGTATTCACATCGATCATAGACGATTTTCTTTGCTTTTAGTTTTTTTCATCTCCTTTAAGTTAACACATGATATCAAAAATATTCATGTTAGCAATTTTTTTTACCACAATACTTGATGATATTTTATTTTAATTATTAATTATTTTTGTATTACATTGTTTTAATTAAGAGTTCAATAGTTAAACTTTAATTTTAATCATTGCAATTAATACTAATAATAAATATTATGAATTTAAACAAAATACTTTTGAAAATAAACACTAACCTTTCTTTGTTGTTGTCAATCTTTTCTCGATCCAAATATGAAATTTCTATAACTTCGATCATGATTTAATTAAATGTTACTATTAATAGTTGATAGTATATTAAATTCGTAAAATAATATTTTTAAAACCCTTACCTTATAAATACTCGATTAACCCACATAGAGTCGTTCCCTCCTTCGGCTTTAACAATGCTCTTGTATTCCCCTTTCGCAAGCTTCAGCTCTTTATTAGTCAAACCCATGCACTGGCTCCTCTCCTCTTATCTGCTCGATGCTTCTTCTCTTTTTTCTTCTTTAGTTCAGATTGATACAGCCACTCTTGCATTATCACAACACTCTTCACATTCCAATCATAATATTATTAATAAAAATATTATAAAATAAACTTCTTTAAGTTTAACTATAAAAGGCCTACCTCTGATCAATCCTAAGCCACACCCCTTCATCCAATCGCAACACACAAGAAACTCGCTCAAGTCCTCGTTGGCTACGCCTGATAGTGCTTCGAACCACTCATTTCCTTTTTGTGGCTTAATTGCTCTTCAAGTGAAATGCAAGTTTGTTCAAATCTACAACTTAACGGAAGAATGCTTCTTTCCCTCGAGTTAGGGGTTAGATCGACCCGCCTTCTTCTCCCTTCTCATCCCGATGAACCTTCCTCGACACTTAAATTTACGCCAAGCCACTTACACCTCCTTTGTGGTCTTTGAATGTTTCGATCGGCCCCATAGGTATGCTAGTGCACACAATCGGAGTTGGCGTCACCCTTGTCTTGCTTTCTCTTCCTCTCAACGGTATTTTTTTTCCTCCACTAAATCCTATTGACCTCATTTTTAGTGAGGTCTCTTTCTCTTCTTAGAGCCCTACTCGCGCCTTCCTTTTCCCTCCAACACTCGAGCTCCTCTTGAACGACTCACCAAGCAACCTCATTAAGCCCCTCCCTGATATACTCTTCCAGTCTTTAACAACAAGCAGCAAACCTAAAAAATAAAAAGAAAAAAAGAAGCTCTCACGCAATCCTCACTGCTCCCCCGCACATTCTACTTCTCCTAGCACAAATTACGCAACCAGGCCTTTTGCTCCTCCTGTAATTCTCCCTCCTTCCCTCAGTTAGATGTGCAGAGCCACAACTTCCCCACATTTGTCTCCCTCGTCGGTGATTCCCTACCATCGACGAGCCCCCGTAACTTTCCCTTTCTCTCGTCGCTTCAAAAAAAAAGTCATCAAAGCTGAATCGCTTCCCTCTATTTCCCACTGTTGTTTCCTGTTTCAACAAAGGAGCTCTTAAAGGCTTCTGATTGCTCAAGCTTCCATTTTTATCCCTTGAGGCAAGATTGATAAAGAGGTTAGCGGAAGGAGATGGTTTGAAGAAGATGAAAGGAGTAAGCTGGAGTTGTGGCTTGCGTCTCCTGGAGAAGACCGGATGGAATCCAAACTTCCCATTCTGCTGAAGCAAAGAGAGGTTTCTTTGAAGACAATGAATCCAAGACAATGTTTTGCAGCAGCTTGGAACTTCTTCGAAGCATACAAGGTCCATGGTTGTTTATTTCCAGTTACTAGATCGCATAATCTCAGAATTGGCAAGTTTCTTAAAATAAAATTTTATTTATCCTATTTCATTTATCTAATATTTTTTTTTTAATCACTGAGAAATTGCTGAAGCTTTCTATACGTTTGTTTCTTTTTGGGATATAGGCAGCCACTCTTGGCTATTCTCTGTTTCCTATCCCATGCCCTCTTTATTTTCCTTTTGTGCCTTGTCAAAACTAATTTTCTGGTTTTGTTCTGCATCAGATCAAGTATATTAAGGGGGGGGCCTAGTTCACATAATTATTGTTTAACATTATGTACTATCAACCCGTGGAAACTTTTTGCACTAAATAAGTTCTGAAGCTTGTTTTGGAGCTTGCATGGTTATTTCTTTCAAATTTTGAAGGTTCATGAAATGTTTAAAGGTCGCCATTCTGTCCAGTGGATGCGATTACCAGAGAACTCTTTTGAACATGGCTATATGCAAGTAGATTGAGGGCTGTGTTTATCCAAATCATATCGCTTTTTATTTAGGAAGGTTTACATACAAACCACACAATTCTTATAAATTTACATATTTAACACTTTTTACATATGTAACACCCAAATCTTTCATATCATATCAAAATTATTAAGTTGTATGTACATAAATACATATGAACTGTGTGGCAAATACGTAAATTTCCCAAAAAAAGCTAGTAACTGGTGGCATATGAGAACTTATCCATAGAAGCTCCTCACATTGTTTGCTTGCTTACATATATATGGCATTTGGCTACTTGCATTTATTTTTTTTTTTTATGATTATGCACATTTACGCATTTTCATGTGCATTTTTTTATTGAACTCAATTCTCATACTAGTTTCTTCTTGTATTTTTGCGAGGTAAATCCGGTTTCGCCTTGATGCGAAAAAAACAGCAATCTCTCACAAATATATGGCATTTGGCTACTTGACATTTTTTTTTTTAATATTTTCTTGAATCTGATTTTCGAGCTTGGCAGGAATAATATGCAGTTTATTTGTTTCTTTAATTATGGTAGTTATATTTCTTCATGTCGCTTAAATGTTCATATTTATTTTACAAAGAAATAAATCTGTTTATGAAGAAAGCAATTGTCAGCTTGAGGTCAGCGATTCAAAGTTCGGAAGATTTGAATACGTCTTGGTAAATACTTTTGGACTTATTTTCTTCCTTAGGTCAATCGTCTGCTTTTAACTCTTCATTGGGAAATTAAAACTTGCTTTAATGGAAGCTAATAAAGTATGGTACATTGCAGATTTGATTATGGGTGCTTAAGAGGGATACAGTACCCATGACTTGTTGAGTTAGATCTACTTGGCAGTCATGCTATCATTATTTTTTTTTATGCTATCATTATTTTTGTTGATGCTAACATTTGAAGAATTTTGAGTGCACATTGATGACCATTGTGTATGCCCATATATATGTAATCAAATTTTTTTTTTCCTTTTTTGAAATCTGCATACATTTAATGCTATAAATTCTTGAGCATATATATACATGAGCTTTGATTCTTTTAGATTTATATCATTCCATCTATGAATGCAAAATTACATCAGTTTTATGCCCCCCCAGAATTTAGATGTTTTAAATATGAAATGTGGGTGCTAGATGTGTAAATACATAAGAATCGAGTATTATGTGCGTGTAAGTGAAGATTAAGCATTCTATATACACCTCAAAACATAAACCCTAATCCTGAAGTCGCTACGATACATAGCTTGAGGCGAGCTTAGTGGGCAGCAAGATGAGGAGCTTGGAGCAAGATGCAAGCAGGTGGGTGGAGGACGACTTAAGAGGACGATCGCAACTCAGCAACGTGAAACAACAACATCAACTAAATCTCTCCCTAGATTAAACAACAACAAATCCATAGAACTCCGAGGTGGTCCGCCTATTGCAACATAAATTCTCACCTTGCCCTTTAGGCATTTACACAATCATGTTATGCAACATAATTCCTAGCTCCTTATAGGATTCCGAGGTTGTCGTTCAGTACAGTGTAAATCCTCCTATCTTTTTAGGTTATTCACACGATTGGGTATCGTGCGAATGTAAGTTCTAAATTCTAAAATAAATTGACAGGATTACACGCGCAAATAACATATGCTCAAAATTTAAGCCAAACAATAGGATAGTCTCGGAAAGCACCGGGTTTTCCTCGGATCTATGACATCCCCTACCTTTCCTTCCTTTGACTCTTTTAAATAATTTTTTTTACTTAAGTTATTCCTTTTTGACTTTCCTGTGTTCAACCTTGAAAACTAAACTTTGAAATCTTAAAAACAAAATCACTAATCTTAATCGAGAGTTTTCTTAGGTGATTTCGATTGTCTAAGATGTAACTAACAATAGGGGTTTGCATTTGTAGTGAACCAAGAACCCAGGTAAAATAAACTCTATCTAACCCTAATATTAGGTAAGGAAACTTGTCGGTCAGATATAAAATATTTCGCAGACTAAAAGGATGTCATAAATTACTTAGTTTATATAATCAAGTCCGCTGTCAAGTGATATGTTTACATTTTAAGGTGATGTATCACTTGTGTTGTGCTCGGTTACTGAAATTATTAATAAATGGGATCTATTTGGTCTTATCACATTTTTAAAAAATAAAACACTATTTTTCAAAATCAAATTACAAAATGAAATTATAAATATTATAAAATTAAATTTAAGATATTTTCAAAATAATGACCAACAAATTCTGGCGACTCCGCCGATCATCCAGCATATCGGCATCAACATTGATCTCAAACTCGACCTTGGCAATAGTTTTGTTGGGGCACTCAAGGATGACAACCGAGTCAGGTTCAGAGGACTCAAGTTTAATCCATCCTGATAATTTAGAATCAACCATTGGAATAAACAATAAACTCTGCATTCACGAACATTTTCGCTCTGCGTGAACAAAAATATTCCTATCCATCATTAAACGAGATGATTGTGAGCGCCATTAGAGTTCCCTTGGAACAACAATGCTTAATTTATAGAGGAAAAGTTATCTAGGATGAGCAATTGTTGTCATAACTTCAGACAAGATCAAGACTCAACAACAGGGTGGATCTACCCGAACACAACTTTTCTTAGACTTAAACAGCAACAAACTCATAGAATTTCAAGGTAGTCAGCCTAGTGCGACATAAATCCTCACATTACCTTCAGATATTTGCACGACCATGTTATACAATATAAGCCACAACTCTTTTAGTATTCTGAGGTTGTCGTTCGATACGACAAATCCTCCTATCTTCCTAGGCTATTCGCACAATTGAGTACCGTGCAAGCGTAAGTCCTAAATAATAAATTGCAAGAATAAAATATTAAATGATATTATTTCAAAGAAATAAAGAAGAATAATAGGATAGTTGGGAAGTCACCGGGGTTTCCCTTGGATTCATGACATCACCTACTTTTCACTCATTCGGAATCCTAAAACAACTGTTTCTATTTTGAGCCACTCCCTTTTCTTTTTCCTATGTCCAACCTTAAACAACTGAACTTTGAAATCTTGAAGACTAAACCACTGATCTTAATTGATAGTTTTCTTAAGTGACTCCGGTTATTTAAGATATAATTAACTATAGGGGCTTGCCTCTATAGAGAACTAAAAACTCAGATATAATAAACCCTACTTAATCCTTATATTAGGTAGGGGAACTTATCGTTCTAACATAAAACATTTCGCAGGTCAAACGGATGTCACAAACTCTTTAGTTTGGACGGTTAAGCCTACTAACAAGTGGTGCGTGTATTCTTTGGGATAGTATATTACTCGTGGCATTGTGCTCAGTCTTCCAACCTATCAAATATGTGAGATACGTTAACTCGTCACTTTTTAAAATTAAAATTTTATTTTCTAAAATTATATTCATTCATATATGTATATTAAATTAAATTTAAATTTATTTTCTAAAATTCCAACCGATAATTTCTGGCGACTCCACTGAGAAATAGTTTATGTCTCCATTGTGATCAGAAAGTTATCTTTATACATCGGTAATGTGTCAATATCCCTCATGGGCCAGATAACCCTTCTATCATTGGCATGTTTTGACTTCTCTCTTTCTTCTCTTCTCTTCTCATGCTTCTGATTCTTGTCTCCTCTGGTTCGAAAGGAAACGTCTCTTAATAGTGAAATTGTCGTGATGGTTATCCCTTTCTGAACAGAGACAACCCTTTAAAATTCATTTTACTTTATTTATTTATTTATTTTAATATTGTTATTATAATAATAATAATCATTGGAATCTAAGATATGTGTGAATTCAAGTTTGATTCTGAATAATCCTGTGGTTGCATATTGTCTGTCTTACTCGGTGGATTTTTTTTCTTCTAGTATGCGCACGAAGATCTTTTTGTTAATCTCGAGTTGGATGTTCTTAACTAGTGGAACTTGGGAGATAGGATGGATAGAGGGAAGAAAAAATGTTATGATGACCCTAGATCAGTGTGGGTATCCAGAATAGTGTAAGAAAATAGAATAAGTTGTGATGACTCTAAGTCAGTGTGAGCATCCAAAGTAGTGTTTAATGTTTGATATTCAACCGAACTTTTCCCTTGGAATATCAGTTTTAGGGTAGTATGGTTGTTTTTCAAGTAAGATAACATTTATAGAGTTATAGTATTTCTTTGTAATGGGAGAATAACACTTACACCCCTTTTTAGTTAGAAGCATGATCAAGGAAGAAACATTCAATGAATTTTGGGTGAAGCTTTGTGAAGTTTGGTTAGAGAATGTAGATAAAAAAACATCCAAAAATTTTTAAAGGAAGATTGAATGAGAATATTGACATGATTTTTTTTCCATCACAATATTGAGAGGGACTTTGAATCCAAGAATCCTGTTTGACATTCTATTAATGAGGTTGGTGGTTGTAAACACAACTTCTCTCCAAAAACATTTGGGACATTACGAGAAAGCATTATAGACCTAAAAAACTCAATGAGATGTTCATTCTTTCTCTCAGCTAATCCACTTTGTTGTGGAGTTTCAAAACAGGAACTTACAGGGATGATATCATTCTTTGCAAGGTAGCGTCCAAGGATAGAATTGAAGCATTCATTTGTAATATCAGTTTTAAGAATTTGAATTTTGCACGGGAACTGAGTAGAAATTATATTATGGAATGACTGAAAGATTTGTGCATTTTCAGATTTTTCATTCATGAGCAATATCCAACTGGTTCTTGTGATGTCATCAATAAAAGAGAAAACATTTGACCCCATTGACAATTTTCACTTTTGATGGCCCCCAAATGTCACTATAAATTAGAGAAATGATGTGAGAGTTCGTGTTGTAATAACAAAAAATTTAATAGAATAATAAAAGAATAATAATATTAATAAATAATGATACTAATGATAAAATAAATAAAAATAAGAGTGTTAAGAAAGACACCACTTGGCAGGGATTAATCGCAACCTCTGTCATTTCAATCCTCATTCGACTCACTTAATGAGCAAAAGGAGAAAGAAGTTGTGGCTATTGTGCAAAAGAGAGAAAGGAAGAAGAAGAGATTGAAGGTGACAAAAAAAAACCTTTGTGCAATGCTTGCGTGGAGAGATTGGAGGAAGAAACCTTTTTGTCAAGCACCTTCTGCAGGAAGGAAGCAGCGATTGTTTGCATGTCAAGTTGAGACCGAAGGGAAAAAAAGATTGTCGAGTCGTCTTTGAAAATACGGGTCGGAGGAGGCGGCTTCGGCGCTATAAAGCCACGCAGCAGAAACTGGAAAGAAGAAGAGGATCGCGGTACCGTACACACACTTAGGTCTTTCGAGCCAAGTGAGGAAGAAGAAGAAGAAGTGGAATAAGAAAGAAGTGGTGTCGAGGGTTTACTTGAATTGAGCAGCAACCGAAGATGTCATGTCATGCTCCTATTCAGAGGAAGGAGGTGTTATTCTTGTAGAGGTAGAAGAGTCTCGCGTGCTGTTGGGTCAAGCCGAAGTGGAAGGAGGAAGAAAAGGGAAGAGGGGATCTTACAGCTTCGTTATTGTGCTTACGTAGATGAAGATGAAGGAGGAGTTTTGTGAGCCTCGAGTGTAGCAGAAGGTTCCCTAATGTGTTGAGCTTACGCGAGAGTTAGAGTAGCTGGTCGAAGACTTAAGGTAAGTTTTAGATTTTTGTTAAGTAAATTAATAAAAGGTTATGTATTTACGAGTGTGAATTCAATTATTTAATGTGTTAATATAAAGTCACTTGAAACAGGCATCGTAGGTGGAATATTTTGATGCCAAGAAGGAAGTTTCCTCGTGCGTGAAATTACGCTTTATAAGCGAACGACAACAATCAAATCTTCTAGATATTTAATAATTTATGATGTAAATTTGCTTAAATTAACATTATTACTTTACTTACTAAATGCTAATGACATATGCAAATTAATCAGATATTAAAAAGTAGAAGATTAGAGGTTGTAAAATAAAAAGGAGAATTCCATGCAAGGAAGCAAACCAAAATTTTAAGGTACGAAATTATATAATGACTTATGTGTCATTTTAATTGTTTATCATTAGATATATTTAAGTATTTCTTTTAGGTATAGGATTCTTATCAAATGATATGCACATTATTTTAATATATGTAGTTGTCCAAAGAAGATTAGTGAATGGTTAAACTATTTTAGAGATCTCGAGGCAAACGTAAGTGATTTTTTTTTCTTTTATTCATTAAATTAATGTTTAATTCAAAAATTATTTACAATAAATAATTTAAAAACAATACTTGATTCATAAATTTCATTTTGAAAGTCTGAAATGGTATAAAATATGGGAGAAAAACAACAGACTGATGAAGGTATATCTTAATGATTTTAAATTCATATGAAATTAAAGGTAAATATTTAAGTCATATAGAATTACCCCCAGATGATACTGACAGTGGATGTGATGAACTTATGCACGTTAAAAGAAATGACAAAAATGTGTCTTTAAGTGTAATTTGAGGATACCTTCAGACACATTTTTTAGGATACCTTCAGAAATGACAGTAATCTTGTTATAACTTTTAAAAAGGTTAAAAAAGATAAATACGATAAAGAATAGATTTAATATTTTAATGAAATGAACTACATTTTCTTTTGGTCATTCATGCATAGCACATCATCAAAATTTAATCTATATCAGATTATAATTATTCACAAGTTATACTTATAGTTGCAATTAATATTTTATTTCCAGAGAGTAAAAGTTTTAAGTTGATATGTCTGGTATGATAGACTTGATTTACAGGAGGATGACTACTATTACTGATAGGTATTAGTTTATAATATGAATTTAGTTTCTTTTATTATTTATTTCTGTATAGAGATACTTTATATGTTGGTCTGAGATGTTATCTTTTGATTATGATGTTGTAGTTTTTTTTATGTTTAAATTTTATTGCACTTTATGGATTAGTTGCTCTTTTATACATTTTTAAAGTTTCTGAAATTTTAAGAAAAGTAAAATGAAGTGTTAATAACGTCTGACCGTAGTTGCCGTATCAGTTAATTCTAAGAACCAGATCAGGTCGTGATAGGTGACAAATGATAGATATGACGATTATGCTTAGCCAATTAGCAAATTTCACACCGATAAAACTCTGAATTTTTATTAATAAAAAGATGATTCTACAACAGTGCAACGTAATAAAAAATTAGGATGACTCAGAAGAAATGTCATAATGAAACTTGACTTTTAACAAACTCGGGCACAACCGGCTCAAGAACATGCAAAGGGGATAGTGAAGAAAACATCTATGAGTTAAGAGAATAACTTTCCTTAAGTAGGTAGAGACATTGATGCAATTCAACACTGTCAATCACCTTCCCCAATCATCATTTGAAATTCACAACTAGAATGAAATTTAGTGACACAGTTCAAATCATGAGTAAGCTTCTCAATTGAAAGTAAGTTGCAATCTAGTTGGGGAATATATATTTTATATAAGAGAACTAAAAATACTTGTAGACTCACTTCCTATTTCCCAACAAGCATGAAGTGAGATCCATCGGCAAATCTAACAAATTTGGAGTCGGTGAACTCTTGGTAGTTTGTGAGAATATGGTTTCAACTTATGTGATTAGAACAGCTTGAATCTATTATTCAAAGTTAAAATCTTACTTTTTTAACGAGATATGAGGAGGACATGAACCTTGGTGTATCATCAAGCTAGTAGGCCACTCGGTGTGCTTGAAGAAAATTTCTTCAACACTAGTTGTTCTTTGGTGAAGGGGCTAGGGTCAGCCGACCTTTCATACAAGGTAGCAGAATGGGACTTCTGTCTGGATCTTTCCTTGTATGTCAAGGTTTTCAAACTAAAGACTTTCCATATTTTTTCTAGTTATCTTGGGTCAATTGTTGCATTTCAGAAATCAGCTCATGTCTAGCTGCAACCAAGCTCCGAGCTTCTACATGCGCATATTGTAGCTCCACCTTAAGAGGCTCTTTAACTCTAATGTCAGCTTCCATATTCAAAAATTTATCGAGCATTGCCATCATCTTCAATTTATGCTTAAATTTTCCAACATATGTGTGTTTGAAGCCGGTTGCTTCTATTGCAATAAGGGGTCTGAGGGCAACACAGTGACCCATGGAGGGCCTAGGGAGAATCCAACGGAGGGTGCCTACAACAGGGAGGATCCAGCTTCAAAGATGAAAGCAAGGGAAGACTTGAAGGAAGAATTTGACAGAGGAGGACTTGCAATAGGGAAGATTCCGGTAGTTGGGAGAATTCAGCAACAAAGAAAATAGAGGAAGGGGCCTGAAGGGAGAATTCCAGCTAAAAAGAAGAGCCTAGAAGGGTCTACAAGCCAGCTAAGGGAGTTTCAACGGCCATTGGAGAAGTTTCGGTGGCTGGAATAAGCTAGGGTTTGCTCCCACACTCTGATACCTTCAAGCTAAGTGAAGAAAATTGTATTGTCTTATTTCTTGGTGATCAAATTACAATTCTTTGGGCAAACTTAATTCATACTATTACAACTTACCAAAGACACAACACTAAAAAAAAGAAAGGAATACAACATAATAAGAAAGAAATAAACCGAGAATAAATTTAAAATATGAAACTCAGAATTCCACAATAAACTTTACAACTGAGCCAAATTATTTCTACAATTAATTCGAATTAAGCAAGTAAATGGTATATCGAAAGCAAAACAATGGAGGAATTCAAAGTTCTCATTCACTGAAACAAAGAAGAAAACAAGAACCATGGTGATGACACCAAGAAAAAAGAAAGTAGTCGTGGTAGCTTAAAATCAGAACTTGGTGACGGATGAAGATAAAAACCTTTCTTGACAATGGCATGATCCTCTGCTGACACGACGGCGAATGCGAAGATTGATTAAAGGGTTCAAGAATGAAAGAAGTCACAGAACCCCCTCTGCTACCAGTGTCGGTCAAAGAAATGAGCATGCTCGATCAAAGGAGAAAGAGAAAAGGGGATGTAGCAGAAGATAGGTGTTATCGGAACCAGGAACATCATTTTTACTCTTAGGAGTAACATGGCCTTCAATGAATCGCTAACTAATGAATATCACAATCACTGATTTCCTCGTCAAACTCAAGATCATCATTAGATGACTTCATTATCTTCCACCTCTATATTTTATAAGCAAGTTTTTGTCGAGATTGACTAATGATGAATTTGATGACACGTAAACTTTATCATTACAAAACCTAAAAACCAAATGCAAATATGGTAGTTTTTTCTCTTATAATCCTTATTAATCAGTGTTATTACCCTTAAATGTCATAGATGCAACAAATTGAAATTGCCTATTTTCGAATTGAATAATACACGCTTTTAGAAAAATGTAATAATCTCTTCAAATAAAAAAGCTTTAGTATTTATTCAAAATCTAATTTAAGTCAAAAAATATGCCCAAGTGATAAAATGTAAAGATGTATCATCTGTCTTGATATTAAGTTTCAAACCAAATCTAAAAATTGTGCAATGTATTTTAGGATCTTGAAGGATCTTAGAACATAGCAATAGCTCATAAAATCTGTATATGTATTCAACAGCAATTTGGATAACTTACTTTAATGAATTAAATTCATCAAGAAAAATGAACTAATATGACAAAACTAAATATTTTTATTTAAAAGTTCTTTCATTTTAGCCTAAGAAATATAGGTTCATTCACAATCTTTCTTTTTGTCTTTTCAAGTTTATCGAATAATCTTTTACCTTGCCTAAATAATTACAGTTTTGCAAATCTTACTCGTTGCCTGTTAAAAAAGTAATCTAATCAAATACCCAGCCAGTAAAAACTTTAGGATCAATTTTGTCATGATACATAGGCACTTCCAACTTAATTTTTCTAGTTCATTTACAATTTACATCAAAAAATTGACATCTATGAATTTAATTGCTAAATTCCCCTTGTCAATTTTAATTATTTCTCTATCTCTAACAAAACTTAATATGACAACGACGGGTTCACCTATCTATTAGGATAAACTTTACTTTCAAGAGGCATGAGGCATGAACTTGATTAATCTCCCATGTGTTAATTTATGCTTTAACCATGTTAAAGATGTTATTGCTTGTTCAACAATCCGGTCAATTAAATTTGGCAAGTTGTTAAAATCACATCCCTTTCACAATAATGTTATCTTGATAATTAGCTCAGCTCATGAGTAACAAATTCACACAATGCAGGATGACCAAGAGTTAGAATTATCTAATGTAGCTAATATGATGCTTAATTTGAATACATGCAAAAAAATTTGAGAATTCACATATCATAATCAAATAAATAATCCAAATACTTCCTTTCTTTGAATGTAAACAAACAATAATGGACTTAAACTTTGCAATGATTAACCTGAAAAACAAAATCAGCGAGGATTCCAAACCTTATAAAATAAGAAATCACAATATAGCATCCACTAATTAACAATCTAATGTGCTGAATTTTAAAAAAAAATAAGACCACTAACAAAACAATATTAAATTATGTTCGATAAAATAAGAACAAGAAATGAGAAAACAGAAGAGGAACGTAGGCCAGAAAATAGTACAAGAAAATTACTTCACCAAAATTTGATAGCCGCACATGTACTGCACTCAAAGGAAATGACTTCAAATCCAATTTGCACAAACAAGATTAAGAAAATAAAAAAAATGTATTAAGCCAAAGCTCCACATCTCATACCTCCAAACATTTATTTATAGACTTTTCAACCCCTAGGCTAATATTATAATTGGCTTAAAAATCAACTCAATTCAAGTTCTAGATAATCCGAACAGATAGAAAATAATTCATCTTTTAATTTTAAATCCAAAATCCTCTTCCAATCATGCAGCTTCAGAACAAAAAAAAAAAAAAAAGTAAACCCCACATGAACCACACCACATGCAAGAAACATAAAAGTATATAAAGATAACACTGTCACCCAAAAGAGAGAATTCCAGAAGCTGTAATTCCAAATTTCTACTTCCCGAGAAAATAAGTCACTACTTCCCAATTCCCAAGTAATATTGCATCAATTCAAACCCACCACCACCTTATTCCCCAAAGTCACTACGGAAAACTAACCCAAATTGAATCAATACTAAAACTATGCCCAATCATATGAACTAACCTAAGCTAAGAGATACAATACATCCCTCTCATCCACCTTTACTAGCATTTAATCATAGAATAATCAAAACAAAATAAAATATAGACAAATAAACTGGTCACAAATCAGTCTTTGATGCAATGTTTTCTATTAAAATAAAGAAGTAGATTTTCATCGCTAGCCAGTACCCAAAAAGTACCTTCAAAGCAACAACAACAACAAAAAGCCATTATCCAACGAAGTGGGATGGGCTATATTAATCCCTTTTCTCCATTGTGCCCTATTTCGTTTAATTCTAATAAATTAAGATCATTTTTTATACAACAAGCCCAAGTCTTTTTAGATCTACCCCTATCTTTCTTACATAAGTTGAATTTAAAGCATCTACTCTACTAACTAGTTCATCAGATCGTCAGACCAAACCATCTAAGAAGACTCTCTCTAATCTTGTCTGGCAATGGAGCTACAACAACCCTTTCTTGGATGCATTCGTTTCACATATTGTCACTAAGTGTCAAACCACTCATCCACCTAAGAATTTTCATCTCAACAACAACTAACTTAGTTTTATGCTTCTCTTTCAAAGACCAACTTCTGTGTCATAAAGCATTGCAGGTCTCACCACAACCATATAAAATTTTCCTTTAAGTCCAAGCGAAACTTTTCTATCACACAATAGGCCTGATGCATCCCTCTATCAACCATCAAACTTGAATTCTACTAATAACAACCCCATTTATATCACCATCACTTTGAACAAGGGACCTTAAAATGTTTAGGACTTTTAATAATTTGGTCACCTATCGTTACAGCTCTGTCACTAGATCTACTACTACAAAAATTACATTCCATGTATTCTGTTTTAGATTAACTCAAATGAAAACTTTTAAACTATAATGTAAACTTCCATAATTCAAGTTTTTTTTTAAATCTTTCTATTTTTATCAACAAGAAGGATATCATCAGCAAAAGCATACACCGAGGTACATCCCATGTAAATGTCTAGTAAGAACATCCAAAACTAAACCAAAAAGATATGGGCTTAAAGTCAATCCCTAATGTAATCACACTAAAATAGGAAAATGTTTGGTCAGTGCTCTTTATGTTCGAATACAAATAACAACTCTAATATAAAACATAATTACGATAAATTTCTGAAAATAAAATGAAACAAATTATGTGCAGCATAATGAACATAATATCTCCCAAAAGACTTCCGCACATTTATCAAATAATAATTAAAAAAATCGTGGCAAATTCTTGTTGACAAGTTATTTTACTTACATTGATGAAGGTAGAATTCCATAGACGAAAAGAATGAGTGCAAACAACATTAGGAGTTTAGCAACTGATGAGATAAACGTTCTTTCAGAGAGGAAAAACCAGTAATGCAACAGAAACAATACAAGTAAACAAGTAAAGGTCCTCCTGTCATCTCTCCATAATAATATGTCAGCCACTGCAACAGAAATCAATACTGAGTCAGGATATGAAAGATGGGTAAAAGAAAAAAATCAAACTGCAAATAAGACAAAAATATGTTGAATCAGTGTTGCGAATAAGAAATTCATTTTTTTTCTACGCAAAGAATAACATCTAAATCATGATAATATGAATTTCAAGTGCTGCACAAAAAATTTCCTATAATTTTAATTCTTTAAAAGAAACTTGATCAATACTTCACTACAACTTGTGTATAAGAATTTGTAAAACCAAAAATCAGTCAACTAAGTTGTTCATCCCACCCCTTTCATTCCCAAGTAGATTCTCCGCGTTGGATGGTTTGGTCAGATCATGCCGGTTCACGTCAGAAATGCCATTAGCTAGTTGCGAGAATGATGCTATAGTTAATGTAACGCCATCCTGGATAAGTCCAAAAATAAAGAAACAAAAAACCAAAGTTTAATGAATTCTCAACATAGAAAACCATTCCATTTCATAATTGTTACAAGGTTGAAACCGACATTACAACTATAGAAATACCCATCCATAACACAGGAAAGCACATTCAAAGATCAAATAAAAATTATGAAGAGATTGCATAATGCAAATCAATGCTCTTGAACAAATACACCGTCAGGCAAAACTGAAAAAGAAAACATAAGGGTCCAATCACAAGAGAGCTCATTACAATAAAAGGAATTAATTCGCTGTTAGAATCAGCAATTGAAAGAAGAACAAAATGTGAACCTCTAGTGAAACAACTGGGGAATATCCAATAACTCTTTCAGCATTAGAACAATCAAAGGTCCTTGTGCCTGTAAATGATCGAATTGTGGAAGCAGTAACAAAAGGATTGGAAGTTTTGCATGAAAGCAACTTCTCCTGAAAGAATTTGGCTACCTCAGCAAGAGCCAAGACAAAATTGACTGGAAGATGGATGCTTGGCCTGAGAAAAGATAAAAATTGTCAACTCAAAAGTGCATACATAAAATTGCTAAACACTTAGAAAATATGATAAACGTTCCAAATTATACTAGGTTAGTTTGAGTAAGCATTTGAAAGCACAGTTTCTTCCATTTCCTTCAGATCAAAAAATTAAACTGCAACTGCACTTCACAAGTGAATTAATGCTCAATCATATTCTGTGCATAACATTGTCACCAGATTTTGGTTCTGTTTCTGATTATGCTATCAATTAAACGCTCAAATAACAAGCCAAGTGAATTTGTAAGGAAAATAAATAACGAGCACTGCTAACAAAAATTGCAGATATCATATGAAGGTGTTTTGATATGTCAGTTCTTAAATTTATTGCTTGCAAACCAAATAAAATAGCTTGGCAGGTCTCAGCAACCATCTAACAGCTTCTGCAACGAACAGTGTCAATTTATGAATAACAGCTCCAACTTATAATTCCTCCACCAGTATATAATCACTATGAGTGCTCAAAAACCAAAATGCTGTCATTCAATAGAAACAAAAATATAAAATATAATACAAATTAATAAAAAAACACTAATCATTAATACTAGAGGAATATTTAGAATTTGGCCACTGGGCCTAATTTTTATAATCCGTTAGACCTGTCTAGAAGGAAAGATGAAGATAAAAACTTCATAGATCAGTAAGGCTTGTTCAAAATAATATATCTAGATCTAGGGAATAAACACGTGAAGAAACACCTGAGGTAGCCTTTCACAAGCACTGGAAATGGCGATACAAACATGAACAAATATAATTGAATATCATATCAATTACAATTAAAAGTAGCCTCAACAACGAAAAAAGCCAATTATAATAACGACCATACTACATGCCTTGCAAATATGCAAATGCAACCATATCTTGAACTATAGTAATAGCTTGTAAAGTCAACATAAACCCCAGCAAAAAGGAATAAAAAAATATACTCATAGACTCACCTTTGGAATCCCAAGCCTTCCAACATAATAGAAAGAAAGTCCCAAAACATCATAGGTTCTTGATTTGTAATGAAAAACGGCTGTCACAGAAGTTGCAAGCAAAAAAACTTTAAGTTTACCAATCAATAGAAAATCAGGGAATATTAATAACCAGCTACAACGAGATCTTGATACCTTTCCAGCCACATAGGGTGTTCCCAGTCGTAGAGCTTCATCTGCACATATACTAGCATAGGCAACATTCTCAATGTATGTAAAGTCCCATGAATTTTTACCACTTCCAATGATGAACTGAAATTACAAGATTTGATTAGTTAAAACAAAACTGATAACTTGAACTGGAAAGCATGATATAGCACAAATATGCAGAAGAACATTCGTAGAAAAGAAGGAAAAAACCGTGCAAAAGGGTAAACTTTACTGAAATTCAACAGAAATTGAAGATAAAAATAAAAAATAGAAAGTAAAATGTATACTTGTCCATACAGGAAAAGTGTCTACTCTATAACAGTGCTTGTGTATTTATAACCAGAGTAAATACTTTTGTCACAGGGAATCCTGGTTGTTATGGATGAATGTCTGGGATGCGTTGGTGTTGGCGGATGGCATGAGGAGGCTGAGTATTCTGACAGAGGGTTATGCTGGTCATATGCTGCCTTTACCGCCCCACAAGATGATGATCCTACTTGGATTGTCAGGTTGGAGCTGGGGAATAAGAATTTAGCAAATGATAATGATTTTTTGAAGAGATCAGCCAATTGATCCTGAGAGCTAATATGCTGAACGAGGAGCATTTTTACCTTGAAACAGTCACAAATAAAGAGATGATCGTCTTCGATGTGTTTGGTGCGGGCGTGAAACATAGGGTTGCTGACTAGGCCAATGTCTGCGATGTTCACTGTGGAGAAGAATGTTGTGGTTGATGGGAAATGATAAATTCACCAAGAAAAGGACACAACAAGATAACCACGGTAGCAACTAAAGCGAATGCCTTGTGTTCTACTTCAGTGGAGAAACAAAGCAATAGAGTTTTATTTCTTTGCACTTCGTGGTATAAGATTGATATCGATAAAGATGAAATGCCTAGTTGTGGATTTACTGTATATGGAGTCCCCCACCCAGTCCAAATCAGTGAATGCTTCAAGAGTGAATGCAGATGTGACGTCCTGTTTCAAATACCATAGTGAACTGAAGAGGGGGAGAGAAAGCGAGGAGTTAGGAAACCGAAGAGGGTAGGAAGAAGCGAACTGTCGGAAACTCAAAGGTCACTTGCATTCTATTAAAACAATGCATGTAAAGAAGACGAGGCGAGTTCTACATCATAAAAAGGCTTGAACCCATTCATAGGAGAGGGGGATCGAATGGCTAGGGCAAAGACAAGTGCAATGGTAACTAACCTCGAGTGCACTTACAAAGCCGAAAAACAAGAAGATCGCAAACCAGGAGAAAATTTTACATACGGAATCCGGTCGTAGCTCTGCGTCCGGACTCCAATAATGTGTCTTGGACTCCAATAAAATTAAGTCAAATGTACAAATTTAAAAAAAAACACTTAAATTTCAACTAATAAATTTATAATTTTTTTAAAGAAGGGGCCACTGAAGTACACTTGGAGTTGTGTTATTGGAGTCCGGACGCAGAGTTGTGTCTGGACTCCGTATGTAAATTTTTTTCTCAAACCAGGACTTTTTGCACATGTTCGATGTCGGAGATGAGGGTGACGCCGCTGTCGTGCAAAGGAGGAGGTGAGTGCAGAGGTTCCTCCGCGTGTAATGACACTCGATCCAACCGATCGAGGCGAACAAGAAGAAAGGGGAAGAGAAGCAGTGCACTCCCTGAATGGAAGAAGCAAACCTATGGAAGGAGTTTTCCTGCATGCAGAAGTCAAGTACAACAAAAGAGGAGGAAGACGGGTTCACGTGCATGAATGGGGCTTCGACCTGGGCCTCTGACAGCTCCGTTCAGATAGTTGTTGTGTCCGCCCTGAGAGCCGCAAACTCAACCATGTATTCCTGGCAAAGAGCAACATGTTCTTCCCTTCCTTCAGGTCCGCTATGGCAACCTCCATTTGTAGGCCAGCTTCCCAGGCTAAGAAGTCCACCGTTTCGTCCAACTAGCGAGCTAGCAATGCGGGTGATTCTTGTCGACCGTCGGTCACCTTCTTGACGTTCATAGAATCAAACAAACATCAAGTGACACCTCCGCCATGAACCTAAGCGAAAAGTCCCTTAGCCGCCTCAAAAGCTGAGGGATGGTTGATGGCTGCAAAAAGCACCGCGAAGCAAGCGGCCACTTCACGCAAGTATACGTGTCCAAGTAGTAAGCAGTTTTAAAGGAGTATTGCATACCATTCTCATAAGGAAGTTGTCGGCCGGGATTTTCAAAAAATAGATTTGAATTTGAAATTAAGCATATATAGATATAAATGTAATTTTGATTTAAAAAAAGGAAATAGTATTTTGATTTTAAAATAAATGAGACCAAACAGGTCTGACATTATTGAATAGTTTTGTTGGCTGAACGTGATATCACAAGTAATACACTATCCCGAAGAATAAGCATATCACTTGTAGTAGGCTAAACCACCCAAACAAAAGAATTTTGTGACATCTATTTGGTCTGCGAAACTTTTTATATGAGACCAGCAAGTTCCCCTACTTAATATTAAGATTAGATGGAGTTTATTTTACCTGTGTTCCAAGTTCCCTATAGAGGCAAGCCATTATAGTTAATCATATCTTAAACTTAAGAAGACTCTTGATTAAGATCAGTGGTTCTGCCTTCAAAATTTCAAAGTTTAGGTTTCTAAGATTGGACACGAGAAAGACAAATGGGAGTAATTCAAATAGAAACAATTATTTTAAGGAATCCAAAGAAAGGATATCAAGGATCTGAAGAGAACCCGGTGACCTCCCAACTATCCTATTATTAGGCTTTATGTCTTTAAAATGATGTTATTCAATGTTTAGTCCTACAATTTATTTTAGAATTTAGGATTTACATTGACACGATATATGATCGTGTAAATAGCCTAGAAATATAGAAAGATTTACACTGTATCGTACGACAACATCGAAATCCTAAAAAATATTAGGACTTATAATTGCACAATAAGGTTGTACAAAAACCTAAAGATACTTGTGAGGATTTGCGTTGCGTCAGGTGAACCACGTTGAAATCCTATGGCTTGTTATTTAAACTAGGAAAATGTTTAGTTATCGTAGACTTGTACTGTTGTAAATCGCCATCCCCGTCCGCTACGTCCTAGTCGTGCTACCCACAAAGAGTTATTTCATGCTCCATGTAGTAATAGTTTTAGGTCCAGTGTTTTACAAGTGAGCTTGCAATATTGTTATTTGGTGACTTACCACTGTATACCTCCTAAACATGGCTATATCCAAAATGTTTTATAGTTAATTTAAAGCATGCATAAACTAACTATGCTATAAAGAAGTTCAGTAAATGAAAACAGTATAAGGTGCGGTAAATAAAAGCAATATAAAGGAAATGCAGTAAAGTGTTATAAATATACTGTAAACTTTGGGTACCTGAGTTTTTTGTTATTATTGTGCATGTAAATGAGATCAGCGTCGAGGGTAACAGTATAGTAGAGAAATTCAACTAACATGATAAACATGTATTTATGTACAACAGAATAAATGACGGAGTAGCATATGGAAAGCCCTGAGGATAACTGAAAAGTGGCTCACATACTCGAAACAAATCGTAGAAAAAAAAACACAAACAAAAAAAACAAAACACAACATCACGTATAAAGGATCAAAGATGGGTGATTTATATGTGACGTTGGGAATGTCCCCAATTGTCAGGACTTGAGTATAAGATTCAAGCTCAAAACCCGGAACATTAAGTTTCATTTTAGGTTAAGTTAGGACGAAAATTTTACTATTTGATTTAATTAAATCAATCATGAATCACAGTCTGGTGCATATCTTGTCTATTGCTTTAACTAATTTATGAATTAGGGTTGAGTATCTAGCTTCATTATCCATTTGAAAATTAGGTTGATGAACTCTCACCTAGAGTGTACTCCTAAAATCAAAAAAGCCTACATTTTAACTTGAGCTTGAAGTATTTTAAAGTGTTCTCTTCAATAAAGTGTTTTCCAACTAATCCTCGAACATCTTTGGATCAAACTTAGCTCACTATCATGCTCTTAAGGCCGATGGGGTAAACTTATGATTTTGTCAAACAGGTTCATGAAATGTGCTTCAATCCTAGTTAAAACAATTGGGTTTAAGTCTAGCCAATGATTAGGAGTCCTAATTGATAACACATTGATCTTTCAATTTATGTTCCTAACTCTTGAATCATTTAAGTTTTTACTTTCTCCCAATTCTAAACAATTCTCACAATTACAATTTTATCTTTCTTATGTAAAAAAAAACAGTTAATGATTTGTTACCATATTTTCTCTTGGGTTTCAATCATCTCAACAAACTAATTATCATTATTTTTCTTTTAGTTCCCTCCCCTCTAATTACCCTCATTTTTCTAAAGATGTGAATCAATCTTGAAAATAATTAATTCAGAAATTCTCATTTTTAACTTAACAATTAGCAAGAAAAGGAAAACAAAACCAAATGAGCGGAGGAGGTCGACCCACTTAAACAAAATCAGCAAAAACAAAAGTGAAACCGCAAGTGAATCGGTCTAAAAACGTTTAAATTCTGTCAAAAACAAATAATCAAATCAACTCCCAAAACATCAAGCAAATTAGACTCGAAAAGAGCATTTGAAATTTTCAAGACAACAAGAATATAACATTTAAAATGACATAAAAGTAACGTTTGAGTCTTCCAATTTAGTATTTAAGAGAATACACAAATGAAACAATTCAAATTTTCAAAAAGAAAGAAGCTCCAAAGACTTTCAAATCTTCAAAAATCAAAATGACTCGAAAAAACTTTAACATTTTTCAAATAAAACACTTAAAGCTTCCAGGTTTTGTAAAAGTAAAGCATTGTCACTCTCCCAAACTTTCCAAATGGAGTTTGAAAGTTTGAAAAGTTTCAGATTTTTCAAATATAAAGCATCAAAATATTTGTAAACTTTCTAAAATTTTCAAATAAAACACTTAAAGCTTCCAAATTTTACAAAAGTAAAGAATTGTCACTCTCTAAACTTTCCAAATAGAATTTGAAAAGTTCTCAGATTTTTCAAATGTAAAGCATCAAAGCATTTGTAAATTTTCCAAATTTTCCAAAAAGAACACTTAAAGCTACCAAGTTTTGCAAAAGTAAAGCATTGCCACTCTCCAAACTTTTCAAGTAGAGTCTGAAAAGTTTTCAAATTTTTCACATGTCAAGCATCAAAGTCATAAGTCTTTGCAAAGAGAATATGCAACCTTTCGGATTTTTTCACATGAGTATAGCACCAAAGCTACAAGTCTTTGCAAAGAGAATATGCAACCTTTCAGATTCTTCACGAGCATAGCACCAAAGCTTCAAGGCAAAAGGGAATATGCCAACTTTCAGATTTTCACATGAGTATAGCACCAAAGCATTTGTGAACTTTCCAAATTTAATACGAGACCTTTCAAATTTTTCAAGAATAAGGCACCGCCACTTTCCAAGCTTTGTAAACAAACATAAAAGACTCAAATTTTTCTTAAAGTGAAACACCAAAGCATTTGTAAACTTTTCAAATTTAATATGAGAGCTTTCAGATTTTTCAATAATAAGACACCACCACTTTCCAAGCTTTGTAAACAAACATAAAAGGCTCTCAGATTTTTGTAAAAGTGAAGGATCACAACTTTCCGAATTTTGCAAATGAACTACACAATATTTTGAAATTTTGCAAGAATAACACCCAAGCTACAAGTATTAAGCACTACCAAAAGAGTGTTTAAAGCCCCGCTTCCAACTTATAAGCCACTTTGATATTCCATACGTAATTTCCAACAATTTTGTATGTTTCATATCATGAAAATGAAAAAAATATATATTTCCAAATAATCTTGTAACTTCCATGCAAGCCACAAAATCATGCCATCATTTCATTTTTAGAAGGTGAAATTTGCATAGCTAAGGTGCTAGATGCGTAAATATGTAAGAATTGAGTGGTATGTATGTAAATTTTCCAAGGAATAGTTAAGAACAACCTAAAACCCATGTTCTTGTTTTTAAAATGAACTGACTTAAAAGAAAGATGAATATAAACAATAGAGATATAGGTGGGGAAGCTGCCCAAAAGGTGGAAGAGTTTCCAACGCCGAGCACCATTAGACGGATGTGCTCCAGATTGAAGATCAAACTTGCATTGTACATCCATTTTGCACAGTTTGCACCCTTTATGAAACTACGGACAAACTCTTTAGACTTTTGTATGGTTTAAGATTTTCGAGCACATTCACATCTATATCAGAATTGACAAAGTTTCGTAGGCTTCTAACTCCCATGTCTGGTTCCATTAATCAACAGTATTGCCCCAATTCAAGAATAAATATGTGAGTTTTCTCCTCTCAAGTAATTTTGTTGTGCGAGCCTCCCTAGCATCCTTCACATTCCTAGAAAATGAATTTTTAATTTGCGCAACTCTCTCATTTGTTCCAACTCACCAATTCTATAACCATTATCATTCTTAACATTAAACTCAATTAGTTCTTAAAGTGACCTTAAATTCCCAATTCCATATGCATTAGAAAATGCATTCAGGGGCAATTCCAAGTGACGCAGATTAGAAAGATTACTTTAGAAAATGCATTAAGGGACAATTCCCAAGTGACGCGGATTAGAAAGATTACTCATATCGCCCGGCAAGAAATAATCAGAGCAAAATCGCTTAAACACAACTTTATAAATTATGAGCACATTAAACCAAGGCATGAATGTAGAATAAAACAGATAATTCCTTCAAATGCCTGAAGAAAGGAGGAATAGAGTCACCTCTTGATGCAGATCCAAAGCAAACTCAAGAACAAGCCTAAGAAAAAAAATATCAGAAACACTTCCCTTACGAACTTTGATGCAAAAGCACAAGACTCCAAACCTAAAAGCTTTGAGAATATAGCAGCGAATGCACACGACAGATAGAGATCCAACAATAACCAACCAAAGATGCAACAACACTTTATCCTCTCTTCTCCTCCCAAAATTTCAACAACCCCCAACTCTGCCTTAGGTAGGGCTTTTATAAGCAGGGAATAAAGAAAGAGATGTACCTACCATGATGTAGTGGCCAAATGAGGTAACGGGAGAGGAAGAGGCACATTTAGGGAAAAAAAACAGTTGACCTAGGGGAGAGGAAGGGTAGGCCAGGAGAAAGGATCGCGATTAGCGAGCTATTCGGTGGAGCGAGGCTCGAGGAGGGGCGAGGCGCTGGAGGAATCGAGTGAAGAAGGGGAGGCGAGTCATGTGCAGCTAATTGCGGGAGCTAGGGGATCGGGTTCGATTGCGATGGATTGCGTGCTGGAGAGGAGTGCGGCCTGGATTGTGATTCTACGTGCGTGAGTAGGGATTAAGTGGGATTTTCTTTTATTATTATTTTTTTTATAATGTTTAATATTTAAAATTCTTGATTCGTGCATTTTTTTCTTGTGCATGAAATAATGGCAAAGTGTATGTATTTTTTAGATGATTTTGATGCTTCGGACGCGCCGACGCAGTCCGTTTCGTCGTTTGGGTCGTTCGGACGAATTTATCAATTTGTGTGTGATTTGATCGTGTGTGGAATTATGGAAATCATTCTTACGTAAAATCGACGTCTCAGACGCACCGGCGCAATCCATTTCGTCATCTGAGGTCGTCCGGACAACTTCGTCGACGATCGGGTAAAAAAAACGTCAAATTTGATGTCTTCCAATTTAGGTATGTGATTGATCGTTTCAAAAATTGATTTATGTTTTGATTAATTATGAATTTTTTTTTTTTTACAGGTGTAGGTGACGTGAATTGTGGTTTTTGTGTGTGCGAATGTACTAAAGTCATTATGGCTATCCTAAGGCTTTTAAACCCTATAGGAGGTTTACTCGGGCTCCGGCGTGTTGGTCCTAGCCACTCAACCTAGTGGTGATGGTACATGATCTTAGCCACTCAAATAGGTGGTGACAGCTCGAAATCATAACCACTCGACCAAATGGAGATGGCTTGGGACCACCATTGTGAGGTTTTGCAAAAGAGTTAAGAGACGGTTCGAGTTTCTAAATAGTGTGGGTCCCAACACTAGTCCTCTAAGATAGTCGATTGGAAAGTTCTATGGCTAGATCCTAGGCTCTAGAAGAAAGAGTAAAGAAGGCATCAAAATGAGGTCAGAGAAGTGTGTTAAGAAATTGATTCGAAACTAAAAAAAGCCATAGTTTACTGATCACTCCAACCTAGTTCGATGAGATCAGAAAACAAGAAAGGAAATCCTAAATCTTTCATATTTTGTAGAAAACAAAACAAAAGAAAGGATTGTTCAAAGTTCTTTGGTGTTTTTCCATTATTAATGAGGATCATGCCTCTGTGATTTAGGTGTGACACCTGGCTTGATTTTTTATGCAAATTTCTCTTACGTGGTTGTCGTCCACTAGGGATATTATGTTTTTCTTATGTCTATGCCTAGGTCCCATGAAGCTTTGGAATTCCACAAAGATAGCTTCCGCCTATCTTCATGGCTTCCCCAATAATTTCAAATCCCGGCTAAATGTTGCAAGATTCAGAATGAAATATTCTTATTTCACTTGTATCTCGTCGTTAACCTAATTGTTCCACTACGCTTCTGTTGAAGTCATAGATCACAATAGATCTTAACATGCTAAATGGTCAGGTTAGGAGTAAACGAAGGCCAAAATGTTAAACAACAACGTATATCAAATTAAAGCGCAGAAAAACGTATATGAGAAATCAAAAACGAAAAACAAACCAAAAAATCCATTCAAAAATCATAGAGGCGTGAAAGTTATTTAGTTTTTTATGGCTTGAAAGAAAAACAAAAAAAATTCATTGAAATAAAACCTGCAAGAAATTTTTTTATTGAAAAAAACAACATACAACACTTTGTTCTCCTCTGTGACAAGAACAACGCTCAACTTATCTCAATAAAGTTGAACAAAGAAATCTAAGAGGAGAAGAAAACCTCCCTCTAAACATAGCCTCATTTCGTAATCTCCCCTCCAAAAGCTCTCTGAAAGTCTTCAATTAAGTTATTTTTATAGCATGAGTTCAAAATTCTTCCCAATTTCCTCATAATCCTACAATAAAGATTTTCCAAATCAGAATATATATGTCGGTGTGATCACGCACGTTCTGCGGCGTAATTACACCTTATGCTCGGGTTGGGCAGTGTGGTCACGCTGTGATTCAAAGTGGCTATGCCAATCCCTTCATCGCGCGATTCCTTTCCACATTTGGGTGTGACCATGCTCGAAATTAGCTTGACGCTTGAGTGGCATGGCCACGCTAATTCCAAATGTCACTATGACGGTCTGAATTCTCTCAAAATTCCTCATTTTCACTCCGATTTTTGTGATAGTCCTCCTACAACCTGCAAAATGTAATTTCAACCTTGCAAAAGCGTAAAATCATGTATTTAAAGCAGTAAATTGTTGACATCAAAGCATAAAAAGTGTAAAAAATTTGACGCATTTCAATCCCCCCAAACTTTACCCATTACTTGTCCCAAAGTAATCCCTTTATTTTGCTTAGATTTTCAAAGAAATAAAGACCTTTCTTTCAAGCAATTCTTGGTCTTATTAATAGGGAGGAAGTGAAAATTTGTTAAGGTTACATGATCTCAGTTTTCAAGTTCTAATTTCTTTGAATAATATAATCTCGTACCTATCATGATTTGTCTTCTATTTAAACATAAGAATTAATTTCTTGTTAGATTGATAGGAATACGATTTCATTCTCCCTCATTAAAAGTGATTAAGCACTTAATTTTTTTATCACAACACCAGCTTCCCCTTAACTTATTATGAATTTACAAATTTCCTAAGATTTCTGATAAAGATATAGGTAAATCATTTTACAAAGATTTAGATCTGAAAGTACTTATCCTCAAGCTTCTTCTTCAAGCCATCCATATACTTTTTGAATAGATATTTTTCTTTTTGAAATATATATACATGAAGCCTACAAAAATTACTATACCTGGTTAAGTGTTAAACCATTTTTTTCCTTTTTTTCATTGTAAATCCCGACTCAACCTTAATCAAATGCTTACTCACCCCTTATCATGATTCCTAGTTTCTAAATAAGTTCAATCAAGTTAAGTTTCATCCCTTATTGAAAGAAAACATTAAGGCTTAAGCAACTTTAGTAAGAAGTCTTTAATCACATAAATACCCCTTTCTAAATATCAAAGGATTTCTAAGTTTAGGTAGAAGAAAATCCCCCTTGCTAAATCATTTTAGGTATATATTTACCAATATTCACTTCCATACTATCTTTAAAAAAATTTCAGATTTCCTCAACTTAATTTTTATTTTCCCAAAATTAATAGACCAAGATGTATGAAAGTAGGTAGTAAATAAACTCTCAGCAAGTCAAAGAATTACCTGTAGGCAATCAACAGAAAAAACGACTCTAACATTATTCCACACCCTACTAGCTACATATGAGTTATGTAACAGTAGAATATTAACAATACAGGTGATGAATCACAGATCAAACCATAATAGGTAAAAAAAATAGAAGCATGATATCAGAGTGCTAAAAGTAAAGTGCGGGCAAACACGTAGAGGAAAGATGGTAAATGAAGCAACATAATGTAATATGGGAAAATCAGCCAACAACCTCATCAGTACATCAGTACAAAAACATTAGAAAGAATAAGTCCAAAATACATTAGTACATCAACAAAGCAGAAAAATGCAATCAATACAACAGAATACATCATCAGAAATAAGTACAAATCTCCCTACTTTCGGTCACCCTCCTCCACAGTATCACAGTAGGACTCCAAATGGTGAATGGTGGTGGTGTTGGTATAAGTCCTAACTCCTAGTGCTCCTGGAATGCCCCCAGCCGCCAATGATTGTACTCGTACTAGTGCTAGAGCTGGTTGGCGTAGTAAGCAGACTAACGGTGCAGGTCATCTAGCTACAATGGCATGGTGTCATATGTGCTCGGAAGCTCTCTCACATCTCTAATCAGCTCCCCTTGGAGTGTCAGCATCTCCTTCACGTCTCTGGTCAAGTCATAAAAGGTGGAGTCATGGGACACCGAGGACCGACGTCGAGACGAACTCTCTTCACGCTAAGAAGAAGTAGCAGACTGCGAGGCATAAACATCTATAGAAGACCTACTGATCGGAATATGCATATGCAGAAGCTCCTCATCATCACCTCCAAAAATACCCTAACAAGCACATAAGGCAGTGATTAAACTAGAGTGCCCTAAAACCACGGTCGACTGACCACTAGCAATATAGGCAATAGACAAATGGATCAAGACACCAACATCAATAGAAATGAACTTTTGAATACAAAAATTTAAAACAACCTACTCCTTTGACACGTCGGTAAGGCTAATAGTGGGTAGCATCCTACCAATAATAAAATAGTGCATGCTTTAGCCTTTCTAGTGAGGTGGGTAAGGGAAAACCTGATCAACACTTCCCCATCATCCTTCGGGCGAGTCCTCCATGCATCTATGGAGGACGTGAGAAAACTGATTACATCTTGGTAATCAGGGGAAACAAGGCTACAGAGCACGCAATTAAGGATGTTAAGAACATTATAAATGTGGATGATTGTGGTGGCATCAAAAGGGAATTCCTCGCACAAAGACTCTCCCGTCCACGGATTCCTTCCCATTTGCGTAGAATTCGGGGATGAGATTGATGACGGCGGGTTCAGAGACGAGAAATTTGCCACCCACGACGCTCAATCTCAAGCTCTATCTCTCCCCCTGGAAATTGGAATGCCCTCTCAGGGATAAGGTTCTTCTTACCCACGAAGCTCAGAGAATGTTGTTGGGCCACCGAAATCACAAATTGTTTATTATCGTAGGAAGAGGAACTACCTCTTCCACATATTTTTGGAGCCATGGTAATCAAATCAAATAAAAATTGAGGGTTAAAAAAAAGTAGGAAGATCTCAAGAGGAAACAAATTTTGGTCACAAAGCAATCCCTCTGGCAAGAAAACAAAATCAAACAAAATGAACGCTTACTGGAGGCAACAAACGCAAGGATTTCTCTTCCATCACCCTGATCTCTCTTCCCTACAAATTTGGTGAAGTTCTGGCAACTTTTCTTATGATCATAGGTGCTCTAGGCCTATGGAGGCGAAGTGCTCTAGTGGGAAACGAATGAAGAGAAGATGAATAAGGAAAAGCAACCAACGCAGCTCGTGCATTAAAAGGGCATAAACCGTTGCCTGGTGAGGTCGCGAACCGGTGTGGCCACGCCGAAAGCAGCATGGTCATGTTGGTTCATACAACACTGCGGGTAATGCAGGCATGGCAATGCCCTAAAACGTGGCCATGCCCTAAAACAGCGTGGCCACGCCCGAAAGCTGTGGTCACGCCGTAGTAAATTAGGTTGTAGGTGAAGAGCCAGCGTGAACACGCCGCATATGCGACATAATTTCGCCAAACTCTCTGTTCGTCGGTGTGGTCACACATGGTTCTAGGCGTGGCTACGCTGAGTGTTGCCCAAGTGTGGGCCCCGATTTCACTCTCTAGACTCCATTTTACGCATTATTTCCCCTCGTAACCTCATAAAAATATTCTAAAGCACAGAAAATAGCCAGAGAGAACATCAAAAAGCATACAAACCTCAAAAATGAAATTCAAAGGAAAAATTCAAAGCAGATGAATGAAAATAAATTCAAAACAATACATAACACTTGGATTGCCTCCCAAAATAATGCTTGGTTTAACGTCGCCAACTACTATTTTGGATGAATCCAATCTTAGGATTGCAAGAGGACCTTTACTCTCTCCTCCTAGATAAGGTTTCAACCTCTACACATTAAATATGTTCCCAGTTTTGTTACCCTGAATGTTTACAATTTCAAATGGGTACACATTTACTACAGTGAACGGTCCTAACCACCTAGACTTTAATTTTTCTGAAAATAATTTCAATATTGAATTATACATCAAAACCTCTTATCCAAAGTAAAATTCTTTACTAAGTAGCTTCTGATCATGACACTTTTTCATCTTTTTCTTGTAAATTTTAGCATTCTCATAAGCTTAATTTCATCCAATTTGTTCAATTGTCGTAATCTTTTCTCTGCCACATCTTACAAATTATAATTAAATTATTTAAATGTCTAATAAGTCTTATGTTTCAAATATACTGGTAAGTGAAAAGCTTTTTCAAAAATCTATCTATAAGGTGACAATCTTATGGGAGTTTTGAAAGTTATTCTATAAGCCCATAATGCATCACCAAGCCTAAGGAACCAATCTTTATGGTTGGGGTTGTCGGCAGCTAAAAGGTTGTTGTTGGGGTTAAAGTTTGTGGGTTGCTCGTAAGAAACTGTCGGTCGCCGGAATCGAAATCCCGTCGTCCGCTTCGGAATGACATTTTTATTTACGTGTATATATATATATATATATATNAAGACTTGAGAATGAGGCTCGATCAAATAAACTGAGAAAGATATGACATCTGTTTGGTTTGCGAAACCGTTTTATTGGCCGACAAGTTCCCCTATTTAATACAAAGAATTAAATAGGGTTTATTTTAGGCTGGGTTCGGGAAACCTTCCTATAAGGGCAAGCCCCTATAGTTAATTACATCTTAAATGACCGAAGTCACCTAAGAAAACTTATAAGGGCAAACCCCTATAGTTAATTACATCTTAAATGACCGAAGTCACCTAAGAAAACTCCTCGATAGAAAATCAGAGAATATTATCTTCAAAGAAGTCAAAAGGATAGGACTTTTCAACGAAATCGGACGAAGAGGTGTGTATATTCATAGAAGTCAAAAGGATAGGACTTTTCAACGAAATCGGACGAAGAGGTGTGAAAGGAGAAATGCTCGAATCTGGAACAATGTTGAGGAATCCAAAAGAAGAAAAACTAGGGGAGGCCACAGATCCTGAGGAGAACCTCAGTGACTTCAAAGTTTATCCTATGATTTGGCTCCAGTTTTACGAAGAAATTATTAAAATGTTTCATCCTGCCAATTTTATTTAATTAGGGCTTATATTTGCGTGACATAGTCACACAAATTGCCTAGAAGATATGAGGGTTTACGTCGTATCGGACGACAACCTCGGAACCTAAACGAGTTAGGGCTTAGATCGTACAACAGAGCTATACGAATGTGGAGGATTTAGAGTTACACAAATTGCCTAGAAGATATGAGGGTTTACGTCGTATCAGGCGACAACCTCGGAACCTAGAACGAGTTAGGGCTCAGATCGTACAGCAGAGCTATACGAATGCCTAAAGAAAAGGCGGAGGATTTATGTTGCGCTAGGGGGCTTAAATCGTACAGCAGAGTTATACGAATGCCTAAAGAAAAGGGTGGAGGATTTATGTTGCGCTAGGCAAACAACGTCTAGAAGATATGAGGGTTTACGTCGTATCGGACGACAACCTCGGAACCTAGAACGAGTTAGGAATCGTATGGCAGAGCTATACGAATGCCTAAAGAAAAAGGTGGAGGATTTATATTGCGCTAGGCAAACAAACAGAGCTATACGAATGCCTAAAGAAAAGGTGGAGGATTTATGTTGCGCTAGGCAAACGACCTCGAGCTTACGTCGTATCGGACGACAACCTCGGAACCTAGAACGAGTTAGGGCTTAAATCGTACAGCATTGTACGAATGCCTAAAGAAAAGGTGGAGGATTTATGTTGCGCTAGGCAAACAACCTCGAAAAGATCGGACGACAACCTCGGAACCTAGAACGAGTTAGGGCTCAGATCGTACAGCAGAGCTATACACAAATTGCCTAGAAGATATGAGGGTTTACGTCGTATCGGACGACAACCTCGGAACCTAGAAGAGTTACACAAATTGCCTAGAAGATATGAGGGTTTACGTCGTATCAGGCGACAACCTCGGAACCTAGAACGAGTTTAGGGCTTAGATCGTACAGCAGAGCTATACGAAGCGACAACCTCGGAACCTAGAACGAGTTTAGGGCTTAAATCGTACGGCAGAGCTATACGAATGCACGTCGTATCGGACAACAACCTCGGAACCTAGAACGAGTTAGGGCTTAAATCGTACAGCAGAGCTATACGAATGCCTAGCCTCGGAACCTAAAACGAGTTTAGGGCTTAGATCGTACAGCAGAGCTATACGAATGCCTAAACATCGGAACCTAGAACGAGTTAGGGCTTAAATCGTACAGCAGAGCTATACGAATGCCTAAAGGAAGGTGGAGGATTTATGTTGCACTAGGCAGACAACCTCGAAATCCTATGGATTGTTGTTTAATTTCTAGGAAAAGGAATGGTTTTGCTGGGGAAGACATGTTCTGCTATTGAAGATGGTCGTGCTGCCCACTGCGCTAGCTCCAAGCTCCTCGACGTGACGAGTTTAAGTTTTCTAAGGTGTCCAGTTATATTATCAAATCAAACGGCCCTATGGTTGTAGTCCTCTAAACATCCTATGTAAAGAAGAGTACTCAAATCAAATGGCCCTATCCTATGTAAAAAGGAAACATGTTTGAAGTTATATAATATAAAGTGTGCAATGCACCTCTATAGTTGTAGTCCTCTAAACATCCTATGTAAAAGAAAACATGCTTGAAGCTATATAATATAAAGTGTGCAATGTAGGAACAAACAATAGAATGCACGTGGAACAGTAGTAGGCAAAAACAGGAGCAGTATGACATGCTATACATGAAGAACAGTAGCAAGTAGAAACAGGACAAGTGTAACATGCTATACGGGGAGAACAATAGCAAATAGAAACAGGAGTAAAATGACATGCTATACAAGAAGAACAACAGCAGGTAGAAACAAGAAAATAAAGTACTGAAAAAATGTAAAGCAAACTTGTACGCTCGTGAGATTCGATGTTCCTTAAGCATAGCAAACCTAAATGCATCTCAAAAAGCAAAGTCCGGAAAAAAAAACATCATCCAGGAAATCCGAGGAAAAGCGGAAAAACTCGAGAAACTCGACGAAAAAGACTCAAGTAAAAGAAAATTCTCAAAACTCCTGGGAAAATCCTGAAAGGAAGGAAAAGTAACACGAGTACCCTGTCCCAAAGCTTCGATAAAACAAAAAGAAGATTTGGATGAGGGGAACCGCAAGCGCTCGTATGGGACTAGGCTCAGCTGTATATTTATTCTCGAGGGTCCACGAAGGCTACTCGGTCAACCCGAACGTATAGAACCTCGCCCTCGTCTAGAAGGGTGTCTTGAACCTCACTTAGGGGGTTATTTCCCAGCCTAAACAGGTATTCATCAGGTGGACAACCAACTTTAAAACGTATTTTAAAATTTATGTTTTTTTTTTTTTACGTACACAAATTTTAAACATGCAAAGAAGAGTTATCAATTTTGTTTCGTAGAAAAGTGTGTTTTCGTTTAAAAATAGTTTATCAAAACTTATCGTTTTTTTTTAGAAATTTTTGTTGTCCACGAGTCGATTACGCTGTCGGGCGTGGGACTGCCAATCGTTTGAGGAGGTTCGAGCCAACTCCCGCTAGACTTATGTCGGCGAAGGATACCATATCCTATTGTTCATCAAATACCTGGATCTTGATGTTATAGGATAGGGTATATTTCTGCTCTATCTTCGGTGTGTCTTTATCATCAACACCGTACGCCCCAAAACGACTACTTGCGACCTTGTTTGATGGTTTCACGTATAGCAAAAGGTTATACGTGGACACTTATGCATCGGACATAAGCATCGAAAACCGAACCAAGAAACAAGGAAAAAAAAAGAACAAAAATGGGGTGAGAGAGAGGAGACACTGATCCATCTAAAATACCGAAAAGGAGATTGGATCAATTCTCAAAAACTCTTATCGAAAAGACCTGGAAAAGTAGGGTCCGAGGTCTTTCCTAACAAACATAAAATATCCCTTTGTGTTGATTTTTCAAACCCCAAAAACGTAGGATTAATCAAATCAACCAAATGCTCTCCCGAATAAAGTTTGCAAATCTTCCTCAGATCCCAAAGTTGATATCAAAATCTTCCAACTTTCGAATTAATTCATAACCTCACATATCAAATAAGCGTAAGAATCTTCCCATAAAATCACATAAATGCTCGCGATCGGGTTCACTACAAAGAGATGAACAGCAGGTAAGACTCACGGCCAAGGCAAACCCGAGGCACAGAAGGGGAGGGAACTCACGGCTGAGGCAAACCCAATGAACAACAAGTGAGGCTCACGGCCGGGGCAAACCCACATCAATTCTCTAAAAGTTTTTGATATACATAGGAGAGTACAAAACATCACTAATTTCTCAAAGTAACAAGTTTGATCCATCTACAAACGTTCAAGTGATTTAACTCAACAAGAGGGGGGGAGTTAGACTCAAGAACCTCCAATGGGTCTCACGGGTAGGAATAGGAACCAAGGCCAGCCAACCACCTCTCGGATAAGGGCTAAACAAAGCAACACAGCCCCCCAACTAAAGCCAAACCGAGCCCAGCAAAGGTCAAACAAAGCAAACACAGCCCTCAACCAAAGCCAAACCGAGCCCAACAATATTAAAATCCATGCTACCTTAACAAAAAAATAAATAAATAAATAAAATTCTAGCCATTTCAAGCCAAAGCCGTGACTCCAAATCAAGCTAAGACCGAGCTCAATAAGGACCAAAGGCAAAGCCGAGCTCAACAAGAACCAAAGGCCAAGCCCAGCGATATGAAACTTCAGGCTTTCATAAAAAATTAAAGGTCTAGCAATTTCAAGCCAAAGCCAAACTCCAAACCCAGCCAAAGCCGAGCTCAACAAGAACCAAAGCCAAAGTCGAGCTCAACAAGAACCAAAGCCAAAACCGAGCTCAACAAGAACCAAAGCCAAAGTCGAGCTCAACAAGAACCAAAGCCAAAACCGAGCTCAACAAGAACCAAAGCCAAAGCCAGGGCTCGACAAGATTAAAATAGACCCAAGCATTGATATAATATCATACTTTAATAGAAATTAAAGTTCCAGCCACCTGTAGGTAAAACCGAGCCATCCAAAGCTAAGAAACAACCTGCATACTTAAATATTCTAAGCATACAACAATTTCAACAGATATTTGAACAGGGGTAATGCATCACGAGGGGGCTAAACCAAGCTCTCAAAACAAGCTACAGCATTTTTTTCAAATTAAATAAATTCTCTTGTAGCATACATTTCGAGTCAGGGAAAGCCACAGGAAGCCGAAACCGAGCCCCCAATCATGCGTAAAACAGTAAAATACACTCCCTAATATTCATTTTTAAGTGAGAACAAGTCATAATATGCTAAAGACGAAACCTCCAACATGCTTGCAAGAGAAGCAAAAAAAACTCCAGAATCATGTCTTAACTCCTTAAATATTTCTAACATAAACATGCCACAATAATCATAAAGATGTCATAGCCTCCCTAGTTTAAGCAAGTGACCAAGTTTAGCTCTTAGGACATGCCCACATTTCCATTTTTAGATGCACCTGAAGTGAATATCTCAACAATATGTCAAAGTAAAATGAACTAGCATGCTGTGTCACCCAACAGAGCTAAGCTCAAAGGCTCGGCAGAGAGGAAAACCGAAAGGAAACAGGGCACCGAAGAAGAGGGGGGAAGAAGGGGTACCTCTATAATGCCAAAGTAAAGCACTGCAACACAAGGATTCACCTCAAGGAAATGCTCTCACAGAAATCTCCTCCTGGAACTCCTCTCACAGCCAAAAGTATCCACTCCTTTCTCTTGCAAATTTTTCTTCAACAACCCCAAAAAAATCAAAAGAAACTATCTTTATAGGCAGAGAAGAGAGGAGAAGAGAAAAGGGGATCACACCCTCGACCCACGGCACTCGAATCGGGCCAAAAAAGAAAAGGACGAGCTCCCTGCTCACAAAAGATGAAGCCACCGAAGCCTCTCGGACAGCGAGGGAAGCATCGGGAAGAAGAGAAAAAATGTCATTCGAGTGTACCAAGGAGCAAGCCTCCTAGAGTCAAACTACCAGAAAAAGGGAAACCACAACCTAAGGAGATTGGCACGGCTTCGTGAAAGAGGGCCGCGAGCAGAAGAATGTCAGGCAAGGACGAACGAGGTCAACTTTCTCTCGCGTGGAGGAGGAAGAGCTCGGTCGGCTCGAGACCGAGAAAGGAAAAGGGCCAGGCTTGCGAACGGGAGAGGGAAAGGGAAGCAGAGCTCGGGTGCGTGAGTTTAGGGATTTAGTGTTTAAAAAGGAAAGGGGAAAAAAAGTTTATATAAATTAATATATATATATATACATATACATATAAATATATATATATATATATATTAAATTACATGTGATTTACTCACGCGCGGCGACGTAACAAAATGGGTGTTCTCCCTAGGCAAAATCGACGCTCCGGACATGCCGGTGCAGTCCGTTTTGTCATCCGGGGTCGTGACGTCGACAATCGGGTCAAAAATGCATCAAAATTCAAATTTTACAAAATTTCGACCTGCTATCAATCGTCTCAAAAAGTTTACTCGAGCATTCGACAGGTAACAGTGCAAACGATGTGAATTGTGGTGATCGGACGTGTCGACTCTCCGAATTGCGAAGTTTTGTGTGCGCGAGAGTGCGAATTGTGTAGAAGGTCACCCTAAGGCTCAGAAAGGTCCTATAGGGATCCCTTTTGGGTTTCCTCATGTTGGTTTCATCCTTCTAAGTGCTAGAAGTAGATACCACCCACGCCAAACTCCAAAACGGGAAAGAAGTAGGTCGAATTTCTAAAACGAGGCGGGTCTCATTTCTAATGTTCTAAGATAGTCAAAGGGAGGCCCCTAAGGCTAGATCTTAAATCTTATGAGAAAGACTAGACCTCACTAAAAATGAGGTCAACAGGGGTTAAGAGTTTTTTCTAAGGATCCTCTTAATCTCTTTATTTGAAACCTCAGTTAAACCACTAGTTTAATGGATGGTATGTAGTAGCGATTTTGTGAGTTATTCCAAATTTTGAAAATAATGCTTCAATCTTTTCATTACAAACGTAGCTACCCCGTCACCGATAATCACCAAAGATGTTCTGAATTTACTAAAAGTAAGTTTCTTCAAAATTTTAATAACACTCTGAGCATCACAGTCGGGTAGTGTCATTGCCCAAATCCACTTAGAGACATAGACAACTGCTACCAATATATAAAGATTTCCTGACGAAGATGGAAAAGGTCCCATAAAATATATCCTATAAAACATCAAATATCTCAATTTCCAAAGTCTCATTAAGGGGCATCTCATCTCTTTTAGAAATATTCCCTACCCTCTACATCTATCACAAATTTTCACATATTGATTAACATCTCTAAAGACGGTAGGTCAATAAAATCAAAATTGCAAAGTTTTAACAGTAATTTTGAATCCACTTAAATACCCCCCAGATTTTGAATCATGACAGACCCTAATAATATTGTTGACCTCTTCCAAGGGCACTCATCTTTTAAGGATTTGGTTTTTACACTTCCTAAACAGATAAGACATCCCAATAGTAGAATCTGGCATCAAAGAAAAATTTCTTATTTTGGTGGTAAGTGAGACCATAAAGAATAATCTCACTAATATTGTAAGCTACAATATCAGCATACCACAGAGTAACCTCCTCAAAAATGGCGAGTTGATCGTCGGGAATATTCTCATTTATGTCTAAAAGACACTCATCAAATTGTTCCTTCTCGAGCCTAGATAAGTGGACAGTTACCTGATTCTCCATACATTTCCTATCGATAACCTGCAAATCAAATTCTTGTATCAAAAGACACGATAGAATCCTTTTTGGCTCCAATATATATGATAGTGATGTGGTCAGTGTGAACAATGACACGGGTCCCTATCAGGTAGGATATAAACGTGTCAAGAGCAAATATTATGGCCAAGAGTTCATTCTCAGTGTTGGTGTAATTCGTTTGGGCTTTGTTGAAGGTTTTACTGACATAGTAAATGCAATGAAATATCTTGTCTCCCTTTTGGCCTAAAATTGCTTTTTACAGCATAGACACTAGCATCACATATCAGCTCAAAAGAGAAGTCACAATCAGGTGCAATTATCACAAGTGCTGTTACTAATTTGCCCTTAAGAGTCTCAAAGGTAGCTAAGCATGCATCATCAAAATCAATAAACAACAAAGAGACATTGTGATCTTAGAGAAGTTCTTAATATACCGTCGATAAAATCCAACATGCCCTAAAAAACTCCTAACTACTTTCACGGTGGTGGGTGAAGGAAGTTTTTCTATTACCTCAATCTTGACAGGGTTAACTTCCATTTCTATCAAAAATTTTGTGCCCCCGGATTATCCTAGTTACCATGAATTGAAATTTTTCTCAATTCAGACAAAATTTGTTTCTTCATGCCTTTGAAAAGCCTTCGTAAGATTACTCAGGCAGGAATCAAATGAAGTGTCAAACACAGAAAAGTCATCCATAAAGACCTTAATGTCTGTCTCAATAAAGTCAAAAATATGGACATGCAGAGCTGAAAAGTGACTAACACATTACATAATCCAAATGCATCCTCCTAAAGGCAGAAGTTTCATAGGAACTAATGAAGGCGGTCTTGTCATGGTCTTCTGGGGCTATGAGGATTTGGTTGCATCATGAATATCTATCTAAGAAGCAGTAGAAAAGATGTCTGCTAACTTATCAAACATTTGGTCTAAAAAAAACAGGGGAAAGTGATCTTTCCTAGCGGCAACATTCAGTTTCTCATAGTCAATGCAAATGCTCCATCTTATAACAATTCTTGTGGGAATCAATTCATTCTTCTCACTCTCCACAACTGTGATCCCCTTTCTTTGGTACACGGTATATTGGACTGACCCAAATACTATTTGAGATGGGGTAGATAATGTCAACATCAAGCCACTTCAGGATCTCCTTCTTTACTACCACTTAAGGATGGGGTTCAGTATCCTTTGTGGGTTAGCTCTAGGCACATGTCCCTCCCGGGTCAGAATTCTATGCATACACAGAAATGGGATAATTCCTTTAATGTCAACTATGGTACACCCAAACGCCCTCCTAAATGCTCTAAGAACCCTCATGAGCTTGTCCACTTGCTCCACGGTCAAGTCAGCAGATATGATCACAAGTAAGGTCAAAGGCTCTCCTAAGTGGCCATACATTAGGTGAGTGGGCGAGGCATTAAGTTCCAAATCTAGGACTATCTCTAGGGATAAAGCTAGAGGTTTTGTGTGCAAAGTCAAGTCTAAGGGTTCAAATCTCTCCCTAAACCTTACAAGCAGAGCAAATTCAACACTAAATTTTTCAATCATCCTCAAACACCTCTTGCACTGTTGTGTCATCTTCCAAAGTTTCCGAAAATTGGCTAGTTACCACCCCATCCACCAAGTCAACCCTAAAGCAATGAGTGTCACTTGGATCTTAGAGAAATCTCATAGACTTTGTGATATCAAAAGTTGTTTACTCATCATTCACCCTCATGGTCAATTTTACTTAATGTACATCGATCATTGCCCTACCAGTCGATAAGAATGGTTTTCCTAAAATCAGAACTATCTCATTATCCTCCTCCATGTCCAGAACTACAAATCAACAAGAAATATGAAGCTTCCTAACTTAATTAAAATTAACACAAGCTCAATGATACCTATGGGAAAGGCTAAGGATCTGTCAGCTAATTGTAGGGTCAAGGTGATGGGTGTAGCCTCTCCTAATTCAAGACTTTTGAAAATTGACAATGGCATCAAATTAATGCTAGCTCCCACATCACAAAAGGCCCTCCTAACAAACTTCTCTCATATTGCACATGGGATAGTGAAAATATAGGGGTCCTTCATCTTTTCAGGTAACATTTTCTGCAAGTTTGTACTACACTCTTCTGTTAATGTCCCTGACTTTCCATTCCACAATTTCCTTTTTCGGGTCAGCACATCCTTCGTGAATTTAATATAACTAGACATTTGTTCTAGGACTTTATAGCAAAAAGAAAGTTTATGGTAAAAGTTCTTGAAGACCTCTAGAAATCTAGAAAAATTGATGATCTAATTTTTGTTTTTGCAATCTCTGAGGGAATGGGGGGTGGAAGTCTCACAGGTTCTTTCTTTTTCGGGGTTTAAGGTTTTTCTATTTACTTGGCAGGTCTTTCTTCAACTATTCCAATTCAGAGTCCACATCTATGGGGGTGTCCATAACTCTTGGAGTTTCATCTAAATCCTTCCCACTTCTCAGCCTAATAGCCAGGACCGGCTCCTTTCATTTCTCTTTGGGGTTCACTTTAATGTTACTAGGGAGTGACCTTTGGTTCCTATGGTTGAAACAGTTCACTAATTGCCCCAACTGTCCCTCAATATTCTTAATTGCTAGCCCATGATTTTGTGTTATCAAATTTAACTGTCTCACCAACTCCTCCAAAGTGGCTAGCTTTTTGTTCTGATTTGGATTAAAGCGAGGGGTTGGGTTGGTCTTTGGACTAATTTGTTTTATGCTCCACCCGATTAATAGGTTCGGTTGTTATTGTTCAATTGAATGTTAGGGTGTTGTTTCCATCTAGGATTGTAGGTATTTGAGTATGGGTTGTTGGCCTTATTCTGGTTTCCTATGGCTTTCAAGGCTTCTAAGGTTGAGGTTGTAGACTCTAGCAAAGTCGCATCGCTAAAATCCTCTACCCAGGGTGGGACTTATACTGCATTCACAGTGAGATTATCAAATTTCTTAGACATTACAGCAACTTGGTTAGCTAAGATATTTAGGACATCAGATTCATGCACACTAGCAACCTTTTTGGGTTGCACTCTCTTAGCAAGCCATTGAAAACTATTGGTGGTCATTTCCTCCATCAAATCATATGCCTCTTTATAAGTTTTGGACATCATTGAACCTCTTACAAAAGCATCTATAAAGGACCTAAGGGAACCTACAAGTTCGTTATAGAAGGTTGGGACAATTAGCCAGCTGGGTAAGGTATGGTGGGGACAAATCTTAAGCAACTCTTTAAATCTCTCCCAAGCCTCATAAATGGTTTCCCCCTTGAATTGTGAGAATGATTTGATGTCATTCCTAAGCTTGGCAACCTTGAAAGGAGGGAAATACTTGGCTAAGAATATTTTAGCTAAATTATTCCAAGTGGAGATGGATCCTGGGGCTAAAGAGTTCAGTCACCCATTGGCTCCATCCCTAAATGAAATGAGAAAATGTTGTAGTCTAACAACATCACTGGAGACATCGTTATACCTGAAAGTGGCACACAATTCTAAGAAGTTAGCTAAGTGCATATCTGGGTCTTCAATGGGCTCCAGTTTGAATCATAGCAGGTCTTAGTTCAAATGTATTAGTTTCTACTGCAGGGTAATTGATCCTCATGAGAATCTCCTCAGTAGTGGGGTTGGGAAAGTTTCTAAGGGGTCTCATGGTTAGGTTCAGATGGTGAGTCATTCGTGCAGATGTTTTAGGTTCAATAAGTGCTTTCCTACGCGTCTAAATGTCCGCTCAATTTCAGAGTCAATAGGTGTAATTCAATGTGTGCACCCCTACGTATACACTAGAAGAAAAGTGAATGTGAACTCACAAACTAGTAATCCTAAATGCAAAAAAAAAAAAATGAAAAACACAACTGGCTCCAAGCAACACAAACACAAGTGTCATTTCAACACACGAACATAATCAACATGCAAAAACTCAAAAAATGCAAGAAAATAAAATGATTAGCAATAGTATTTCCTTTTTTGTTTTTTCTGCTTTTTTTTATTTTTTTCAGCACTTGCAAAGAAGAATATAGAACAATACCAGAGCACACAGGAATAATGAAAGAAAAAAAAAACTTCAAACAAAAAAAACAAAAAAAATACCAAACCTAGATTTCTAGTTGTTCAACTACAGTTCTCCTATGTTTCACGCAACTTCTGCGACAACATCGCCAAGAACTTGATGGCCGCAAAGAGCACCGCGAAACGGGCGACTTCACACAAGCAAACGTGTCCAATTAGTAAACGATTTTGAAGGAATATCGTGTATCGTTCGCAAGAGAAAGAGTGTTAAAAAATCATTTGAAATAGAAAAAACTATAGTTTACTAACTACTCCAACCTTATTGGCGAGAACAGAAAACAGAAAAGGCATCCTAAATCTATCATATTCCATATAAAACAAAATAGAAGAAAGAGTGATTCTGTTTTTTTTTTTTTTCCAAAAATAATGAAGAACGTAACTCTATGATTCAGGTATGACACCTGGCTTTTTTTTTTTTTGCAAATTTCTCTTACGTGGTTGTCATCAACCAGAGATATCGTGTTCTTTCTAATTCTATGTCTAGGTCCCAAAAAGGTTCGAAATTCCAGAAAGATAGCTTCCACCTATCTTTAGGGATTTCCCAATAATTTCATAACAGTGCTAAGTGTTGCAAAATCTAGAATAAAATATTTCTATTTTACTCGAATCTCGTGGTTAACCTAGTTGCTTCACTACGCTTTTGTCGAAGTCGTAGATCATAATAGACTTTAACGTCCTAACTGGTCATGTTAGGAGTAAACGAAGACCAAAAGGTTAACCAACAATGTTTATCAAATTAAAGAGCAAAAAACGTAAATTAGAAATCAAGCACGAAAAGCAAACCAAGAAATCCATCCAAAAATCACAGCAACACGAAAAGTTGATTAGCTGCTCATGGCTTGAATGAAAAACAAAAGAAATTTCATTGACATAAAAACTGCAAGAAACATTTTTATTGAAATAAAAACAACTTACAACCATTGAATCTCCTCTCTTACAAGAACAGCACTCAACTTCTCTCAAAAACCTTTCTAAAAAAACTGAGCAAAGAAAACTAAGAGCAGAAGAAAACCTCCCTCTAAACCTAGCCTCCTTCTGCAATCTCCCCTCCAAAAGTTTTTAATTTAGTTTTATAGCATGAGTTCAAAATTCTTCCCAACTTCCTGAGAATCCTGCAAAAGGACTTTTCAAAATAGAAAATATACGCCATCATGACCACGCCCGTTCTGCGGTGTAATTACGCCACATGCTCGGGTTGGGCGGCATGGTCACACAGTGATTCGGTGTGGCTACGTTGATCCCTCAATCGCATGGTTCATTTCAGTATTTGGTTGTGACCACAACCAAAATCGGCATGATTACATGCTCAAGTGGCGTGGCCATGTCAATTCCAGGTGTGGCTACGGTAGTCTGGATTCTCCCAAAATTCCTCGTTTCACTATGATTTTTGTGCTAGTCCTCCAACCTGCAAAATGCAATTCCAACCTTCTAAAAGCATAAAATCATATATTTAAAGTGAAAAATGTTGGAATTAAAGCACAAAAAGTGTCAAAATTTAATACATGTCAATAGTCAGCTTCCATCATCGATGATCAATGATTTGCATAATCTCATCTACAAAATGACAAAAAAAAACAAATTTTCTCAGTTAAAGAAAATCGTTCTCATATTAATGATTCTTTCCATTTCAGATGATCAGAGGATCTCACCAAGAGGAGGTTAGACAACCACTTGGTTGGTCTCATTGACTGAAGGAAAGGGAGTTGCACCCTCACGCGGTTGGACTAGGTCTCTACAATCAATTGGACTGATAGTTGAGCCTGCCGTTCACAGATTGCAGGCGCTAGTCCCCCCAGCTTCACATCTCACGATAGAGCGTCATCAAGTCAGATGATTTATTCACTCTCTCCAGTCTCTCTACCTTCGTTTCTTATGAACCATATGTTTGACCGGATTTTCTCCATCTAGCGGCTGCCTCCTTTTGATCTCTTTGTGCCCACTGGCTAGCCTTCTTCTTTAAATCTCCTTGTTATTATAGATCAACCATCATCTCCCGATTTCTTTTTTATATGAGTCAGCTACCCTCCGACTTTAGTTTCTTCCCTGCATCTTTAGAGAGGTGGAATTTCTCAGCCGAAACTCCAAAGGTTTTCATAATAGCCACCTCATTTACTGACTCAGTAAGATGACTTCTTGTTACTCGTCATTAGTATCTCTCCTGTTACCAACCAATTAAAGGGCAGAAGGCTGAGAAAAAGTGTGAAGTGTTAATCACACACTATTTATAAGGACAACGGGCACAAAAATCCTGGGAGTTTAATTATTAAAAGTACATTTTATGTAATAATTAAGTCAATTTATGCATTTAAATCTCTTATTCTTATCGTAGTTGTCACTTTCAATAAGTAAGCGAATCGAAAAAACTGCATATATATATATATATNGCTTATGAGCTCCAAAGAACAGCGTATCAAGAAAATTAAAAGATTGAAACAAAAAATCGTTGTTTCATTCGATCGAAATTCTGAGTCGATCAAACGAATGAATAGAAAGAACACAATCCAAGGGACAGTCATTCATGACAATCTCCCTCAGTTGATTTCAAAACTCTTCACAAAGATGATCAAAGGATACCCCACATAACGCCTTTCTAATCCTCTGAGAAGGCTCTTGTCTAAAAAGAGATGCTCATCAGATTACAGTGGTATAACCTCTGCTTGATGGTTTAAGTTCACCCTAACGACATGAGTGTCTCTACTAAGGATTCTCACAAAAGAGCTGACTGAGTGTATGTCAGCCAATCAAAGGCTTGCAGCTGACAAAACGATAAGGTTACTAGGTCATTAGATGCCCTTCTTCAAGCAGTTATGAATATGAACAGTACTAATATCGGTTATGAATATGAAAAGATGTCGAAGCCAGTTATAAATATTAGAATTTGTCATAATAACTTATAATGTTCCTACTAAAACAAGGACAAACATATAATTTTATACTAGATACTCCTAAAATATATAAATAGGAAGTCATTTCTTCAATAAAGAACAATTGAATTCACCCGTCATACACTTATACCTTGGGTGTAATTCACAAAAAAATTTTGGATTAAGCAAATTATTATGTAAATGTTGTTAGTCATATTAGGATATAAGAATTCTGTGATATGTATGCAAATCCCACATTATAAAATAAAAAACAAAGCATTTACTCCATACCTTGGCCCATCCTTCCTTGGCTCCCTGTACAAGCAACGGCACCAGAGTGTTGTCACCTGGCCCAAATGGATTGCTTACTCTCAACGCACAAGTTGAGAGTCCATCTTTACTGTTTGCCATCAAAACCATCGCCTCCACCTGTGCCCTCAACTCACTCAAATTATCCACAAACTGTAGAGCAACAAAATAACATTCGATTACAATCGACAAAATCCATAAAGTTCAAAGCCAAATGCAATTAAGGTCCAGCAAATCGACACCATAAAAAACCCTAACCTTCTCTGGGTACACCACCGACTCATTCCAACAGAAAACCTCATTCGCTCCGCCAATCACCACGTCGGCAGAGCCCACGTACACCAATCGCTGCACTCCACATTCAANCGCCATCAAAACCATCGCCTCCACCTGTGCCCTCAACTCACTCAAATCATCCACAAACTGTACAGCAACAAAATAAAATTTGATTACAATCGACAAAATCCATAAAGTTCAAAGCCAAATGCAATTAAGGTCCAGCAAATCGACACCATAAAAAACTCTAACCCTCTCTGGGTACACCACCGACTCATTCCAACAGCAAACCTCATTCGCTCCGCCAATCACCACGTCGGCAGAGCCCACGTACACCAATCGCTGCACTCCACATTCAAAACACGTGGCGATCACGTTTCTGGCACCCTGAACGAGGAGACGATGCAGTCCATGAAAATCAGAGGAACGCACAGGCGGGGCTTGAAGGGTTGTGACGGTGGGGTCAACGTGAAAAACAGCTTCGGCATCAGTGAAGGCTGTGACGAAAGAAGGAGATCGGNGTGCAGTCCATGAAAATCAGAGGAACGCACAGGCTGCGCTTGAAGTGTTGTGACGGTGGGGTCAACGTGAAAAACAGCTTCGGCATCAGTGAAGGCTGTGACGAAAGAAGGAGATCGATTGCGAATGTCCACATGATGGTAGGAGACACGGCCAGATTGAAAAAAGGGCGAGAGTGAAGGAGTTGGATCTGAAGCCGGGAGGGGGTCAATGACGCGGACAGTAAAGCGACCATCGCCGAGGAGGGCGGCAACGACAGATCGTNGTTGCGAATGTCCACATGATGGTAGGAGACACGGCCAGATTGAAAAAAGGGAGAGAGTGAAGGAGTTGGATCAGAAGCCGGGAGGGGGTCAATGACGCGGACAGTAAAGCGACCATCGCCGAGGAGGGCGGCAACGACAGATCGTCCAACGAAGGAGCTTCGGCCAAAGGTTACCGCAACGATTATCGATGCACCGCCAGCTTCCGCCATGAGAAGTAGGGAGAAACGAAATAAGAAAGAAGAAGACAAACTTTGACTTGCTATGGGCAAAACAGTTTGCCTGAGCAGAAGCTGGCGCGCCTAGTCAGGCCGCAGCGAAGACGCGAGTGTTTGGGAAAAATATTGTTTGCGGAGTACAATCTCCTCTTCTATTTAAGGTTGTTGCTCAAATATATAAAAAATGAGAAAAAAAAATAAAAACATGTGATCCAACCGATGCGTTACTTATCATTGCCAATGCGTTATAAGAATATTTTATGGTGTTATCTATATTTCTCCACATTATAGAGTCTTGCTCATGTATTATAACAAAATATTTTCTGCGTTATTTATGTTTGTCGTCGTGTTATAAGAATATTTCCTTGCATTATTTTGAATGTCTTTCATGTTATTCATGTATTATTGTTATGTTATTGAGATGATTTTGAGATGTTATTGTTTTTTAAAAAACAATGCCAACTCAAAATTTTCTCCATAAAATATGAATATCACATCAGTACAAGTTTTCATTTTGTCATTGGATTGTATCACCTCAATAACACATCAATAACACATAAATAACACACTAATAACACATTAAAATAGTGATTGGGATGAATTTGATATTTTATTATCCTTAAAACAATAATACCAACTCAAAATCATCTCCATAATACATGAATATCGCATCAGTATAAATTTTCATTGTCATTGGATTAGATCAAATCAATAACACACCAATAACACATGAATAATGCGAAAAATATTTAGAATAAAGTGAGGGAATATTCTTATGCGTGTTGTGATGGAAGCCGGTCCACTATTCAAATTAACAATTTCTCATGTTTGGAAGGAAATTTGATTTGATACTTGAAATTAATTGTTAAAATAATTGCTCTTAATTCTTTCTATGATTTGCTGCAAAAAAGAAAAGGAAATAATTAATGAGTTTCATTAATTATTTGATTAATTCCTTAATGGACCTAATGGCATAATGTAATTAATAAATAAACATGCTAGCTCCCCTTGTAATCTCTCTTGAGATTTGGTTTCCCTCCGGCGTTTCTTCTTTTTTATGGTGGCTCTCTCATAGAGAGATAGAAGAGAGGAGAGGGAAGAGAGAGAGAGATTGTTCTTTCTTGTAAACGTCAAGGTGATCGAAGGGTGTAATCCTCAAGCTAATAAAATCCTCTGCAGCTTCGTAGACGTATGCAATTTGCTAAACCACGTAAATATGTGTGTTTTCGTTGTGTTTTCTGTTTTAAAAAATTTTCTTGATCCAATTTTTCGCTTTATTGTCGTCATTTTTCACAACAACTGCTATCAGAGCTTAGGTTCGGATTTGAGGGAAAGCTATGGTCAGAGATGATATGATGACATCACCGATCGAGAAGTTTAATGACACTGATTTTGGTTACTAAAGGATGCAAATAGAGGACTACCTCTATAAGAAGAAACTTCATCTTTCGTTACTGGAAAAACGATCGGAAAAGATGAACTCCCTGTGAGGGAAGCAAACTTGGGAGCTGACAGAACTTCCACCATGGAAGAATGCATTGCACAGCAAATGTGTGTACCGTGTGAAGACTGCGCATGATGACAGAAAGATGTACAAGGTTAGACCTGTTGAAAGGACTTTCAACTGAGGCTTGATATTGCCTATGTAGTGGGAGTTGTAAGTAGAAACATGAGTAACCCAGGAAAGAGCTTGAAGGTACAAAACTATGTTGTTGATGATGTGTCGACTAAGAGTATTACTCTTGAGAAGCTGAAGTTGTGCTCGACTTCAGCTGATCTTCTAGCATGAATACAGGGTCTTCTGGCATGAAGACCGGAGCTTTGAGTTGCAGAAGTGAAGGATATCATATTTGAAGAAAAGAACAATGCCGCAAGGGGACGATGCAAGTAATGTCCCGGTCTCCAAGTAGGAGAATTGTTGGGATTAATGGAGCACGATGCACTGCATTATTTAATTTTCTAATCACTTTTCTTTCGTATATTTACTTACTCTCTCTCCACGTCTCAAGCGTTTCTTTCACGCATTTCCCGCATTGCTCCACGTGGTCCCGCCAAAGAAATTTCCCTATTAAGCTTTTATGCTTCTTATAAAAGGGCAACTCCAAAGTGTGTCAATTCATGCTAAACCCATCTATTTGGCTGAAGGTACAGGGAAAAAGAAAAATGCAAAAGCTGCTCCCCAAGCCTTTTTCTTTTGGTTCCTTTTTTGGCTTTCGGTACAGGAGAGAAATATTTGTTGCTTTTCTTTTTAATTCCTCTTCAAAGTGGCTCTTGGTTGGAGAGCTTAAGAAAGAGAAAAGGAGAGGAGAGAGAGGGAGAGAGGAAAAGTTGTTTCTTGTAATCGCCGAGGTAATCGACAGATGTAATTCTCAAGCTAATAAAATCCTTTGCAGCTTTGTGGACGCAGACAATTTGCCGAACCAAGTAAATTTGTGTGTTTCCGCTGTACTTTCTGTTTTCTGAATTTTTTTGATCTGATTTTTCACTTCATTACCGTCGTTTTCACAACAATGCGATGAAATATTCCTATAAGGCATCGGTTGGGTCAGGTCATGTTTTTCATTCTTTTTTTTTATCTTTTATGTAGGTGGGTCCCGATCTTCCACGTTTCAACTCGAGATTAGACTCCGTAAATAACTCTGCATGTAGAGTCTTGATGTAATTTTTTTTCGTGTTGTAGAGGGTGTGAATTCCGACTCATTTCTTTTAACCGTAAGCTTGTTAACTTACCTAATTTTCATTAGCCAAAGGCAAGAACAAATGTAAAGTAAATAATAAATTTTGATTTAGATAAATTTATCGCAATTAAATCTTTGAGACTAAGGTATAATATCTTTATATTAAAAATTATGAAAAAAACACACCTTTGATAAATCCTTTAATAGGAATTTAAATTATATTATTATTGAAAATTTTATATAAATACCACACAATTATGAACTTACATATCTAACGCCTAAAATATGATATTTATATTTATAATGTTTTGGTATCATATACCCAATAATTAATGTATAATTGACTATTAAATTGATAATGATTGTAATATTCTTAATATGATGTTAAGAATTTCAATGATATGCATATAAATATGAATATTTAGATGTTAAATTTGTAAATATATAAGAACTATGTAGTATGTATATAAAAGACCTTCATAATCTGTTTGTGATTGGCATGTGTACCACATAATTTTTATATATTTACCCATCTAACAACTAAATCTTTATAGTTAAAAAAATTTGTTTTGATAAGTATAAAATTTAGATTTATTTTGAGATAAATGTCATATTGATATTTAATTAAAATTTACATTATAAACATTTCAGAGTAAATTAAATAACTTTTTGACTTATAGTAAAAAATATATTTTAAAGTTGATTGAGCATTTTTTAGGTTCTTTCAAATCTTCTTTCGAAATCATTATATTCTTGTCTTAAAGTTTCACGTAAGCCAATCTTTAAAGCTAAAGCAATCTTCAATCATATGGTTGATCATTCGGTGGTAGAGACAGTATATGGGATTATCGTTTTATCAAATTTCTTGTGGCTACTTCGCTTTTGACAATTTGAATTCTCGTTTCTTTGATAAGTTCCTGAACATGTTCGCTTTGGCTTCAATTTGAAAGAGTAAACTTTGTTCAAATGATCGATCATTATTAGAGGATATATTCGATCTGACTGATCGAACCTCTAACAAAAGAATTGTTGGCCATACTAATATTGTGTTGTTGAACATATTGTTTCGGCTGAGACAAACAAAAATCATGTTATTGTTGTTGTGATTGTTCCGACTAGGGTCTGTTTGGGGCAGCTGTAGTATATTGATCCACAAAAATAATATATTGTTTTAAGTACCTTTTTTATGTCTATTTTTTGTGATATTGCACTTTAAAGAAAGATATTTTTATGTTTTTGTTGCAGGTATACTACTTTTAGGCATTTGGAGCAAAATTTGGAGCAAAAACAGCCAATTTTGAGGTTTGGCGCATGATGCGCAAAAATTCATAGCGTTGATGCATGATGCGCCAAGTGGGACATTTTAAAATTAAGGCGGTTTGAGATGAATTTTGAGCGAATTTTCAAAGGGACACTTATTCTAAGCATCCCATGGAGTGATTTAATTCATGTAGACACTTTGGAAGGTTCCAATTTGAAGGGATTTGACTCTTGGATCAAGGTGAAACATCTATTGAGATTCAAAATTTTGACTTTTAAATTTTAGAGGGAATTGAGACTCTTTTCAGAGAGGAGAGGCAACCAACAAAAGGGAACTTCTAAATAGACTTGGAAGGGGGATGAAAAAGTTAAAAGAGAGGATAGACGTTAGTTAGAGAGAGAAAAAGGAGGAGATTTTCTTCTAGGGTTGTAAGAGGAGAGGTAATGTGAGAGATTTCTTCTTCATTACATTTCCAAAAGAGAATTGGGAGAGATTGTAAAGAGGGAAAAGCTTGGAGAAAATATCTAAGGATTTTCTTGGGAAGGATTGTGAGTTAAGTTGTACTTTTTATTTCTTTTGTTTGTAAACTTATTTTTATATATGAAATCCGTGTTTTATCGTATCATTCTCATGAATTCTGAGCAGTCTTCTTTATCCTTCTCTCTACTTTGAAGAAATGATTTTGTGAAGAATTGATTTTGTTTTCTATGATTTTAAATGTCAATAATTTGTGATGATTTGACTTCAATTTTCATTTACTTTTTGATTTGACCAATTGAATTGTTAAAATGTGTTGAGAATTATATGTTCTAAAAAAGGGATATGATTTCTACAAATTTGATTTCATGGGAGAGAATTTCATCCATGGGATTTGGTGCAAATAAATAGGGAAATATACTTTGTTAGATGTAGAATTAAAAGATTTTAAGACTACAGATTAGAATCCCCAATTTGGTTCAGTTGATTGGAAAATAATGCGAGCATGTTAGCCCTCAGGGGAGGGAGTAGTGGGAGCTCTAGGTGATATCCAGTATCCTCCTAACCTAACCATGAAATTAAGGACCAAATTCTGGATTAGTCAATGTTCTTTATAGCACTTGGAAGAGGGTAGAGAATAGGATTGCTCCTATTTAGCACAAAATAATTTTTAAATATATTTATCATATGATTTCAATTTCTTCATAAGCCATATTTTCAATGTAAAGGGAAGGATGTTTTCTCACAATTGAACTTTTTGTCCACAAAAACCTTTCTTTTATTTCAACAATTTACTTTTGAAAGTTTAGCATCTAGTTTAATTTATTTGTTATAGTTGTACATCTGCATATTTAGAAGCATTTCACTTTGGTAATTTAATTTCAAACTTCTCGCTTTACTTTGTTTTTATTTTTATGTTTATTTTATAATAGAATATAATTAGCTAGCTTAAATATATTTTCAGCTTCCCTATGGGATTAATATCTAGGACTCCATTAGAGTCCTATATTACTTGAACGATATGTATACTTGCGTTATATGTAAACGAGAATTGAGATTTTAAAGGAGGTTTTTAAAGATAAATTATTTTCATTAAAATTACATTATAGTTTGGGTTACATTGCATCATTATTATTANATTAAGCTCCTTTCTAAAGCGGGTGACGAGATTTCAATTTATGAGGCCAAAAGCTTCTAATGGGCAACTCCCCAAACCCAAAATAGTGTCGACAAATGGATGTCACTTGATCCACAAAAATAATATACTCTTTTAAGTACCATTTTTATGTCTATTTTTGGTGATATTGCATTTTAAGGAAAGGTATTTTTGTGTTTTTGTTGCAGGTATACCATTTTTAGGCATTTGGAGAAAAAATGGCAAAAAGAGAAAAATTTAGAGCAAAAATTGCCAATTTTTGGGTTTAGCGCATGATGCGCCAAAATCCAGAGTGCTTGTGCCTAATGCACCAAGCATGACATTTTTAAATTAAGGCGGTTTGAGATGAATTTTTCATAAATTTTCAAAAGAACACTTGTTCTAAGCACCCCATGGAGTGATTCAATGCATGTTAACACTTTGGAAGGTTCCAATTTGAAGGGATTTGACTCTTGGATCAAGGTGACACATATTTTGAAATTCAAAGTTTTGACTTTTGACATGATGCACCAAATTGGTGCATTATGCACCAAAATCCAGAGCGCTGACATATGATGCGCCAAGCATATTTTCAAATTAAGACAGTTTGAGATAAAATTTGCATGAATTTTCAAAGGGACACTTATTCTAAGCACCCAGTGGATTGATTCAATGCATGTTGACAGTTTTGAAGGTTCCAATTTGAAGGGATTTGACTCTTAGATCAAGGAGGCACATCTTTTGAAATTCAATATTTTGACTTTTAAATTTTGGAGGGAATCAAGACTATTTTCAGAGAGGAGAGGCAGCCAACAAAAAGGGAAATTTTGAAGGGACTTGGAAGAGGGGGACAAAAAAGTTAGAGAGAGAGGATAGGCATGATTTTGAGAGAGAAAAAGGAGGATATTCTCTTCTAAGGTTGTAAGAGGCAAGGGAAGGTGAGATTTCTTCTTCATTACATTTCTAAGAGAGAATTGGGACAAATTGTAAAAAGGGAAAGACTTGGAGAGAACTTCTAAGGATTTTCATGAGAAAGNGGAGGATAGGCACGATTTTGAGAGAGAAAAAGGAGGAGATTTTCTTCTAGGGTTGTAAGAGGCGAGGGAAGGTGAGAGATTTCTTCTTCATTACATTTTTTAAGAGAGAATTGGGACAAATTGTAAAAAGGGAAAGACTTGGAGAGAACTTCTAAGGATTTTCATGAGAAAGATTGTGAGTTAAGTTGTACTTTTCATTTATTTTTTTTGTAAACTTATTTTTATATATGAAATCCCTATTTTATCGTATCCTTCTCATGAATTCTAAGTAGTCTTCTTTATCCTTTTTCCTTTCTTTGAAGAAATGATTTTGTGAAGAATTGATTTTCTTTTCTACGGTTTTAAATTTCAATAATTTGTGATGATTTGAACTCCGATCTTCATTTACTTTTCGATCTGGCCAATTGAATATTAAAATGTGTTGAGAAACATATGTTTTAAAAAGGGGATATGATTTCTACAATAAAGGGAGAATCACATTTGATTTCGAGGGAGAGTAATTCAACCATGGGATTGGATGCAAATAAATAAGTAAATATACTTTGTTGGATGCAGAATTGAAAGATTTTAAGGTGACAGATTAGAATCCCAATTTGGTTCAATTGATTGGAAACTAATGCAAGCATGTTAGCCCTAAGGGGAGGGAGTAGTGGCAGCTCTGGAGTGACAGCCGGTATCCTCCCAGCCTATCCACGGAATTAGGGACCAAANTCTATTTTATCGTATCCTTTTCATGAATTCTAAGTAGTCTTCTTTATCCTTTTTTCCTTTCTTTGAAGAAATGATTTTTTGAAGAATTGATTTTCTTTTCTACGATTTTAAATTTCAATAATTTGTGATGATTTGAACTCCGATCTTGATTTACTTTTTGATCTGGCCAATTAATATGTTGAAATGTGTTGAGAATTATATGTTCTAAAAAGGGGATATGATTTCTACAACAAAGGGAGAATCACATTTGATTTCAAGGGAGAGTAATTCAACCATGGGATTGGATGCAAATAAATAGGGAAATATACTTTGTTGGATGTAGAATTGAAAGATTTTAAGGTGACAGATTAGAATCCCAATTTGGTTCAGTTGATTGGAAACTAATGCAAGCATGTTAGCCCTAAAGGGAGGGAGTAGTGGCAGCTCTGGAGTGACAGCCGGTATCCTCCCAGCCTATCCACGGAATTAGGGACCAAACTCTGGATTAGTCAATGTTCTTTATAGCGCTGGAAAGAGGGTAGAGAATAGAATTGCTCCTATTTGGCACAAAATAATTTTTAAATATATTTTTTAAATGATTTCAAATTCCTCACAAACCATATTTTCATAGTAAAGGGGATGGATGTTTTCTCATACTTGAACTTTTCGTCCATTAAAACCTTTATTTTATTCCAGCAATATACTTTTAAAAGTTTAGCATCAAGTTTAATTTACTTGTTATAGTCANTAATAGAATTGCACCTATTTGGCACAAAATAATTTTTAAATATATTTTTTAAATGATTTCAATTTCTTCACTTAACATATTTTCATTGTAAAGGGGATGGATGTTTTCTCATACTTGAACTTTTCATCCATAAAAACCTTTATTTTATTCCAGCAATATACTTTTAAAAGTTTAGCATCAAGTTTAATTTACTTGTTATAGTCATACATCTGCATATTTAGAAGCATTTCACTTAAGTAGTTTAATTTTAAACTTCGTACTTTACTTTGTTTTTATTTTTATTTTTATTTTATAATATAATATAATTAGCTAGCTTACATATATTTTTAGCTTCCCTGTGGGATCAATATCTAGGACTCTATTAGAGCCCTATATTACTTGAGTGATACATATACTTGTGTTATATGTAAATGGGAATTAGGATTTTAAAAGAGGTTTTTAAAGTTAAATTATTTTCATTAAAATTACATTATAGTTTGGGTTACATTGCATCATTATTATTAAGCTACACAAATTCCCGCGCAATCAAGTTTTTGGCATCGTTGCCGGGAAAGTAACGGAAAATAATAGTTGAATTTATTTTAAAATATAAAAAATATATATGAAAAAAGTGTTTTTAGTTTAGTTTGAACATTTTCTTTGTTAAGTGTATTACCTATTTCTAATAGCTTTTTTTTTTATTTTGGTTATGCATAGTATAAGATCTGAAAACCTATTACCTTATAATTCTGAATTAGAAAAAACTATAAGAAAAATTTGAAAACAACAAAAAGAGAAAAATATTTCTAGCAAAATGGCTTGCAATTCAAGTAATGCTAGAAATGAAAATGAACATCATCGAATACCTTTAAAGGATTATGCTAATCCTACAGCAGATGAAATTCATTTGAGTATACAAAACCCTTATGTAGTTGTCAATTCATTTGAGCTTAATCCTGCTATTACCCAAATGGTATGAAACAATCAGTTTGGAGGAACACCAAATGAATATCCAAATTTACAATTTGCTAGTTTTATAGAATTTTGTGCTACATTTCAATATAATGGAGTGTCGAATGATGTTCTCAGACTTAGACTTTTTTACTTTTTCACTAAGTGATAACGCTAAGATAACTCGTTAGCACCCAGACCTATCAGAACTTGAGGAGATTTATCACAAACTTTTTTATCAAAATATTTTCCACCTTCAAAAATTGCTAAGCTTAGAAATGATAGTACATATTTTTGTTAGTTTGAAGGGGAATCAATTTATGAAACATGGGAAAGATTTAAAGATCTCTTTCAAAAGTGTCCACACCATGCGTTGCCAGATTGGTTAGTAATTTAAACTTTTTAGAATGGATTCGTTGGATCTCTTAGATCAATATATGACGCCGCTGCTGATAGATCATTAATGTCAAAACCATTTGATGAAGCATATTCATTAATTGAAGAGATGGCTACTAATAATTTTCAATCGCCCTCAGAAAGGGTAAATCCAAAAACAGTAGCCATTGTTCATGATTCGGATGCAATATCTATATTAGTTGCTCAAATAATTATTATATTAAAGAAGATAGATCAACATGGAATGAATTATTCTCAAACAGTACCTGTGCTTAAGGAGAACTCATTGGGACAAATGATAGAATCTCAATCTTCTTATGAGACTTTAAATGCAATNTTTCAATTTATGAGGCCGAAAGCTTCTAATGGGCAACTCCCCAAACACAAAATAGTGTCGACAAATGGATGTCACTTGATCCACAAAAATCATATACTCTTTTAAGTGCCATTTTTATGTCTATTTTTGGTGATATTGCATTTTAAAGAATGATATTTTTGTGTTTTTGTTGCAAGTATACCATTTTTAGGCATTTGGAGCAAAAATGGCAAAAAAAGAAAAATTTAGAGCAAAAATAGCCAATTTTGGGGTTTAGCGCATGATGCGCCAAATTCCAGAGCGCTTGTGCCTAATGCACCAAGCATGACATTTTTAAATTAAGGCGGTTCGAGATGAATTTTTCGTAAATTTTCAAGAGAACACTAGTTCTAAGCACCCCATGGAGTGATTCAGTGCATGTTGACACTCTGGAAGGTTCCAATTTGAAAGGATTTGACTCTTGGATCAAGGAGACACATATTTTGAAATTCAAAGTTTTGACTTTTGACATGATGCACCAAATTGGTGCATTATGCGCCAAAATCCAGAGCGCTGACATATGATGCGCCAAGCATATTTTCAAATTAAGGCGGTTCGAGATAAATTTTGCATGAATTTTCAAAGGGACACTTATTCTAAGCACCCAGTGGAGTGATTCAATGCATGTTGACAGTTTTGAAGGTTCCAATTTGAAGCGATTTGACTCTTAGATCAAGGAGGCACATCTTTTGAAATTCAATATTTTGACTTTTAAATTTTGGAGGGAATNCAATGGAAGAGTTGATATTGCAAATGGGAAGTCAATTACAGTGTCAAGGAGCTGCAATCAGAAACATAAAAAAATTAATTGTGATGTATTGCTACTACACTTAGCAATAGACCTCCAGGAACATTTCCTAATAATGTTGATGTAGATCCTAAAGATTACAACAAGGAGAAAATTAAAGTTATTCAACTGAGAAGTGGAAAAGAATTAGAAGAAAGAGTTTAACGAGAAGTTGAAATAGAAAAAGATGGGGTGGAAAATGAAGATTCTGGTGAAGATTTTTCATCATGAGTCAGAAATTCTTATTAAACTGATGAAAATCACTATAGAAAGACCACCACCTCCATTTCCTCAAAGATTGAAGCAGAACTATAAAAATAATCAANTGTCAAGGAGCTGCAATCAGAAACATAAAAAATTAATTGTGATGTATTGCTACTACACTTAGCAATAGACCTCCAGGAACATTTCCTAGTAATGTAGATGTAGATCCTAAAGATCACAACAAGGAGAAAATTAAAGTTATTCAACTGAGAAGTGGAAAAGAATTAGAAGAAAGAGTTTAACGAGAAGTTGAAATAGAAAAAGATGGGGTGGAAAATGAAGATTCTGGTGAAGATTTTTCATCATGAGTCAGAAATTCTTATTAAACCAATGAAAATCACTATAGAAAGACCACCACCTCCATTTCCTCAAAGATTGAAGCAGAACTATAAAAATAATCAATTTTCCAAATTTTTAGAAATTTTGAGGAAATTAACGATAAAATTTCATTTGTTGAAGCTTCGAAACAAATACCAAGCTATGTGAAGTTCATGAAGGATATAGTTAATAGGAAAAGGAAGTTTGTAGATAATGAGACGGTTGCACTCAGTGAAGAGTATAGCGCTATAATTCAAAAGAAACTTCCTTAAGAGCTTAATGATCCTGGAAGTTTTACAATTACTTGTGCTACTGGCAAAAAATTTTATGGAAAAGTTTTATGTGAATTAGGAGTTAGAATTAATCTTATGTCGTTATCAATTTTCAGAAGGTTGGGTTCAGGAGATATTTCAACTACAACTGTAACTCTTCAGTTAGGTGATTGATCAATTACCTAGCCTAAATGAGTTATAGAATATGTTTTAGTAAATGTAGATAAATTTATCTTTCCTGTGGACTTTATTGTATTAGATATGGAGGAAGATAAAGAAATTCCTATCATTTTAGGAAGACCATTCGCTGTCACTGGAAGAGCTTTGATACATGTGCAGAAGAGAGAACTAACTATGAGAGTTAGTGATCAGGAGGTTACATTTAATATTACAAAATCAATGAGATACCCTGCAAAAGAATAAGAGATTGAATGCCTTAGAATGGATATTAATGAGTATTTAAGCCATGAATATTTCAAAAAAACATATGAAAATGAATTTGAAAAGGAATATATGGAATATTATGACGAGGATAAAATCCAAGATGAGTCTTTGAAAGTGAGTATAGAAGAACTGGATTATGTTCAGGAGAAATTTGAAATGTTAGATACTGCAAAAAATGACAATAATTTGATTTCATCTATTAAGAAACCCTCTGAACTAAAATTGAAAACACTTCCTACATAATTGAAGTATGCATTTTTAGGAGATTCATCTACAATACCTATCATAATATCCTCAAAACTAAATGATGCTCAGGAACAAAAATTATTAGAAACTTTGAAAAAATACAAGAAAGTCTATGGATGAACATTAGCTGATATTAAAGGAATCAGTCCTTCAATCTGTATGCATAGAATTTTGTAGGAAGATCAACATAAACTAAAAACTGTCCCTCAAATAAGATTGAATCCTATGATAAAAAAAGTGGTTAAGAAAGAAATTATAGTATGGTTAGATGCAAGAATAATATATCTTATTTCAGATAGTGCTTGGGTGAGTCCAATTAACTGCGTTCCGAAGAAAGGAGGTATAACTATAGTGACGAGCATACTGAATTAATATCAACAATACAAGTCACCGTAAGGATCATTTTCCTTTAGCCTTTTTGGACCAGATGTTGGATAAATTAGTTGGGCACAAATATTTTTGTTTTCTAGATGGATATACCAGTTATCACCAAATACCCATTGCTCCTAAGGATCAAGAGAAAATAACATTTACTAGTTGTTATGGAACTTTTGCTTTTCGGCCAATGCCTTTTGGATTATGTAATGCACATGCAACATTTCAAAAATGTATGATGTCAGATTTTAGTGATTTGATTGAAAAAGGGATTGAAGTCTTTATGGATGGTTTTTCTGTATTTGAAACTTCCTTTGAAATATGTCTAAATCAATTAGAGAAAGTTTTGGAACGTTGTGAAAAGACTAATCTTATTTTAAACTGGGAGAAATATCAATTTATGGCTGCAGGAGGAATTGTTCTTGGACATAAAATCTCAGAAAATGGCATGGAAGTAGATCCTGCAAAAATTCAGGTTATATCGAGCCTACCTCCACCAACTAATGTAAAAGGAGTTAGTAGCTTTTTAGGACATGGTGGATTCTACAGGCGTTATATCAAAGATTTTTCAAAAATTACTAAGCCTTTATGCCAAACTTTGGAAAAAGATATAAAGTTTGACTTTAGCCATGATTGACTTAAATTTTTTGAAACTTTAAAGAAAAAATTGATCACTAATCCTATAATTATTTCACTCGACTAGTAAAAATCTTTTGAACTAATGTGTGATGCTAGTGGTTATACAATTAGAGCTGTTTAGGGCAAAAATATGATAGGATTTTCAATGTCATATATTATGCTAGAAAGACTCTTAATGATACACAAATTAACTATACCACCACTGAAAGAGAGTTATTAGTCATTGTATATGCTTTTGATAAGTTTAGATCATATTTGATTAGAACTAAATGTGTTGTGCATATTGAACATTCTGCTATTAAATATTTAATACAAAAGAAGAATGCTAAACAAATATTAATTAGATGGATACTTCTGATGCAAGAGTTTGATTTTGTGGTAATTGACATAGAAGGTGCTAATAATTAAATAGTTGATCATTTATCGAGGTTAGAACAAAAAGAAATACTTGATTCTGAAATAAAGATTAAGATACTTTTCTTGATGAACTACTTTAAGCTGTAAAAGGATGGGAAATACCTTGGTATGCTGATATTGTAAATTATATTGTTAGTGGTATTTTACCATATGGATTAACAAGATAATAGGAAAAAAAATCATTTATAAAACAAAATCTTATTTTTGGGATGATCCTCATTTATAGAAACAATGTTAAGATTTAGTTATAAGATAATGTGTGCCTTATAAAGAAAGTCAGGAGATTATTCAAAAATGTCATGATTCTGAATTTGGAGGATATTTTGGGAATGATAAAACTGCTCGAAAAGTTTTACAATCTAGATTTTATTGGCCTACTCNGCGCCATCGGCGAGCCTCTGTATTAATTTTTTTCTTGACTCTCGAAAAAAACCCATTGTCGGCGGCGTCGAGGGCGCTGTCGGCGCCTACTGAAAAATTTGCACAGTTTTGCTCTGGTCGGAACGCGTTCCAATTTTTCTTTATGGATCCATTTTTTAAGATGTTTCAAGTGTAAATAAGAGTAGTAGAGCTTAATACTACCACAAACTAATGATAATTTCAAAAAAAAACTACTATAATCACGATAAAAATAAAAATAAACATGGGTTGCCTCCCATAAAGCGCTTGGTTTAGCATCGTCAGCCCGACCTATTCAGGTGTCATTCATGTTGACTAATCAGTAAAACCTCTTTAAAATTTGGTCTTTTACCCTCATAATATAATTTTAATATGTGTCCATTTACTTTAAATTTATTTCCTGTCTTCTGATCTTCAATTTCAACAGCTCTGTAATCATAAACTTGAGTCACAGTAAATGGTCCTAACCAACGAGACTTCAATTTTCCAGGAAATAACTTCAGCCTAGTGTTGTAAAGCAACCTTCTTATCCTAGTTCAAAGTTCTTTTGGTTAATCTTTCGATCATGCCATAATTTTAATTTTTCCTTATAAATTCTGTCATTATCATATGACTCATTTCTTATTTCTTCCAATTCATTTAATTGTAACAATCTCTTCTCACAAGCATCTTTCAAATTATAATTAAATTCTTTAATCGCCCAACATGCTTTATGCTCCAATGCTACTAGTAAGTTACAAGTCTTTCCAAAAATCAATCTGTAAAGAGTCATTCCAATAGGAGTTTTATAAGCTGTCATGTAAGCTCATAATGCAGTATCCAATCTAGTGAACCAATCTATTATACTAGGTTTTACAATCTTTTCAAGTTTTTGTTTAATCTCTCTATTAGAAACTTCAACTAACCCACTAGTTTGAGGATGATAGGCAGTAGAGATTCAATGAATAATATTAAATTTTTCTGTCAATCTCTAAATGTATTTATTTCTAAAATGGGATCCTCTCATCAGTGATAATCATTCTAGGCATTCCGTATCTAGTGAAAATATTTTTTATTAAAAATCTTGGTCAGTGATAATTCTTCTAGGCATTCCGTATCTAGTGAAAATATTTTTCATTAAACATCTTGAAACACTTTTAACATCACAATGAGAAAAGTTTGTGCTTCAATCCACTTAGAAACGTAGTCCACTACAATTAGTATATATAAGTTTCCAAATGAAGGAGTAAATGGTCCCATATAATCTAATCCCCAAACGTCAAAGATCTCAACTTCTAACATGAAATTCAGAGGCATTTCATTTCTTCTAGATATATTGCCTACTCGTTGACATCAATCACAAGTTCTTATGTATCTATAAACATCTCTAAAGATGGTAGGCCAATAAAATCTAGCTTGTAAAATTTTATAAGCAATTTTATCAATCCTAAAATATCCTCCAAATTCAGAATCATGACATTTCTGAATGATCAGCTCAATTTTTCATAAGGTACACATCTCCTCATAATAAGATCCTTACATTGTTTATATAAATAAGGCTTCAAAAATATGCTTTTGCATCATGAATGAATTTCCTTTGCTGTTGCAATGTCAGCATAGGTGGCCAAATATCACAAAATATCACTTACGTATACCATGGTATTTTCCACTCATTAATATAATAAAGTTGTTCATCACGGAAACTGTCTGTAATTTACCATGGTATTTTCCACTCATTAATATAATAAAGTTGTTCATCACGGAAACTGTCTGTAATTTTATGATATTTTCTACTCATTAATATTATAAAGTTATTCATTAGGGAAACTATCTGTAATTTCGTTGTCAGTGTCGGATAATTCCTGATTTTCTAATCCTGACAAATGATCAGCAATTTGATTATCAGTTCCCTTTCTATCAATAACCACAAGATCAAATTAAAAAGTATCCATCTAATCAACCTTGGTTTAGCATCCTTCTTTTGCATCAGATATTTAATAACAGAGTGATTAGTATGCACAACACATTTAGCTCCAATTAAATAAGATCTGAATTTATNCAAGGCCTCTAGACTCTATCAACTTTAGGCCAAAATGTTCTTTTAAAGTTGTGGATGAGCTTTCTCAAGAGTTGCCTAAGCATCCCTTCAAAATTTGGCCTTATCCAAAGCTTGAGTAGGCAGAACTGTCGTTCTCTCCGTCGGCGGGCTTCTGAAGAATTTTGTTCTGTATTCTCGGGAAAAACACACCGTCAGCGTGGTCGAGGGTACCGTTGGGGGCCTAGTTCAATTCTCCACATTTTGGACCTTTTCGCTCCAAATTTGCTCCTTTTTGCATCCTTTTGCTCCATTGACTCTAATTCATCATTCCTGCAACAAAACATCAAAAATATCTTACTTTAAAGTGCAATAACATCAAAAACAGTATAAAATAGGTATGAAAATCTCAACATATTTTCTTTTGGTCACTTACAAGTACTGACCTTTCAGGTGGTGGAACAAGAAGACTCAACACGTACGCTTTTACAGTTTACAGTACCGTCTTTTATTGTACTTTACACTGTATTTTTATGCTTTTAAAACTTGCATGTTAAATAATGATGACACTCTGCATGAAAAATAAAACCCAAAACTAAAATTAACCAAGATAAAATTCACCGCCACAACATTCAAGATATAAGATAACTCAAAATTTATTCACAAACATCACAAGGAACAATTACAACTAAATTAAGACGTCCAGAGTCCTTCAGAGGAGGTAACCTATGGTTGCTAATGAGACTTCCCACGGTCTAAATGAAAGTACGAAATTCATTAAGTTGAGTTTAATAAATTTATATGGACTAAATGAATCCAATAGAAAATAGAGGTAGCGGAACAAAAGAACCGTAGGATCATAACCGGTGCCACTCTAATCAACTTTAATATGCCCTTCTAATATTTAAAGAACCATAATTATAGGGATATTTGATTTGACATTATAAACTAACACATTAGAAAACTTAAAATCACCACGATGACAAGCTTGGAGCTAGCATTGTGGGCAGCACAACCATCTTCAATAGCAAGAGGACCTACAACAACACACCTTTCTTAGAATTAAACAACAAGCCATAAGATTTTGAGGTTGTTTGCTTATGCAACATAAATCCACAACTTATCTTTAGGCATTTTTATTGCTCTTTTGTACAATATATGCCCTAACTCACCTTACGATTCTGAGGTCGTCGTTTATTACAACCTAAATCCTCACATCTTCCAGGCTATTTGTGTGATCATTTCACATAAATGTAAGCTCTAAACAAAAAAATTGGCAGGATGAAATATTTAAATATTTCTCTAATAACTCAAAGCCAAACCATAGGATAGATTCGGAAGTCACTGAGGTTCTCCTCTAGTTCTATGACATCCCCTAGTTCTTCTTCCTTTCGATTCCATAATAAATGTTCCAAATTTGAATCATTCCCCTTTAACACCTCTATGTCCGATTTCATTGAAAAGTCCTATCCTTTAAATTGTTTAAATATAACATTTCTTGATTTTTATCGAGATTTTTCTTAGGTAACTTCAGTTGTCTAATATGTAATTAACTATAGGGGCTTGCCCTTATAGGAAGCTTTTCTAAACCCAGTTTAATATAAACCCTATTTATTTTATTCATATTAAATAGGGGAACGTATCGACAAAAAAAAAATTTCGCAAACCAAATGGACGTCATATATTTCTTAGTTTATTTGATCAAGCCTCATCCTGAAGTTATGTGTTTATCCTTCGGGATAGATACAAGGTTTGAGGTATAGTGCTCTTTCATTTAAAATATGAAAATTATGGGGTCGGTTTGATTTCATATATATATATATATATATATATATATATATATATATATATATAT
>JXCR01142566.1:448607-477630 GCA_002079205.1 Phalaenopsis hybrid cultivar
TTGAAGCTTCGAAACAAATACCAAGCTATGTGAAGTTCATGAAGGATATAGTTAATAGGAAAAGGAAGTTTGTAGATAATGAGACGGTTGCACTCAGTGAAGAGTATAGCGCTATAATTCAGAAGAAACTTCCTTAAGAGCTTAATGACCCTGGAAGTTTTACAATTCCTTGTGCTACTGTCAAAAAATTTTATGGAAAAGTTTTATGTGAATTAGGAGCTAGAATTAATCTTATGTCGTTATCAATTTTCAGAAGGTTGGGTTCAGGAGATATTTCAACTACAACTGTAACTCTTCAGTTAGGTGATTGATCAATTACCTAGCCTAAATGAGTTATAGAATATGTTTTAGAAAATGTAGATAAATTTATCTTTCCTGTGGACTTTTTTGTAAATATGGAGGAAGATAAAGAAATTCCTATTATTTTAGGAAGACCATTCCTAGCCACCGGAAGAGCTTTGATACATGTGCAGAAGAGAGAACTAACTATGAGAGTTAGTGATCAGGAGGTTACATTTAATATTACAAAATCAATGAGATACCCTGCAAAATAATAAGAGATTGAATGCCTTAGAGTGGATATTAATGAGTATTTAAGCCATGAATATTTCAAAAAGACATATGAAAATGAATTTGAAAAGGAATATATGGAATATTATGACGAGGATAAAATCCAAGATGAGTCTTTGAAAGTGAGTATAGAAGAACTGGATTATGTTCAGGAGAAATTTGAAATGTTAGATACTGCAAAAAATGACAATAATTTGATTTCATCTATTAAGAAACCCTCTGAACTAAAATTGAAAACACTTCCTACACAATTGAAGTATGCATTTTTAGGAGATTCATCTATAATACCTATCATAATATCCTCAAAACTAAATGATGCTCAAGAACAAAAATTATTAGAAACTTTGAAAAAATACAAGAAAGTCTATGGATGGACATTAGCTGATATTAAAGAAATCAGTCCTTCAATTTGTATGCATAGAATTTTGTTGGAAGATCAACATAAACTAAGAACTATCCCTCAAATAAGATTGAATCCTATGATAAAAGAAGTGGTTAAGAAAGAAATTATAATATGGTTAGATGCGAGAATAATATATCTTATTTCAGATACTGATTGGATGAGTCCAATTAACTGCGTTCCGAAGAAAGGAGGTATAACTATAGTGACGAGCATAATGAATTAATATCAACAATACAAGTCACCGTAAGGATCATTTTCCTTTAGCCTTTTTGGACCAGATGTTGGATAAATTAGTTGGGCACAAATATTTTTGTTTTCTAGATGGATATACCAGTTATCACCAAATACCCATTGCTCCTAAGGATCAAGAGAAAATAACATTTACTAGTTGTTATGGAACTTTGCTTTTCGGCCAATGCCTTTTGGATTATGTAATGCACATGCAACATTTCAAAAATGTATGATGTCAAATTTAGTGATTTGATTGAAAAAGGGATTAAAGTCTTTATGGATGGTTTTTATGTATTTGAAACTTCCTTTGAAATATTTCTAAATCAATTAGAGAAAGTTCTGGAACGTTGTGAAAAGACTAATCTTGTTTTAAACTGGGAGAAATATCAATTTATGGTTGCAGGAGGAATTGTTCTTGGACATAAAATCTCAGAAAATGGCATGGAAGTAGATCCAGCAAAAATTCAGCTTATACCGAGCCTACCTCCACCAACTAATGTAAAAGGAGTTAGTAGCTTTTTAGGACATGTTGGATTCTACACGCGTTATATCAAAGATTTTTTCAAAAATTACTAAGCCTTTATGCCAACTTTTGGAAAAAGATATAAAGTTTGACTTTAGCCAAGATTGACTTAAATTTTTTGAAACTTTAAAGAAAAAATTGATCACTACTCCTATAATTATTTCACTGGACTAGCAAAAATATTTTGAACTAATGTGTGATGCTAGTGGTTATACAATTGGAGTTGTTTAGGGCAAAAATATGATAGGATTTTTAATGTCATATATTATGCTAGAAAGACTCTTAATGATACACAAATTAACTATACCACCACTGAAAGAGAGTTATTAGTCATTGTATATGCTTTTGATAAGTTTAGATCATATTTGATTAGAACTAAATGTGTTGTGCATACTGAACATTCTGCTATTAAATATTTAATACAAAAGAAGAATGTTAAACCAATATTAATTAGATGGATACTTTTGATGCAAGCATTTGATTTTGTGGTAATTGACATAAAAGGTGCTGATAATTAAATAGTTGATCATTTATCGAGGTTAGAACAAAAAGAAATACTTGATTCTGAAATAAAGATTAAGATATTTTTTCTGATGAACTACATTATGTTGTAAAAGGATGGGAAATGCCTTGGTATGCTGATATTGTAAATTATATTGTTAGTGGTATTTTACCATATGGATTAACAAGACAACAGGGAAAAAAATTCATTTATAAAACAAAATCTTATTTTTGGGATGATCCTCATTTATAGAAACAATGTTAAGATTTAATTATAAGATAATGTGTGCCTTATAAAGAAAGTCAGAAGATTATTCAAAAATGTCATGATTCTAAATTTGGAGGATATTTTGGGAATGATAAAACTGCTCGAAAAGTTTTACAATCTAGATTTTATTGGCCTACTCNGTAGTGGAATGTTGTTCTGAATAGCCCCCGATATTTACATATTCAATTTACAGTTGGAGCTCAGGTGGGTTATGCCACTTTTGTTTATGTGAGTTGTCTTCCAAGGAATTAAGAGTTGCTATGGATGGAACTTTCCAACATCAGCCAGTCCATAAACTCTTTTTGGATTGTTGGGGGGGATTTCAATTGTATTAACTCACCTGATGAAAAGAAAAGAGGCAGGCCTTCATCTCAAACCTCTATGTTGAAGTTCAATGAATTCCTTCTAGATGCTCAGTTATTTGATTTGGGTTTTTGTGCTCCTAAATATACTTGGAGAAGGGGTGTATTATGGGAAAGACTTGATAGAATGTTGGGAAACTCTAAGTGGCTNTGCTTATTTTTAATTATTTATTTTTATTTTGTTTATGCATAGTATAAGATCTGAAAAACTCGTACCTTACGATTCTGAATTAGAAAGAACTATTAGAAAATTTTGAAAACAAAAAAAAGAGAAAAATTATTCTAACAAAATGGTATGTAATTCAAGTAATGCTGGAAATGAAAATGAACATCATCAGAAACCTTTAAGGGATTATGCTAATCCTACAACAGATGAAATTCATTTAAGTATACAAAAAATCTTGTTGTAGCTGCCAATTTATTTGAGCTTAAACCTGCTATTATCCAAATAATACAAATAAAATCAGTTTGGAGGAACACCAAATGAAGATCCAAATTTACACCTTTCTAATTTTCTAGAATTGTGTGCTACATTTCAATATAATGAAGTGTCGAATGATGATGACAGACTTCAATATTTTCCTTTTTCACTGAGGGATAAAGCTAAGATGTGGTTAAACTCATTAACACCTGGATTTATCAGAACTTGGGGAAATTTATCACAAAAATTTTTATTTAAATATTTTTTATCTTCAAAAACTGCTAAGCTTAGAAATGATATTGCATCTTTTTGTCAGTTTGAAGGGGAATTAATTTATGAAGCCTGGGAAAGATTTAAAGATCTCCCTAGAAAGTTTCTACACCACGTGTTGCCAGATTGGTTAATAATTCAAACTTTTTATAATGGATTGGTTGGATCTCTTAGATCGATAATTGACGCTGCTGCTGGTGGATCATTAATGTCAAAACCATTTGATGAAACATATTCATTAATTGAAGAGATGACTACTAAAAATTTTCAATGGCCCTTAGAAAGGGTAAATCAAAAAAGAGTAGCCAATGTTCATGATTCTGATGTAATATCTATATTAACTACTCAAATAACTGTTATATCAAAGTAGATAGATAAATATGGAATGAATTATTCTCAAACAACACCTGTGCTTGAGGAGAACTCATTGGGACAAATGATAGAATCTTAATCTTCTTATGAGACTTTAAATATAATAAACAATCGTTCTAATAATTGTTATGCCATTTATTATAATTCTGGAAGCAAGAATCATCCAAACTTTAGTTGGATTAATGATCTCGAGAAAATATAGTTGTGTAAAATTTACAAAGTTGACTCTGCTCTGTACCGGTGCCAACTCTTGTGTGGTATTTTATGAATAATAACGTTAAACATTTAAAGTTGGGATTCTACGCAAGTATACATATCATTATCAAGTAATATAAGACTTTTTTTTAAGTCTCAAATATCGATCCCGTGGGGAATGTTTAAATTTGAAATGATAAATTAACTAGGAAATTCACAAAAATCAATCAAAATTACAATTAAATTCACATTATCTCTTCATTTCACCATATCTCAGAGTAAGGAGAAAGATAATAGAATCTACTCAGACTTCATGAGAAAGATACAATAAAACACAAATTTTATATATAAAAGAAAGTTTATACAACAATAATAAATAAATAACACTTATCTGAAACTCTTTCTCAAAGCAAATCCTTTGAAGCCTCTCTAGGAAATGTAGAAAGAAAAAATCTCTCACTTCTCCTTCTCTGCAACACTTCTTAGAGAAGAATTCACACTTAAAATCACCCTAAAAAATCAAATCTATAAAAAAAATACTAACTAATGGTGTGGAATATAGGGGCGTGTAATGGAAAATTGAAAATGAGAGGAAGAAGTTGAAATGGTGCAAAGGAAGGGAGGGTTTCTGATCAAATTTTGGCTCTAAATAGATACTAGGACGGTTCTCCAATAAGTGCATCCAAAAGCTCTTCAAAAGACGTCCAAATTTGTCGAATCATCTAGATACAGGGCTTCCACCGACACTGGATCCGTTGACGCCCATCCTGGCACCGTCGGCGCCAGAGGACCATAATTAAATCCCAAGTTTCTGTCAAATGGCATCATCGGCGTCCAGTTTGGTGCCGTCAGCGTTGAACAAATTTTGAACTTTTCCATTTTTGCTCCAAATCCTCAAAATCAACAACTTACAATAAAACATAAAAAATACCTTCCATTAAAGTGCAATATCACCCAAAATGAGTATAAAATATGGGCCTAAAAATGCATATATTTTGGTGTATCAAAATTCCCTAAACTTAAATGTTCTTTGTCCTCATATAACTCCTTTATTACATAAAAAAAAATGACTTAAGGTAAAGATTTTAACTTCAAGAATTTCATATCTTAGTTTACTAGATAAAATAACATCACTTAAGAAAAAGACAAAATAACTTCAGTTAATACTAAATGTAAAGAATATCTAGTTGTCAAGTTTAAAATTTTTGATTCTCTATTCTTTTCAAGGAAAATTGCAAATTATTATATTAAAACTACTTAGAATATCCATATGAAAAAGAACTTCATGAAACATTACTAGTAAATATGCTAATAGTAAAATATAAGTATAGAAAATATAACCAAGCCTTCTTATTTAAGTTGATTCAAGTGAAGCCAATTTTTAATTAGACACCTCCTCAAGCTTCTCCTCACATCTTTTTTTTTCTCTTTTCTTTTCAGGATAATTTTCAATCTTTTTTTCTTTTCTTTTCTTTTTCTTTTCTTTTCTTTTCTTTTCTTTTCTTTTTTTTTTCATGTGAGTATTACTATATATGGACAACCTTTAATGATTTTGAACTTCACAATCTCTTTCTTAAAGTTAAAAACTTTTCACATTCCTTCACTTTATAAATTTATATTAGCTTTGGTGATTTTTCATAAAGTTTTAATCTTTCTTCTTACATGAATCTCTAAGATATATAATACTTCAAAAATACAAATTTCTTTACTAAAAATAGAAAAACCTTAATCATATTCTATCCTAAAAAATGATCTTAATCTCTAAAATTAACCTTTATTATTTAAAAATTTTACTTAATTTTACTATATATTTAAATACATAGATATAATTATCTAAAGTTACTCTCTAATACCAAAGGTCATGTTACAAATTTTTAAATGTTTTGAAAATATAACTAATTAAGGACAAATAAAATTAAGTTTCTTTTCCTTAAAAAGAAAATTTTCTTCCCCCCAAACTTAAATTTTTGAAAGATTTTAAATGAAGAACTAAAAAATTAAGGGTTAAAGAAAACATTTAATACATATAGAAAAGACATACTTGTTGAAGGTTCTGATTTGAAACTTAACTCTGAAATATTGCAGGTGGTAATATGAAAAACTACAAGACTTAAAACATTAAATAGCGCATAATACATATATATAAAAAAAATTGTTAAGAAAGAGTTAGCTACAAATACATCCAACAAAGTACTAAAAACTAATAACAGTATTAAAAATAGTCTCATAAATCCACAATTCACAACACAACATACAACAAAATAAAGTACTATAGTCCACAAACAAATAGTCTCAAAAATAAAGTGCAATTAAACATAAAATAAATAAAAATCTAACTAAAGCATCAACAATCATCATCTTCTTCTTCTTCTCCATCCACTCCAAATTCTACCGCTGATATGGAGTAAAACAGGGTGAGTAGGAAACTGAACTAAGTGATCACCCTTCATGAATTTGACCATTGCATCATCATAAGCAACATCGTATTCAAACTTTTGTCTTATCAATCCATCAAAGTGAGCATTTCTGCCCTTCATATTTTCAATTCTATGTTCTATTCTCCAAATATCTCCCTGTTGGATCATCATATGTGTCATAAGTTCTTGGATAGTAGGGGTACTAGAAGTACCTGATGTAGAAGGAATATCCCTGGTCCTACTTCCAGATCTCCATCCAACATGATATTCATAAGTCTTTATATTGGCATGCCCAATAAGTCTTAGAGGTTCAATACTCTCTTCCTATGGTCTATAATCAATTCCTTCCTGTTCACATAATGTGAAGATCAGGGAAGGGTGTGATAAACCTCCAGTAGTCTCTCCAAAAGCAATAGATCGAGTGTTCCTATAAATAATGGAGCTTACATCTATTCTTTTCATCTCTTGGATACAGAAGTTCAAGATGGCTCTATCCCTTGTAACCTCTATATGATAATTTGTTGGTATCATTCTTCCAGAAATAAAATAATGTCAGGCCTTAGATACTACATTTAACATAGAAAGAGGAAAGTTTACCTTAACTCCATTCTTCACCTTCCAAGTTACTCTTCCATCAGTAAGAAAAGAAATAACTTCATCTAAGGCCTCATTCATAGTAGAAAATGACTTATATTGGTAGCTATACGCATCTTCCAACTGATAAAATTCATTAATTTTACTCGGAGTAAACTCCACCATTTTTCCACGAACAAATACAAAGTCTTCAGAAGTTTCCTTAAAATTGACATAGAACTCCATCGCTACACAATAATTGTCTCGGTAGTAAAGTAGCAAAAATTTTCCCACTGCCAAGCATTGATTAATCTCTTGACTTCTCCTCCCAGATTTTTAAATCCTCGATTTAGAATCACTTTTTTTTGTGTTTCGTAGATTATTGAAGCAGATGTTAGCCTTGTAATTGACAAACTTTTGATCATCAAAATCCACTTTCTCTTTTTTTTGCTAATTCTAGGTGTCATGATAAATCTAAAAAAGTTTGATAAAATCCAAATAAATTATAAAAAAATTCCAAAAATCACAATATGAAACGCTTTAAACTTAAATCTACTAAGTAAGAGTTTTTCACCAAAGGATTTTCTCAAAATATTCCAAAATAATCTCAAAATTTTGGATCTCTGCAATGTGAGATAAATCCCTTGTGAAAATAGAAAATTTTGAGTTCAAAATGTAGCTCTTACTTATAGAAGATGAAATCCAAGCTTGGTTTGCCTTAAAATGACCTCAAATCCAAGCAATAGCAAGCCATAAGTGCAAAACTCGGAGGTTGAAAGTCACTCAAGGGTTAAAATTTGTGTTTCACAGTGCAAATCGCAAATTTTAAAGGTGATAGGGTCGGTTCGGGTCGAGGGTGCTATCGACGCCCACCTGGCACCGTCGGTGGAAGTGGCAAAAAATTCACAATTTTGATTTTTTCAATTTCAATTTTCTCTCAATTTACTCCAAAGTTTATTTAGTGTTTTTGAACATTAATTTTCATCTAAAAATAATTCACAAATAAACATTTTCACAAACAACACCAAACTAACTTTTATATATGAAAATACACTTTTTACAAATACATTTTTTCTAATCACAATTCCACATCTTCAAAGCAAACAAAATTATAATTCAATGTTGAAATCAAGCCACAACATTAAAATGCTAACACAAAACTATACACATAATCAAATTTCTAAAGAAAAGTAAAGTAAATCAAATCCACACAATTACATTAAAGCATAAGTATTTTAAAATAGTTGAGAGTCTAACTTCTTCAATTAATCCGCCTCTTCTTCAGTGCTTTCTCCTCCTCTAATATCACTCATAGGTGGGTAATGAACATATAAATTGTAGAAGGGTCGGTACAAGAGTTGATCAGTGAAATTTTCATCGATCCATCCATTTTTCTTGAACATCTGTACCAATCCTGTTTCAGTTGTTCCTGTATGATCGAAGTTCTCCTTCATTCTCCAATCTAGGTGATAAAAAAGGTAGTTAAGATTTCTTATTGCATTCATAATACTCTGAAGTTCTCTTTCTATTTTCTTCATTCTCTCCTCCAAAGATGTTGAACTTCCAACTACTGGTGGCATCAATGGTGTTGAAGCATGTGATGAATGATCCAAAATACAATCTAATGCTTCATTTCCATTCCCTATATAATTTTCATCAATAGGAATCATGGGCTCCCAAGGTAGTAAAACTTTTTCCCAACTTTCATATGGAACTTGAGATTGACTGCAAAGTAGGAAAATTGTAGAAGGATACCCAAGTCCATATATTGGCCCATTCATGATAATACCCACAATAGATTTGAAAATAATTGACCCTATATCAATGGGTTTTTCCATTTGAATGCAATATTTTAGAATGACACTTTCTCTTGTAACTCTACTGATCTTCATGGTAGGTAGTAGTTTTGCAAATATGAAGAAATATCATTGTTTTGAAATTTGGTTAAGCAGCGAAGCAGAGAAACTAATGTAACCCTCATCTCTTATTTCCCAATTATCATATTCATCCATAAAAAAATTATATACTTCTTGCATCATATCTTTTGTCGGGATAAAATTTGTATAATGAAAAATTTGAACGTTTTCTATCATATACAAATAATTAATCTGAGTCAGAGTAAATGGAACAGTCTTACCTCGAATGAAAACAACTTCTTAGGTAATTTCATGTAGGTTGGCATAAAACTCTTTTACTACGGGTACTACAACTGCAGTGGTAGTGTAGCATAGAAATTCCCAACATCTCTGTATAATGATTTTCTCGATCTCTGAACTTGGATTACTAACTCCATGATTGATAAAGCCTCTCTCCTTGATAAGTCTCTTCTTTGTGATGACTTCGTCGTATAATCTCTATGCGTCAAAACTGACAAACTTTTTTCTATTAAAAACTCCATACCTTGAAGTATTTCTAAAATTAGAAGTCATAGAATTTAAAATTAGGAAGTTTCTAGATGTCCATGTCAGTTTTTAGGCCTTTAAAAACACCTTTTGGCAGTTATTATAGAGCGAAATCCATCCAAAGTCCACCATAACTGTTCAACACGTGAAAATAGTTGGGACACCATCGGTACTCCTGACGACGCTGTTGGTGCCATGCTCATTTAGTCGGGCTTCGTCGATGTCAGAGGTTAAATTCACATTTGAAATTTTTTTTGTTTAATTTGATTCCAAATTTTCCTCTAATACCAATATTTGTCTTAATTTATGTTATATTAAATTGTGTAGGACTTAAAAATACTATTATTTCCTAATACATAAACACTCTTACTGACAAAATAGTAATATAAATATATATAGATTTCAATATGGGTTGCCTCCCATAAAGTGCTTGGTTTAATGTCATGAGCCCGACATACCATTAGTTTAGTTGGGTTGACTTAACATTAAAACTTCTTTAAATTGGGGTATGTGTCCTCCATAATAATGTTTTAATCAATGCTCATTAACTTTAAATATCTTTCCAGTTTTAGATCCTTAATAACAACAGTTCCATAGTGATAGACTTTAATCACTTTAAATGGTCATAACCATCTGGAATTCAGTTTTCCTGGAGATAATCTCAATATTGTATTGTATAGTAGAACTTCTTATCCAGGTTCAAACCTCTTACTAATAATCTTTTGATCATGCCATATTTTCATTTTCTCATTATATATTTTTGCATTATCATATGCTTCATTTTTTATCTCCTCAAGTTCATTAACTTGCACTAATCTTTTCTCACCCACATCTTTTAGATTAAAATTAAATTCCTTAATAGCCCAAAATGCTTTATGCTCCAATTCTACAAGTAAGTGGCATATTTTTCCAAAAATAAGTATGTATGGGGACATTCCTATAAGAGTCATATAAGCAGTTCTGTATGCCCATTATGTAGTATCTAATCTAGCAGACCAATCTAATTTATAGGGATTTAAAGTTTTTTCTAAAATTTGTTTTATTTCACGATACGATATTTCTGCTAGACTGCTAGTCTGAGGATGATAAGCAGTAGAGAATCTATACATAATATCCTATTTCCATATCAATTTCTCGATTCTCTTATTTCTAAAATGGGATCATCCATCAGTAATAATTACTCTGGGCATTCCATATCTTGTAAAAATGTTTTTATTTAAAAATTTAGAAACACTTTGCTCATCACATTTTGGTGCAGCAGTAACTTTAATCCATTTGGACATATAATCAACAACAAGTAATATATATAAGTTTCCAAATGAAGGCATAAATGATCCCATAAAATCTAATCCCCAAACAAAAAATTTCAAGTTCTAATGTGTAATTTAGAGATGTTTCGTTTCTTCTAGAAATATTTTATACTCGTTGACATTGATCACAAGTTTTAATATATTCATTAACATCACTAAAAAGAGCAGACCAATAAAATTCAGCTTGCAAATTTTATATGTTGTTCTTTTTATTCCTGAATGTCTTCTAAATTCAGAATCATGACATCTTTCAATTATTTGTTGAGTTTCTTCATAAGACACACACCTTCTAATAATTAAATCTTTACATTGTTTATATAAATATGGGTCATCCTAAAAATAGAATTTTGAATCATATATAAATTTCTTTAATTGTTGATTCTTAATATCTGGTGGAAGAATATCACTTACAATATAATTTACTATATCGACATACCATGGTGTATCTATTTCATCAATACTATATAATTGTTCATCAGGGAAATTTTCTAAAATTTCATTTGCAAAATTAGTTAATATTTCTTTTTTTAATTTAGGATAATGATCAACTATTTGATTGTCATTTCCCTTTCTATCAACTACAGAAAAATCAAACTCTTGCAATAGAAATATTCATCTAATTAACCTTGTTTTAGCATCCTTCTTTTGCATTAAATATTTAATAGAAGAATGATCTGTATGCACTATACATTTAGTTCCAATTAAGTAAGGTCTAAATTTTTCAAAGGCATAAAGACAATAACTAATAACTCTCTTTCAGTAGTAGTGTAGTTAATTTGAGCATCATTCAGAGTTTTACTAGCAAAATATATTATTTTAAAAACTTTGTTATGCTTTTGTCCTAACACAGCTTCAATAGCATAATCACTAGTATCACACATTATTTCTAAGGGTTTTTCCCAATCAGGTGTTACTATTATAGGTGCAGTGATTAATTTTTCTTTCAAAAATTTGAAAGTTTTTATGCATTCCTCATTAAAATAAAATTTCATATCTTTTTCTAAAAGTTGACATAATGGCTTAGTTATTTTGGAAAAATTCTTTATATAACACCTGTAGAACCCAACATGTCCTTGAGAACTTCTTACCCCTATAACCGTAGTCAGTGGTGGTAATTTTTAAACAACTTGAATTTTTGCATGATCAAATTCCATGACATTTTCAAAAATTTTATGCCCACGTACAATTCCTCCTGCAACCATAAATTGACATTTTCCTAATTTAGTACTAGGTTGATTTTTTCACATAAATGTAGAACTTTTTCAAAATTATTTAAGCATAGCTCAAATGAAGTCCCGAACACAGAAAAATCATCCATAAATACTTCCATTCCATGCTCAATCAAATTACTAAATATTTACATCATACATCTTTAAAATGTTGGAGGTGCATTGCATAGTCCAAAAGACATTCTACAAAAAGCAAATGTTTTGTAAGGACTTGTGAATGTTGTCTTGATCATTAGGAGCAATTGGAATTTGATTATAACTGGTATCCCTATCTAAGAAACAGTAATATTTATTTCCAGCCAATATATCCAACATTTAATCTAGAAAGGGTAAAGGAAAGTGATCTTTACTGGTGGCAAAGTTCAATTTTCTATAATCTACACAAATTTGACAACTAGTAACTTGTCTTATTAGAATTAATTAATTTTTCACATTTACTTCAACGATCACTCTTCTTTTCTTTGGAACACAGTGAATTGGGCTTACTCAAGCACTGAGATATATAATTCCAACATCTAATAATTTTAAAATTTCTTTTTTAACAACTTATTTCATTATGGGGTTTAATCTCGTCTAAGGATCATCTTTATGTTCATATTGTTTATCTAATAAAATTATGTGCATACAAATTTAAGGACTAATTCCTTTAATATCTGCTAAGTCCATCCAAAAGCCTTTTTATATCTTTTTAACATTTCTATTAATTTTTGTTCTTGAATTTTAATTAATTCAAAAGATATAATAATAGGCAATATAGATGAATTCCCTAAAAATACATATTTTAAATGAGCAGGTAATACTTTTAGTTCAAGTTCAGATAGTTTCTAGAAGGAATAAGATTATTATTATTATTATTTAACAAATCTAAAGTTTCAAATTTGTCCTGAATATAATCTAAATTTTCTTCTTTTATTTCATCTTCATGTTCACTAAATTCTTCTTGCTATAATTTCTCTTTAAACTTTTTCTTAAATTGTTCATTACTTGGATAATCAGTAACTTCCATCCTAAAATATTCATCATTTTTTTCTATCACAGGATATTTCATAGCTTTTACAATATTAAATTTTACTTCTTGATCATTAGCTCTCATTTTTAATTCTTTTTTTTGCACATCTATCATAGCTCTCCCTATTGCAAGAAATTGTCTCCCCAAAATAATTAGAATTTATTTATCTTCCTCCATATCTAATTCTATAAAGTCTACAGAGAAAATAAATTTATCCACTTTTACTAATACATCTTCTATAAGTCTTTTAAGATAAGTGATTGATCAATCAGCTAACTGAAGAGTTACAGTAGTATGGGAAATCTCTTCTAAATCTAAACATTTAAAAATTGATAGAGGCATAAGATTGATACTCGCTCCTAAATCACACAAGGTTTTTTCATAAAACTTTTCACCAATTGCATAAGGTATAGTAGAACTACCAGGATCATTTAACTTTTCAGGAAGCTTTTTCTGGATAATAATGCTACACTCTTCGCTAAGTACAACAGTTTCATAATCTACAAACTTCCTTTTCTTGTTTAGTATGCATATCATCAATTTCAAATAACTTAACATTTGTTCGAAAGCCTCAAATGAAAGGAATATTTATCATTAACTTTTTAAAAATTTCAAAAAAATTTGTAAATTGTTTGTCTTTCTTTATCTATTTCAGTCATTGAGGAAACAGAGGTAATTGTTTTTCTAAGGGAACTTGTATTTGTTCATTTTCATTATGGTCACTTTCCATCTCTTCCTTCTCCTCATCAACTTCTGTTTCTCTTTGGATTCTTGTTTCAACTTCTTTTCCACTTTGTAATTGAATTACCTTAACTTGTTCTTTATTTTGATCTTTTAGATTAACTTCCACTGTAATTGGAAGATTTCCTGAAGATCTGCTACTAAGTGCAGTAGCAATATATCCTAATTGATTTTCAATATTTCTAATATCAACCCCTTGATTTTGTATTTGATTTTCCATATTCAACATTACATCTTTCATCATTAACTTCTTTTCCTTAACTTGTGGGTTAGGTTTAGAGTTAAATCTAGGAGGACAATAAGGTCGATAACTAGGATTTCCTTGGTTATTTAAATTTCTTGAGGGGTGGGTTCATTGAATTTTTATAATTATTCTAACTAAAATTAAGGTGATTTTTCCATCTAGGATTGTAATAATTTGAATAAGGATTGTTATTTTGATTATCAATAACATTCAAAGTTTTATAAGATGATTGAGTATCAATTATCTGTCCTACTAAATTTTCCTCTAATACTGGTGGTATTTGAGAATACTTCACTCCAAATTGATCACTTTTTTTATATAGTAGTAATTTGAGATGCTAAAATAAACATTGCATCAAATTCATGAATATTGTCTACTCTCTTAGGATTTACCCTTTCAGAGGGTCAATGAAAATTTTTAGTAGCCATTTCTTCTAATAAAGAGTAGCTTCATCAAAGGTATTGACGTTAAAGATTCGCCAGCAGCAACATCTATAATTGATCTAAGTGATCCTACTAATCCATTGTAAAAAAGTTTGAATTATTAATCAATCTGGTAAGCATGGTGTGGACATTTTCTAAGGAGATCCTTAATTCTTTCCCAAGCTTCATATATCGATTCCCCTTCAAACTGACAAAAATATGTAATATCGTTTATAAGCTTAGCAATTTTTGAGGGTTAGTCAAAAATTTTTGTGATAGTTATCCCCAAGTTCAGATAGATTCAGGTGATAATGAGTTTAACCAAGCTTTGGCTTTATCCCTTAATGAAAAAAGGAAAAGTCTAAGCCTAACAACATCATTAGACACTCTGTCATATTTAAAAGTAGCACAAATCTCAAGAAAACTAGTAAGATGCAAGTTAGGATCTTCAATAGGTGTTCTTCCAAACTGATTATTTTGTACAATTTGGATAATAATAGGTTTAAGCTCAAATGAATTAGCAGCAACATCAGGATTTTGAATAATTAAGTGAAGTTCATCTACTGTTGGATTAGCACAATCTTTTAAAGGTCTTTGTCCATTTTCATTTATTTGATTATCTAAGTTATTCACCATTTTTTTCAAAATTTTAATTTCTTTTTGTTGTTTTTAAATTTTTTTTATAGTACATTCTACTTCTGAATCGTAAGGCACTAAACCTTCAGATCCAATATTTCGCATAAACAAATATAATAAGCAAAGGAAAAATTTCTTAAAAATGCTTTTAAATATATAGTTATATTTTTTTGGATTTTATTTATTTTATAACTTTTTGATATTTTCTATTTTGTATATTTTTATCTCTAAATTTCCTAAGTTACCAAATCTATTTAATTTACCATTACCTTCCCAGTAATGGTGGCAAAAACTTGATCCCAAGAAAATATACTTGTGTAAAATTTATAAAGTTGACTCCGCTTTGTAACGGTGCCAAAATATTGATGTGGTATTTTATGAATAATAACATTAAGCACTTAAAGTTGGGATTCTACGCAAGTATACGTATCGTTATCAAGTAATATAAGACCTTCTTTTTAAGTCCCAAATATCAATCCCACGAGGAGGATTTAAATTTGAAATGATAAATTAACTAGAAAATTCACAAAAATAAATGAAAATTACTGTCACTAATTTTGAATGTTTAAGATACAATCAAAGCTAAATTGTTTACTACTAAAAGAACTTAAAAGCAAGGTTTAAAATTAATAACTATTAAACTATGTTTATATGATGAAGTTTTCTAGTATGAAAAAAACATCTTTCCCATTACAATTAATTTTTAGTGAAATGAGATGAGATAAATGACTTAAATATGTATTGTGCCAAATAGAAAAAATTTTAATTCTCTACCCTGATTTAGTATTATAGAAAATCATTGGCTAATTTTAGGTTTAATCCCTAAATCCATGGCTAGGCTAGGAGGATGTTGTCTCCCACTTTAGAGCTCTCACTTCCCTTCCCCTGATGGCTAACTCTTGCTTTAGTTTTTAAACACTAAGTTTGAATTGGGGATTTTTAGTCTATCACCCTAAAAATCTATAATTCTACGCCCAACAAAATATATTTTCTTATTTATTTGCACTTAATCCCATGAATGAAATACTCCATGGAATTAAATGTGATTATCACTCTGTTGTAGAAATCATACTCTATTTCTCAGATTATATGTTTCACAACATATTTTAACAATTTAATTAGCCATATCAAAAAGTAAATTAAAAACGGAGTTGAAAAACTATCATAGTTTATTTTAAATTTTAACGTTGGCACATCCAAATTATCTCTTCATTTCACCATATCTCAGAGTAGGCAAAAAAATAAAGGAATCTACTCAGACTTCATTAGAAAAATACAACAAAACACAAATTTCACATATAAAAGAAAGTTCATACAACATTAATAAACAAAGAACGCTTATCTGAAACTCTTTCTCAAAATAAATCCTTTATAACCTCTCTTAGGAATGTTTGAAGAAGAAATCTCTCACTTCTCTTCCTCTCCAACACTTCTTAGAGAAGAATTCACACTTAAACTCACCACAAAAACTCAAATCTATAAAATCAATAACTAACTAATGACGTGGAGTGGTGTGGATTGTAGGTGTGTGTAAAGGAAAATTGAAAATGAGTGGAAGAAGTTGAAATGATGCAAAGGAAGGGGGGAGGGTTTCCGATCAAATTTTGACCCTAAATAAAGCCTAAGTCGGTTCTCCAATAGATGCATCCAAAAGCTCTTCAAAAAGCATCAAAATTCATTAAATCTTCTAGAAATAGGGCTTCCACCGACACTGGCACTGTCAGTGCCCATCTTGACACCGTTGGCGCTAAAGGCTCGTAATTAAATCCCAATTTTCTGTCAAATGTCACCGTCGGTGCCCAGTCTGGCGCTGAATAATTTTGAACTTCTCCATTTTTGCTCTAAATTCAATCCTTTTTGCTCCAATTCCTCAAAATAAATAACTTGTAATAAGACATAGAAAATACCTTCTATTAAAGTGCAATATCACAAAAAATGAGTATAAAATATGGGTCTAAAAATGCATATATTTTTTGGGTATCAAGTAATAATAACTCAAATACTTCAAATCCACAATAGGGAAACAATGCTGCAAACCCAGTGGGAAGCTCCAACAATCAAGGAAATCAAACTTATAAACCTTATTACTCCCCATAATTTAATGAAGTAAGGAGAAAAAGTTATCAATGAAATAATTGATATTTCAAATGGGAAGTTAGTTACAGAGTCAAGGAGCTGCAATCAGACACATGGAAAATCAATTTAGATGTATTACTACTGCACTTAGCAATAGACCTCTAGGAACATTGCCTAGTAATGTTGAAATAAATTCTAAAGATCTAAACAAGGAGCAAATTAAAGCTATTCAACTGAGAAGTGGAAAAGAATTAGAAGAAAGAGTTCAACAAAAAGTTGAAATTGAAAAAGATGGGTGGAAAATTAAGATTCTGGTGAAGATTTTCATCATGAGTCAGAAATTCCAATTAAACCAATGCAAATCACGGTAGAAAGACCACCACCTCCATTTCCTCAAAGATTGAAGCAGAAGTATAAATATAATCAATTCTTAAAATTTTTAGAAATTTTGAGAAAATTAATGATAAACATTCCATTGTTTAAGCTTTGGAACAAATGCCAAGCTATGTGAAGTTCATGAAGGATATACTTAATAGGAAAAGGAAGTTTGTAGATAATGAGACGGTTGCACTTAGTGAAGAGTGTAGTGTTGTGATTCAGAAGAAGCTTCCTGCAAAACTTAAAGATCCTAGAAGTTTTACAATTCCTTGTGCTATTAGAGAACGAATTTATCGAAAAGCTTTATGTGATTTAGGAGCCAACATTAATCTTATGTCGTTATCAATTTTCAGAAGGTTGGGTTTAGGAGATATATCACCTACAACTGTAACTCTTCAGTTAGTTGATCAATCGATTACCTATCCTAAAGGAGTTATATAAGATGTTTTAGTAAAGGTTGATAAATTTATCTTTCCTGTGGGCTTTATTGTACTAGATATGGAGGAAGATTAAAAAAATTCCTATTATTTTAGGAAGACCAATTCTAGCCATTGGAAAAGCTTTGATAGATGTGCAGAGGGAGAACTAACTATGAGAGTTAGTGATCAAGAGGTTACATTTAATATTGCAAAATCAATGAGATACCCTACAAAAAAACAAGAGATTGAATGCTTCAGAATGGATATTAATGAGGATTTAAGCTATGAATATATAAAAAAGACATATGAAAGTGAATTTAAAAAGGAATATATGGAATATCAAGATGACGATAAAATCCAAGATGCATTTAAGGAAGTGAGTATGGAAGAATTGTATTATGTTCAAGAGAAATTTGAAATATTAGATCCTGCAGAAAATGACAACAATTTGATTTCATCTATTGAGAAACCCCCTAAACTAGAATTTAAAACACTTCTAAGACATTTGAAGTATGCATTTTTAGGACATTCATCTACGCTACCTGTCAGAATGTCCTCAGAACTAAATGATGCTCAAGAACAACAATTGTTAGAAATTTTGAAAAAAGTATAAGAAAGCTTTTGGATGAACATTAACTGATATTAAAGAAATCAATCCTTAAATCTGTATGCATAGAATTTTATTGGAAGATAAACATAAACCAAGAACTGATCTTCAAAGGAGATTGAATCCTGTGATGAAAGAAGCGATTAAGAAAGAAATTATAAAATGGTTAGATGCAGGAATAATATATCATATTTCAGATAGTGCTTGGGTGAGTCTAATTTACTGTGTTCTGAAGAAGGGAGGTATAACTGTTGTACTAAATGAACATAATGAATTAATATCAACAAGACAAGTCACCGGATGGTAAATCTACATAGATTATAGAAAATTAAATTCTACCACCATGAAGGATCATTTTCCTATACCCTTTTTGGACTAGATGTTGGATAGATTAGCTGAGCACAATAATTTTTGTTTTCTAGATGGATACATCGGTTATCACCAAATACCTATTGCTCTCGAGGATCAAGAGAAAACAACATTTACTTATAGAAATTTTGCTTTTTGGCGAATGTCTTTTGGATTATGTAATGCACCTGCAGTATTTCAAAGATGTATGATGTCAATTTTCAGTGATTTGATTGAAAAAAGTGATTGAAAACTTTATGTACATTTTTTCTGTATTTGGAACTTCCTTTGAAATATCTCTAAATTAATTAGAGAAAGTTATGGAACATTGTGAAGAGACTAATCTTATTTTAAACTGAGAGAAATTTCAATTTATGATTGCAGGAGGTACGGTTGTTGGACATAAAATTTCAAAAAATTTTATGGAAGTTTGATCCTGCAAAAATTCAAGTTATATCAAACCTACCTCCACTAGCTAATGTAAGAGGAGTTAGGAGCTTTTTAATATATGCTAGATTCTACAAATGATATATCAAAGATTTTTCAAAAATTACTAAGCCTTTATGGATATAAAGTTTGACTTTAACCAAAATTGACTTTAAGCCTTTGAAACTTTAAAGGAAAAATTTATCCCTGCTCCTATAATTGTTTGACCAAACTAGAAGAAACCTTTTGAACCAATGTGTGATGCTAGTGATTATGCAATTGGAGCTGTTTTCAAGCCAACACATGACAAAATATCTTTGAATGAAATAAGTAGTCGCTAGACCTAGATGTGATGCTTGGAGTGTTTCAAAATTTCTAATTAAGAATAATTTTACAAGATATGAAATGCCGAGAGTAATCATTACTAATGAATGATCTCATTTTAAAAATGCAACAGTTGCAAGATTGGCGGAAAAATGTAATATAATACATAAAATTGCAACTGCTTATCATCCCCAAACATGTGGTTTAGCGAAAGTATCTAATCGTGAAATTAAAAGAATTTTGGAGAAGAGTATTAGTCCTAACAAAATGGATTGGTCTATTAGATTAGATACTGCATTATGGGCATATATGACAGCTTATAAGACACCTATAGGAATGCCCCCCTATAGATTAATTTTTGGGAAGACTTGTCACTTGCCAGTTGAATTAGAACATAAAGCTTATTGGGCAATAAAAGAATTTAATTTCAATTTGAAAGAAGCAGGTGAGAAATGATTATTGCAATTGAATGAGCTTGAGGAAATTAGGAATGAATCTTACGATAATGCGATGATTTATAAGGAAAAAAATGAAAGAATGGCATGATCAGAAGATAGTAAAAAGAGAATTTAAACCTAGACAAAAAGTTTTGTTATATAATTCAAGATTAAAATTATTTCCTGGAAAATTGAAGTGTAGGTGGGAAGGGCCATTCAAAATTATAAAAGTCAATCCCTATGGAGTAGTCAATATTGAAGATCGTGAGACTAGAAAAATATTTAAAGTAAATGGGCACAGATTGAAACCTTATTTTGATGGTCATAAACCAAATTTTAAAGAGACCATCATGTTAGATCACCTAGAATGAGACAAGGAATCTCGGGCTTACGACATTAAACCAAACGCTTTGTTGGAGGCAACCCATATGTATCGTTGTTTACTTTGATTTTGAGTTTTTGTTTAAAATTTTATATGTATGTTTATGTTTATCTCTTTATATAATCCATGTATTTAAGAAAAATGTTTAGAAACATCTTTGTTCGCCTAATGTTATTAAAAGACTGAGAATTTATTTGATAAAAATTGAAATGACCATTTTTTGGAACTGGCGTATGATGCGCCAGATTGACGCATGATACACCGAATTCTAGAGAGCTGGCGCGTGATGTGCCAGATCAGCACATGATGCGCCGCGGAGATGAAAATTATTAAAACATGTCGAATGGCGATTTTTGGCGGGACACCTTCAGATAACTCCTAAAAATTGACTCCAAGACATATTTTAGGAAGGAAAACGAGGGAGGAGTCACCACTTTTCAATTCTCATGGCTTCCTACTCTAGAAACTCCACTAGATTTGGAATTTTTAACCAAGGAAAGTTCATCAGTTTCGACGCAGAAAAGTTGCATGATCGAGTTTTAGTGAAGAAGAGGCTTACTAAAGAGAGGGGATTTGTGCTTCAAGGATTCAACACACTAAATACTCGAGTCGAAGAAGTTATTGCACAGAGGCATTGGAAAGTGCTTTATTACACTACTGTTGTTGTAGTCGTCCCTGTGGTGAAAGTATTTTATGCAAATCTTCAAGGGATCAACCAAGGAATGATTTATGCGTGAGGAAGGTTTGTGCAGTTCACTCCTTCAAGGATCAATAAAATGTTTATGATGGAGAATGTGCCTGTCTGACACTATGCAAGTTTTACCCCTACAAGAGACAACATGAATGAACTCTATCATCACCTTACAGATGAAGATGCTAATGGGGAAGTCTGAGATTATAGGAATGTAAGTTTTGCTTTAGCATTATTAAATCATACTTCAAAGGCATGGCATTTCTTCATTTCCTTGAGATTACTACCTACTATGAAAATTAGTAAGGTCACGAAGGAGAGTGTTGTTCTGAATTACTGTATTCAAATTGGGAAACCTGTTGATATTGGAGCCATAATTGTAAAATCTATTTTGGGTTTGATTGTAAATGTATCTGCAACTAGATTATGACACCCATCTACTATTTTCCAACTCTGATGTCAATTTCAAGTACCTTATGAAAGTTGGGAGAAAGTCCTACTGTCTTGGAAGATGATGGATCCTGAAGTTTACTGTAGTTGCATTGGAATCAGAGATGAAAATGCCATGGATGTACTAATGGATCAAGGTTCTCAAAATTCATCACTTATTAAACCCTATTACAACTCGAGTGCACTTTCAAAAAGAATTAAAAAGATAGAGAAAAAGGTGCATAATCTTATACATGCAATTGAGAATATTTCAAAAATGCTGGATCACCTGGATTAGAGACTTAAGGAACATTTTGAACATACAGAGCATATTAAAGATGGTTTGGTACGTATGTTTAAGTAGCATGTTTTGATTGAGGAGGAAAATGTAACTGATGAATTTTCATTTCGCCCTTCTACAATCTTTATGTACACTACCAGTCTATCGGAGATGTCCCGGAGAACGAAAGTGACGAAGATGAGTGAAGTTGAATTAAACATGAAACTATTTGTCTAGTATTGTTTGTTATAGTTTGTTATGTTGGATTGCTTTACTTAAAGTTGTTTCACTATTTATGTTATTTGCTGCGAAGTTTGATGTTTAGATTTCAGTGTTTAGGATGTTGGTTTGCTTTAAAACACTGAATTTATTATGTGTTGGCTTGAAAAATGTTAGCTAACTCAAATTTCGTATATAAATATGATTTTTGTGTTGTTTGTGAAAATTTAGTGTTAGTTTAATGTTTAATTATGCTTATAATGGTATATTTGAGTAAAATAGAGTTTGATGTAAAGCAATACAGAGCAGTTTTTCACAAAAAACTAAATTCGTGCAAAAATACGCTCTGACGCATGATGCGCCAACTTATAGAGCCTTGGTGCATGATGCGCCAAATGTCTGATTACGCTATATTGCCTAGAAAACTATGAAATTGCATGGACAACCTCCATTTTTTCTGCTTGAGTCATCTTCTACCTCAAAACCTTGATCTAGCATCACATTATGGGATAAAAAGAAGGATTCAGAGGATAAAAGTCATAGATTTCATTTTCTCTTGGTAAGAGCTTCGCTTTAACTAAGAAATTTTTTATTTTCACCATCGATATTGAGAGATCTAAAAAATGATATTTTTGATGAAAGTGCTTGAAGGAAACTCATGGTGAAAAGTTTCTTACCAAATAATCTTCCTTACGGAGTTAGATTTTCAATTCAGTGATTTATTTGGATTTTCGTAGAATTTCCGATGGCTCCCAGAGTTAACTGAGGAAGACCGACTGATAAATTTGATGCTCGGTGATTTGTTAGTTTTAAAGCCCAACAAAATTACAATATCTTTTTTGAGAACAAAAGAATGATCCAAGAGCTGGCGTTTGCAAACCTGGGAGGCGAGGTCGAGAGGTTGATTCACGCCAGAAATTGGGAGTGATTCTGCTACTTCACTGCTGTGGTGATCGTCCCTATGATTTGGGAGTTTTATGCAAAGTGATGATTCACTGCAAAAGATCACATTTTGGTGAGAGGTACGCAAGTTGAGTTTACCTCTGAAAGGATCAATGCATTTTCCATGATGAATATGCCACTTTTTCTATCACTGATTCATCATTGGAAGAAGTTATTGCCTTTTTGACTGATGGAAGAGGAGAGTGGAAGATAAATAATAACAAGATAGTTAACATCTCTACTTCCATGCTAACTAATTAGTCAAAAATATGGCATCATTTCATCTCTTCCAGACTTTTACCTACAAATCATCTTCATGATATTACAAAGGATCGAGCTGTGTTGAACTATTGCATTCAAAATATGAAGGCAATAGACATTTGTGCACTTATAGTTCATCACACTCGAAGGATTGCTGGTAGTGCTACTACTAGTGGCTTGGGAGATCCTGCCCTGATTTTTACTTTATGTGAACAATCAGGAGTTGAATCCCATAGAAATGAAGAAAAATTACAACCTCAGAATATGATTGGTGACCAAAGGAAAATATGTTGAGATTTTCATACCTATTTTATATTGTTTTTGATGATATTACACTTTAAAGAAAAGTATTTTTGATGTTTTGTTGCAGGAATGATGAATTAGGGTCATTGGAGCAAACGATGCAAAAATGAGCGAATTTGGAGCGAAAAGGACCAAAATGTGAAGATTTGAACTAGGGCATTGACGGCTATCCCAACGACGCTACGACGAGATTTTCTCGAAACTCCAGAATTAATTCACTTAGAAGGCCCACCGACAGCACCCTCAAGCCGTCGANGTAAAGAGTAGGTATGCTTCTATTTGGCACAATATAATTTGAACCAATTCACTTTATCCATTCATTATAATTTCTTGACAAAGAGAAGGATGCTTTCTTATATATTGAATATCACATTTAAACCCCTCATTAGTATCATTAGTTATTTAATAGTTATTAAAATTACATATTTATTTCAATTTCCTATTAGATGACAGATAAGCAATTTGAATTATATTGTTGTGATTAAGTGTTGATTTTCTAAAATCTTAGTTCAGCAGATAAGCAAATTGAATTCGTTGTTGCAATTGAGGATTGCTTTTTTTAAAATCTTAGTTCGTAGTTCTAATATTACTCCTTGTGGGATCGATATCTAGGACTCCATTACAAATCTTAGTTTGTAGTTCTAATATTACTCCCTGTGGGATCGATATCTAGGACTCCATTAGAAAAGTCTTAGTTTGTAGTTCTAATATTACTCCCTATGGGATCGATATCTAGGACTCCATTAGAGCCCCGTAGTACTTGAGCGATACATATACTTGCGTTGATAAGTGTGACTTTACAATTATTGAATATTTCATTACTTGAGCGATACGTATACTTGCGTTGATAAGTGTGACTTTTAAATTATTGAATATTTTATACGTCCATCTTTATCGAATCTATAACTGTTATTAAGTTTTGGTGCAGTTGCTGAGGAATTAAATATTTTAGTAGCAGTATTAAATACTTATATTTTTAAGCATATATAAAGTTTCTGTCAAGTTTTTGGCGCTGTTGCCGGGGAGTAAACAAGAATCACAATTAGAGTAACAGACAAATTAAGATTATTAGAAAATTTTTACTTGAATTGCAACTTATTTTCATATTTAGTTAATTGTTTTACTGTGTACTGATTTCAAATTGTATGCGTAAATTTGGACATGAAAATCTTATACCCTATGATTCGGAATTAGAATGCAATGTTAGAAAAATTAGAATATTGAGAAGAGAACCTAGAAATTCTGATACAATGGAAAATAACATGGACAATCAAGGAATAGAAAATGAACGTCAACCTAGACCCCTACACGATTATGCAAATCCTACAGCTGATGAAATTCACTTATCTATCCAAAATCCGGATGTAGCTGCTAATTCATTTGAGCTTAAACCTGCTATTATCCAAATTGTACAAAATAATCAATTCAGAGGTACACCAAATGAAGATCCTAATTTACACCTCGCTAATTTCTTAGAACTGTGTGCTACTTTTAAATATGACAGAGTTTCAAACGACGCTGTTAGACTTAGACTTTTTCCTTTTTCACTGCGGGATAAGGCTAAGATGTGGTTAAATTCATTAGCACAGGGATCTAATAGAACTTGGGGAGAACTTTCATAGAAATTTCTATCCAAATATTTCCCTCCATCCAAAATTGCTAAACTTAGAAATGAAATAACATTGTTCTGTCAAATTGATGTAGAGTTAATATACGAAGCTTGAGAGAGATTTAAAGATCTTCTTAGAAAATGCCCTCATCATTCATTACCAAATTGGCTGATAATTCAAACTTTTTAAAGTGGATTAGTGGGATCACTTAGAACGATTATAGATGTTGTGACTGGTGGTTCCTTAATATCAAAACCTTTTGATGAGGCTTATTCATTAATAGAAGAGATGGCTACCAACAATTTTCAATGGCCCTCTGAAAGGGTAAATCCTAAAAGAGTAGCTAGTATCCATGATTCTGATGCAAAATCTATGTTAGCTTTGCAGATTGCTGCAATATCAAAGACATTAGATCATTATGGGATGGAATAACAATTCTTCTACAAATCAACAATGGGCAAACAACCCAGTGAACCCATTAGGAAATTCATCCAACCAAGGAAATGTTAACTATAGACCTTCGTATCCTCTAGGATTTAACAGTAACACTCAAATTAAGGAGAAGAAGTTGTCTATGGAAGAGCTGATATTAAACATGGGTCAACAATTGTAGAATCAAGGAAATCAATTACAAATTCAAGGAAATCAATTAAAAAATCAAGGAACTGCTATTAAGAATATTGAAAATCAATTAGGGCATACCACTACCGCGCTTAGTAACCAAACATTGGGAACTTTTCCTAGTACTGTGGAACGAAATCCTAAAGATCAAGGAAAAGAATAGATAAAAGCGATACAATCACGAAGTGAAAAAAAATTGGAAACAAGAGTGCAAAAAGAAACATAAATTGAAAAAGAGAAAGTGGATACCGGAAAAGAAAAGGATCATGAATACCCAGAAATAGAATATCCACTTACACCAATGAAAATTTTTGTGGAGAAACCTCCACCACCGTTTCTTCAAAGATTGAAGCAACACAAACAGAATAAACAATTTTCTAAATTTTTAGAAATTTTTAAGAAGTTAACGGTAAATATTCTTTTCGTAGAAGCTTTAGAGCAAATACCCAATTATATGAAATTTATGAAAGATATTTTGAACAAGAAAAGGAAGTTCACAAAGAACAAAACTAACACACTTAGCGAAGAGTGTAGTGCAATTATTTAGAAAAAGCTTCATGAGAAATTAAAAGATCCTGGCAGTTTCAGTATACCATGTGCTATCAGTGAAAAATTTTATGGAAGAGCTATATGTGATTTAGGAGCCATCATTAATTTTATGCCTCTATCAGTTTTCAAAAGACTAGGATTAGGAGAAGTCTCACCTACTTCTGTAACTCTTCAGTTAGCGGATCGTTCAGTTACATAAGGATTAGGAGAGGTCTCACTTACTTCTGTAACTCTTCAGTTAGCGGATCGTTCAGTTACTTACCTAAGGAGTTATAGAAGAAGGGTTAGTAAAAGTGGATAAATTTATCTTTCCTGTGGATTTCATTGTTTTAGATATGGAGGAGATTAGGATTAAGAGAAGTTTCACCTACTTCTGTAACTCTACAGTTAGTGGATCGTTCAGTTACATATCCTAAGGGCTGTTGTAACTCTTCAGTTAGTGGATCGTTCAGTTACATATCCTAAGGGAGTTATAGAAGATGTGGTACTTTTGTAACTCTACAGTTAGCGGATCATTCAGTTACATATCCTAAGGGAGTTATAGAAGATGTGTTAGTAATTCTACAGTTAGCGGATCGTTCAGTTACATATCCTAAGGGAGTTATAGAAGATGTGTTAGTAAGAGTTGATAAATTTATCTTTCCTGTGGATTTCATTGTTTTAGATATGGAGAAAGATAAGGAAATTATAGATAAATTTATCTTTCCTATGGATTTTATTGTTTTAGATATGGAGGAAGATAAAGAAATAAACTCTTTAGTTAGCGGATCGTTCAGTTACTTATCCTAAGGGAGTTATAGAAGATGTGTTAGTAAAAGTTGATAAAAAGATCGTTCAGTTACATATCCTAAGAGAGTTATAGAAGATGTGTTAGTAAAAGTTGATAAATCGGATCCTTCAGTTACTTATCCTAAGGGAGTTATAGAAGATGTGTTAGTAAAAGTTGATAAATTGCAAATCGTTCAGTTACATATCCTAAGGGAGTTATAGAAGATGTGTTAGTAAAAGTTGATAAATTTGTATTTCCTATGGATTTCATTGCTTTAGATATGGAGGAAGATAAAGAAATACCTATCATTTTAGATCTATGGATTTCATTATTTTAGATATGGAGGAAGATAAAGAGATACCTATCATTTTAGGAAGACCATTTTTAGCTACTGGAAAAGCTATGATAGATGTTCAAAAAAGAGAATTAACTATGAGACACCATTTTTAGCTACTGGAAAAGCTATGATAGATGTTCAAAAAGGAGAGTTAACTATGAGAGGGAGATCATTTTTAGCTACTGGAAAAGCTATGATAGATGTTTAAAAAGGAGAATTAACTATGAGAGTTAAAATCAACAAGTGACTTTTAACATTGCAAAATCTATGAAATACCCTGCTGTTGAAAGAGATAATGAATGTAGAAATTAGTAAAAATCTATTGAATGAACATTTTAAAGAATATTTTGAAGAGACAGAACAATTTAAAGATAGTGATGAAGTTATTTTGAACGAAAAATAAAATGAAGAATTTAATTATGTTCAAGAAAAATTTGAGATGCTGGATATTACAGAAATGCTGACAAGAATCTATTTTCGTCAATTATAAAACCACCTGAACTTAAGTTAAAAATATTGCCTAGTCGTTTGAAGTAAGTGTTTCTGGGAGACTGATCTACATTACCTGTTATTATACCTTTAGAATTAATTGATTTGCAAGAGCAAAGACTGTTAGATACATTGAAAGAATATAAGAAAGCTTTTGGTTGGACCTTAGCTGATATTAAGGGAATCATTCCTTCGATTTGTATGCACAAAATTATATTAGATGAATAATATAAACCAAGAGTTGATCCACAAAGGAGATTAAACCCAATGAAGAAAGAAGTAGTTAAGAAGAAAATTTTGAAATGGTTAGACACTGGAATTATATATTCTATTTCAGATAGTGCGTGGGTAAGTTATATTCATTGTGTTCCTAAGAAAGGAGTGACTGTTGAAACAAAATAAAATAATCAATTAATACCTATCAGACAACGTGTTCCTAAGAAAGGAGGAGTGACTGTTAAAACAAAAGAAAATAATTAATTAATACCTATTAGACAAGTTACTGGGTAGCATATTTGCATTGATTATAGAAAATTAAACACTGCCACTAGAAAAGATCACTTCTCTTTACCCTTTTTAGACCAAATAGTAGATAGACTTGCTGGGCACAAATAATTTTTGTTTTTTAGATGGTTTTTAGACCAAATAGTAGATAGACTTGTTGGGCACAAATATTTTTGTTTTTTAGATGGATATAATGATTACCATCAAATTCCTATTGCTCCTGAGAATCAATAAAAGACAACATTTATTAGTCCTTTTGGAACTTTTTCTTTCCGAAGAATGCCTTTCGGATTATGTAACGCACCTGCAACATTCCAGAGATGTATGATGTCTATATTTAGTAAGTTAATTGATGATGGATTAGAAATATTTATGGATGATTTTTATGTATTTGGAACATCATTTTACGCATGGTTAAATTACCTTGAAAAAGTTTTNTTATGTATTTGGAACATCATTTTACGCATGGTTAAATTACCTTGAAAAAGTTTTAGAGTTATGCGAAAGAACTAATTTGGTTCTG
>JXCR01142567.1:4437-22176 GCA_002079205.1 Phalaenopsis hybrid cultivar
ATATTATATGGTTTTCATAAATTCAAAGGTTATCTTATTGGAAACAAATGTATTGTGCATACTGATCATTCTGCTATAAAGTATTTAATGATGAAGAAGGATGCTAAGCCATGATTTATTAGATGGGTCCTTCTAATGCAAGAGTTTGATTTTCAATTTATGGATAAAAAGAATTCAGGTAATCAAATAGATGATCATCTGTCTTGGCTTGAAAAGGAAAATGTTAATTTTAATGATGAAATTAATGAAAGTTTTCCTAATGAACAATTATATGGAATTAATGAATGACAAGTTCCGTGGTATGCTGATATAGTAGACTATTTAGTTAGTAACATTTTACCCTACAGACTTGGTAACCATCAAACTAAAAAGTTCATTAATGATTGTAAACATTATTTTTGGGATGAACCTTATTTATATAAACAATGTAAGGATCTAAATATTCAAAGTTGTGTACCAATTATAGAAAACCAATAAATTATACAAAATTGTCATAAATCTGATTTTGAAGGACATTTTGGGGTTGATAAAACAACATTTAAAATTTTGCAATTTTGATTTTATTGGCCTACACTTTTTAGGGATGTTAATAATTATATAAAAACATGTGATAGATGTCAAAGAGTAGACAATATTTCGAGAAGAATTTAATGTCGCTAAATTATACTCTTTAAGTGGAAATTTTTGATGTTTGGGGTTTAGATTTTATGAGGCCACTTATACCATCTTATATAAAAATTTATATTTTANAATGTCAAAGAGTAGACAATATTTCGAGAAGAATTTAATGTCGCTAAATTATACTCTTTAAGTTGAAATTTTTGATGTTTGGGGTTTAGATTTTATGAGGCCACTTATACCATCTTATATAAAAATTTATATTTTAATAGTTATGGATTATGTTTCAAAATAGATTGAAGCAATTGCTTTACCTTGATGTGATGCTAAAAGTGTTGCAAAATTTTTAAGGAATTTTTTCTTACAAGATTTGGAATGCCGAGAGTAATCACTACAGATAGGGAAAGTCATTTTAAGAATAAAATAATTAAAACAGTAACTCAAAAATATGGAATCAAACATCAAATTGCCACAGCTTATCATCCTTTGACTGGTTGTTTGGCAGAAGTATCCAATCAAGAAATTAAAAGATTATTGGAATAGATTATAAATCTTAATATAAGAGNGAATAATTAAAACAGTAACTCGAAAATATGGAATCAAACATCAAATTGCCACAGCTTATCATCCTTTGACTAGTTGTTTGGCAGAAGTATCCAATCAAGAAATTAAAAGATTATTGGAATAGATTATAAATCTTAATATAAGAGATTGGTCTGCTAGACTTGACTCCGTCTTATGAGCTTATAGGACTGCTTACAGAAATCCTATAAGAATATCACCATATAAGCTCATATTTGGAAAATCTTGTCATTTGTCTGTTGAATTAAAGCATAAAGCTTATGGGAAAATAAAATAAATTATTTATAATCTGAAAGATGGAGAAAAATGATTATTGCAATTAAATGAGCTTGACTAGNAAACTCCTATAGGAATATCACCATATAAGCTCATATTTGGAAAATCTTGTCATTTTTCTGTTGAATTAGAGCATAAAGCTTATGGAAAAATAAAATAAATTATTTATAATCTGAAAGATGGAGAAAAATGATTATTGCAATTAAATGAGCTTGACTAGATGAAGAACAAATCTTATGAGAATGCAAGAATTTATAAGGAGAAAATGAAAATGAGGCATGATCAAGGAATTATGAGACAACATTTCGAGTCTAGACAAGAAGTTCTATTATACAATTCAACATTGAAATTATTTATAGGAAAACTTAAGTCCAGGTGGTCATGACCATTTATTGTGGTAAGAGCTTATCTAAATGGAGCTGTTGATATTAAAGATCCTAAGACTAGAAGGATAATTAAGGTAAATGGACACAAGTAAAAGCTTATATAAGTGGAGATAGCTTACATTTAAGGAGATCTCAATGTTGGGTCAACTAGATTAAAACATTGGATATGTCAGGCTGACGACGTTAAACCAAACGCTTTGTGGGAGAGAACCCATAATTATTGGCGTGATTGAATTGATTGTTGATTTTCATTGTGATGATGTTTTTGATGTAAGTTGGAGCCTTAGATGATTATGTTGGCACAAAACATTATTATTTTAATGGAATTGAAGATTGGAAGAAAGAAATTTGGATTTTGAGAAAGTTGGCCTGACGCTATAGCGCCATAGTTTGAGTAACTCCTTGGAACCACCATAATTCAAATTTGTTCTCTCTTTTCTCTATAAATCAGCCTAGAATGGGAAGGGAAGTGTTCCTTTGACTTTTCTTTGCATTTTGGTGAGATTTGAGAGTGGAGAAATCAATTCCTACTTCAAGGATCATGGAGAGTATTGATAATGAGAGAATTGAAGATAAGAAGATGGTGCATAAGGATGCTAAGACATATTTTAACAAATTTCTTACATTAAGTTTGGAGAGACTTATGGAAAAACTTGAGAAGATTGAAGGTGAGATCTCTTAAATGCACACCAAAGTTGAAAACTTGTTCCAGCAATATGAGCATTTGGATTGGCAGTTGAAACTCTAATTCAACAATTTGGCATGTTTTCAAGATTATCAAGTGACAATGTATAGCGCAAACAAATGGATAGATGAAAAATTTGCTTCAGACTTTCCTCATGCTCCTTTATACCATTCCTACTATCAGAATTGTTTAGTGGGTGAATGTGAAAATGACACCTCCGATCATAATTAGGTTTAAAGTGATTCCATAGAAAGATAATTGTGCTAGTAATGTGTTCTTAAGTGTAGTGTGCTGATGTTGGCCTTTTGAACTTCTAAATGTTGTGATTGTGTTGTATGGGATTTTACCTATCAATTTGTTGTGTTGTTTGTATTAAACATATTATTATTATAAGAAAACTTAGTGTTGTTGTTAAACAAAGACTATATAGAATGGATTGAGTATTTGAATATTAAACTTTGGATTGATGTCAAAACCCAAAATGGCCATTAAAACTCAAAAATAAAACTTTAAACATCTTAAATTTTATGTTCTCTATCATGATATAAAAAATTGTAAAATTTTGGGTGTTTATGAATGACACTATAGCGCCGAACCAACCCGACCGCTGATTGACTCCATTTTTGACCTTGGTTTGTCTCCTTCCTATATTTTTCACATTTTGCTCACCTAGATCTTGGATTTGTGCTTGATTTACTTAGAGGAAAGACTTCAAATTCTAGATTTCAACATCTTTGGCTAAGATCATTATCTTTGCTTTGGAAATTTTTTATTTCTCCATGGATTTCTTCCACATTATGAGTATGGACAAAAATTTCAAAACTTGGTGGAAATGGTGAGAAATCCATGGTTGAATGACTATTTAGTTTAGAATGTGTTAGTTGAAGCCAAAAAATCATATATTAAGATTTATTGGAATTTTATTTGGAATTTATAGATTTTGACTTGGCTCCTAAGATGAAAAGAGGAAAAGAGAAGGGAGTTCTTGATCCTGATAAATTTGTGAGTATGAGAGCACAGGACTGGTAAGTGATCCCGAAACTACTTATATGCAACAGTATAACAATAGTTCTGATTATATTTTTCACTTATATTTCCTTATTTTGCAACAAAACCAAAAACTTGATCCTGAAAAAAAATAAGAATTTAACTTTTTAATTTATATATATTGGGATACTATGCAACTATACATATCGTTATCCAATAATATATGACTTTTTTATTAAGACTTGAATATTGAACCCACAAGGAATTACGTAATATGCACTTTTGAAAACTTTCTATTTTTAAAAAGTTAATTATTTAAACTGTAGACAATTTTGCAGTAATGAAAGTTTAAATATTTTTGGCATTTTCAATATTTTCATAAAATAATAACAATTTAAAAAGATAACTAGAGTATTTGTAGAAGAAAAGCAATAAATATGAAAATATATTTCTTCTTATCATGAATCAGTAATAAGTATAGGAATTCCATTGTGGAAATATGCAAATTGTGTTGTGCCAAATATGAGCAATAATATTCTTTACCCTTACTAGAAATGCTATAAAAAACATTGGCTAATTTAAAGTTTGAATTTTTATGAAGGCCGGCTAAACAGGGAAGTTACTAGCTCTCACTCTAGAGTTCCCTCGAGTCCCTCCACCTGGGGGCTAACATCTTGTATCAGAACCTAAAACTAAAAGTAAGTTGGGGGCTTTAACCTTTCACTTTAAAGTCCTCTAACTCTACACCCTTCAATGAATATTTCTCTTTTTATTTGCACTCAATCATATGAACTACATTCTCATTCATTCAACCTCATGTGATTCTTTCTATTTGTTGACTGAGATAATACCAACACGATTCTTACATATTCTCACAACAAATTTTAACATCTGGATTGGCCAAGTCAAGAAGTAAATGAAGTGCATGGATTTAAATTATCACAACTTATTCCAATATTAAAGATCAATACTCTCCACAACTTCCATCCAAAACTTAATTAATTATCATTTTAAGAAGAAAGATAAAGATAACTACTCAGAATCCATGGAAAAAAAAAATCACACTTTAGTTTAAAAGAAGAAATCATTGTCAAACCAACAAGAAGTCTCAATTAAAACCAAAAGTTGTCTAAAATAAAAGATAAAAACTTATCTCAAGTCCTCCACCAAACTCTTGAAGTTCCTTTAAATCTCTCCTCTTTTACAACACTTAATATATAAAAAAGATAAAGTAAATACTTAAAGTGGTGCTTGAAAATCTCTCCGAACTAATTCCCCAATTCAAGAACTTTCAAAACTTTCTCTTTTCAAGCACCACTTTAAAAGTATCAATCTTCCATCTTTTATAAATTTCCAAAAGGTGCCTTGGTATCTCTTTAAAATATGTCTTGATTCAATGTATTTCCCCAAGAGATGCCTCCTTTCACAAGTATTTTCATCCATGGTGGTTGTAACCACCTATTAAGACAATAGGTGCCTCAAAAACCTCTTTAAAATTTGCAAAAAAACCAAATTTACTCTTCAAATAACTGCCATTGGTGCTTAAGCGCGGGGCCTCTGGTGCTTAGGCATAGTCTTCTTTATTTAACCGACGCTTAGGCGCTAAAACACATTTGCAAATTTTTTGCCTATTTGCTCCAATTTTGATCCTTTTCACTCCTTTAAGCATTTTTCTCCTTTTTACCTGTACCTGCAAGAAAAAGAAAAACATACCTTCCATTAAAGCGTAATTCTCAAAAATAGGTTTAAAAATGTGTCAAAAACACTATATATTTTAGGCGTATCAGTAAGTGATCTACAATCTAAGAAATTGATTGCATAACAAAGTTTCCTTCATCCTGGTGGTATAGTAGAATACATGATTACAACGCGAATGTGAGAAAGTTTTCTTGATTTCACTGCTGTCATTGTGATTTCAATGGTTAGAGAATTCTACACTAATTTACCTGTCGAATATGATGATTAAGTTTATGTAAGAGGGAAGTGTGAGGATATAAGTTTTGCTTAGATCAATCACATTTACAAATTGCATAGTGTTCCTACTAGTTTCTATTATAAGTTTCAACCAACTGAAGAGGAATTGGATGAGATTATGCAATTTTTGAATGATGGTAATGTAATATGGAAGATTAAGAATGGATGACAGATAAAAATTTCCTTATCGAAGTTAAATGTTCATTCTTGAGCCTGACATTATTTTACTTCTCGTGGGTTGCTTCCTACTAGTCACTTTAGCGAGGTAACTCGAGAAAGAGCCACATTGAATTATTGCATTCAGATGAACAAATCAATTGACATTGGCTTTTTAATTTACAAGAATATGCTTAATTCTTTGAGGGGAGGAACTACTGGAGGTATGAGTTTTCCTGCTCTTATTACTACCATGTGTGTTGAATCTGGAGTTAAATATGAGACTTGGAAAGAAGTTTTACATCTCATAAACCTACTAGAAAACTAATTTGGAGATGTATGGAAAGCATACTGGAGTAAGATATAGAAGTAGAGGCTCTTATATTCCTTCTAATATAGCTTTAGCTTCCACTTCTAGACCTTCTAAATCTAGAACTACTTCACTTGATACTATAATGAAACAATTATTCATTTAACAAGGACATATCTTAACATTATAGAATCATTATAAGAGTTTAGAAAGCCTTCTTTGTTATAATGATGAGTATATGCAGAGAAGAGTGGATTATGATATTTCTTTTCATGAGGCATTGATAAATTTCTTAAGGGGTGACTACTTGGCAATATTTCCTACATGCCCCAGATATACACCTTATAAACCTGATGATATTGAGGAGGATTTAGGCTTTAATGTTGCTGATGTGAATGAAGGAGATGATGATGTGTAGTGTTTTCTGTTTATTTTGTTGTGTTACTTTTTCTGTTTTCATGTTTAGATTTCATGTAGTTAGTTTTCTATTGTATGTTTGCTAGAATGTTTAAATTTGCATTTGTGAAAACTGTTAAAATTATGTTTATTGTTCTAAACTTTTATCATGTATTTAACGTTTATTTTTCACTTCAATGTAAATGCTAGAATAGTCTTTTTATTTTCTTTAGACATGCTAGTTTCACTTGTCTTTATTGCTTCTACATGTGCTATTCTATTATTTTGATACTTTATAATTTTTCTTTCTGCTCGAAGTGATATGTTGAAATTAATTAAAGATTTAAGTCTGGGGGAAGGGAGAAAATTTTCTTAAAAGAACTAAAACTTTTTTTGTCTTTAAGGAACTATATATTTTTAAAATTTATTTTAATGTAACCTGTGGTATGTTAGGATAACTTAAGATAATTATATTTTTAATTTTATAAATGTATATAAAACATAAGTTAAAGTTTTTTATAATAAAGGTTAGTTCTAATGTTAAATATTTAGTATGAGAGGATAATATTATGTTTTTAATATTTAAAGTAAAGAAAANTTATATTTTTAATTTTATAAATGTTATATAAAACATAAGTTAAAGTTTTTTATAATAGAGGTTAGTTCTAATGTTAAATATTTAGTATGAGAGGATAATATTATGTTTTTAATATTTAAAGTAAGGAAAATTCTATTTTTTGAATTGTTAGGAATTTTTTTATTATTATTTTAAAAAGAAAGAATTGAGACTTTATATGAAATATTTTTCAAAGCTAATACAATTTTGTTAAAATACNAGAAAATTCTATTTTTTGAATTGTTAGGAATTTTTTTATTTTTATTTTAAAAAGAAAGAATTGAGACTTTATATGAAATATTTTTCAAAGCTAATACAATTTTGTTAAAATACGAAAATGTGTAAAGTTTTTAACTTTAAGAAGAGGATGGTGGAGTTCAAAATCATTAAAGGTTATCCAAATATAGCAATCCTCACATGACATTAAAAGAAAAATAATTGTTTGAAAAGTTCCTAATAAATAAGAAAAGGAAAATCAAAAGAAAAAAAAGAAGAAGAGCAAGAATGAAAAAAAACGTGAAGAGAAATTTGAGGAGATGCCTAATAAAAAATTGNAAGAAGAAGAGCAAGAATGAAAAAAAACGTGAAGAGAAATTTGAGGAGATGCCTAATAAAAAATTGGCTCTATTTGAATCGTCTTAAGGAATGAAACTTAATTACATTTCTTAGTTAAGACTTAAATTATTAACATCCTTACAAATGAAGTATTTATGAAGTTCTTTCTATAGTAATCTTTCTAAGCACTCAAAATATGACCAAATTATAATTATTCTTGAAATGAACAGAAAATCAGAACCCTTAGACTTGACTACTAAATATTCTTACATTTTAGTTTTAAATTGAGTTATTAAAATTTTTTCTAAAGTTTCACTATCAAATTTATAAAATAAGAACTATATAAATCTCTAATTTAAACTCACTTCCAAAGGTTATAACTTTTACATAGTGTAAAGAAGTTACTTGATGATAAGTAATATTTAAGTCTGGGGGAATGATCCCCCTTAAACTTACCTATTTTTAGTGCATATTTTATGATCATTTTATGCATATTTTTAGCGATATTGCACTTTAAAGGAAGATATTTTTATATGATTTTGGTTTCAGGTCCATGGAATGGACATTTGGAAAAAATGAGGGAAAAATGAGCAAATATGGTGTAAAATGGTATGGCGCCATAGCGCCAAAGACACCGACAACGGAGGATATATCACCGAAACTGGCGCTATAGCGCTAATTAATACTCTTCTAGAAGATCAATTGAATTTAACCAAATTATGAAGGGGTGTTTGAAGCAACCCTTGGTTATTTTCAAATGTCTATTAATATAGACAAAAATTGGACAAAATAGAGGACTTTTTGGCAGCATCTGAAGTCCTACTTTAGTATTTAAGTGTATGCTTTAGTGTGTTTTGTGTTGTAAGAGTATGAGTTTGGAGATTTCTTCAAGGAGACTCCAGAATTTGTGTTGGGGAGAAAACATAAGGTACTTTGTATTTGTATTTAAGTTTTTGTTTCTAAGACTTGGATTTCAATACAAATTTGGTGTTTTTTTTATTCTCCATAAATTCTAAGTAGTTCCCTTTATTTATCCTTTCTCTTGGGAATTAATCTTGTGTTAAAAAATTTCTTTTTGCTTTTAAAAATTGTGATGACATTTCACTGATTCTTCATTGACTTTACAAATTGGCCACTTATGAGGTTAAAATCTATTAAGAAACATAAGGACACAGAAGAGCTATGATTTCACCTAACTAGTGAGTGTCACACTTCATTCTGGGCATAGCCGTTGCGATCACTTAACGTGGAGTGCAAATAGATAGGGAGATAAGTTTTAATGAGGGTAGAATTGATTTTCTAGGGTGAAAGACTAGATTCTTTTTCAAATTCAGTTTAGAGTTTGAATCATAAGGGTCCCTAGTAGGTCCTATAGTGAGGGCACAGTGGGTAATCTGAAAGTGAAAGGGGCACAATGGGTAATCTGGAGGTGAAAGGCCAAAATCTACTCAACACTACTACACAAGCTGGTGAAAAACTCTAAATTAGTGAATATTTTTTGCTAGCACCAGGAGGGGGTAAGGAATAGGAATGTTCCTATTTATCACAGTACATCATCATATTTTTACTCATTCAAATCATACATAGACTAAAATCTTATTGCAAGGGGAAAACGTTAGAATTACTTTTATTAAGCTGTTAAAAATAGTTGTTTTTGACTGATTTAATTTAGTATTAACCATTGTTATAGTTTCATTTTCATTTAAATCTACAATTCAAATATAATTTGAATTTGAGTTTAGCAAGCCAATTTAAGTAGTTCAACTATCCTTGTGGGATTGATACTCAGGGTTTTAAGAAAAATCCTGTATTACTTGAAATGATACATATATTTGCATAGTACATCTAGTGTAAAGTCTTACTATTTATTTTCCATATCATTTCACTTATTAACACTAGCTGTTGAATATAAATTGGGTCAAATTTTTCACAATATTTTGGAGATTAAAAATAGAAGTAATTGCGGGTTGGTTCATATGCGAAGTGAAATTTTAGAATAGTATCTCCCACCTCATGGATCCTCAACAAGGAAAGAAGATAGAATCAATGATACTATTCACCAACTTTTGGGGGGGTGATGCCCCTTAAACTCGTAGGTTGTTGTTAGTCCTAGCCTATTTAGAGTAATTAGCCTATGGATTATTTTACTTCAAGAAAATATATTTAAGAAAAAAAAATATCTTTCACAACATCATTGCTTTTGCTTGCCAAAACAAACTTCATAGGCATGGAAAATTACTCGGACTGAGGATAAGGATTACCCTTCCTCATGTTGTCAGGATGGCGCCTTCTATCAAAGTTGGAAATATTAGGCACACAACCGAGCTCTGAGCCCCCACCTTTACTGAAGTTTTACACTCAGTCCCAATCTTTCATATGTGATCATGGGTTTTACTCATTTTTGCTTTATTACGACCTATTTCTTGACTTTTTCAAACTATCTTTTCCTGTAATTTACTTAAATTCCCTCTAACCAAATTTACTTTATGATGCTAACCATGCAACAGTAGCAGAGGCCTAGGTACATAATGCTATGTTTTATTGCCTCCGTTTATTCTTTTGTTTGTGCATGTCACTTGCAATACCTCTTAGAATAAGAGAATAGTAGTTTGGTTCAATTGGAGGTTCACAGTGGCAAGAAACTGACCAAACTATTTGCATTTACACCCCAACACATAAACCCTAAACCTGAAGTTGCTATGATATGGAGCTTGAAGCGAGCTTTGTGTGCAGCATGACCTTGATGCATGAAAAGAACTTCTTCTAGTGAGCAAATAGATCTTCACCAGCAAAACCTTTCCTTATTCTAAATAACAACAACCCATATGACTTTGAGGTAGTCCGCCTAGTTCAACATAAATCCTTGCTTTATCTTTAAGCCTTTGCATAAACTTGTTGTGCAATTTAAGCCTTAACTTTTTTAGGTCTCTTGGGTCGTCATCTGGTATGACATAAATCCTCCTACTTCTGGGCTATTTACATGATTAGATATCATTCATATGTAATCCCTATGTAATAAAAATGATAGTATGAGACATCGAGTAATGTCATCTTCAAAACTAAAGCAAAATCATACGATAGTTTAGGAAAACATCGAGGTTCTCCTTGAGATTTATGACATCCTCTACTTCTCTTTCCTTTAGATTCTAAAAATAATTTCTCCTATTTGATTCACCCCCATTTGGATTTCCATGTTCTACCTTGAACACTATACTTTGTATTCTTGAAGACGTACACCTTTGGTCATTATCGAGTTTTCTTGAGTGAATTCAGTTGCTTAAGATGTAATTAACTATATGGGTTTGCTTCTATAGGGAACTAAATAACCAAGGTAACATAAACCCTGTCTAATCTTTATATTAGATAGGAAAACTTATCGGCCAACATTAAACAAGGTTCACAGACCAAACAAATATCATAAATTCTCTTACTTTATTAATTGAGCTTGCTAATAAGTGAAGTGCGTATTCTTTGGGATAGGTGCATTGCTTGTAGTGTTGCGTTTGGTCATTTAAACTATTAAAATGTATGGGATCTGTTTAGTCTCAAATTTTCAAAATTAAAATACTAAATTTTTAAAATCAAATTTACATATATACATTAAATTAAAACAAAAAATCATTTCCAAAAAGAATCCCACTGCCACCTTGGTAAATTGATCTTTCAATTTTTACGGTTGGATTTTTCTTGCTCAGAAAGTTTCTTATTCATTAATGGGGAAATTGCACACCACATTTTGTCTATAATTTGAAGGATCATACATCTTTCCTTTTGCACGAGCTTCTTAAACATAGAACAAATCCTTGAAACATATGAGTTTGTCTTCCTTTCTAGATGGATGGCATGTGGCAGATTAGCAACAATACAATAAATATTTTTCTCATTATGAGCAGTGGACAATAGATAAAATTTGTTGCCTTTTAAGGAGAGACAGTCCTTGGGGAACTTTGGTTCTATAGGTTTGATAGTTTTTGATTTATTAATTGTATTAGTTTCCTTCTTTTTATTTGTCTTCAGAGCAAAACTGTTTATGTTCCTCTGCTGAGTGCATGTCATTGGAACAAATTTGGAGCTAGAACCAACTTCAAACATGGACTATGGTAGAACATAATCATCGCCTTCTACGAGGATCTTGTATCCTTTGTGATCCATTTCTTCTTTAATATTGATTCCAAGATAGACTACTATGGACTTTAGAATTATTTTAAGAGTAAAGACCTCCTTAGGTAGAATTATTTTGATGTAAGGAAATGCCTTGAATGAGTTTAGATTATATTTAATTGGTGGTTCTATGACCTTAGAATCAGCTATCTTTACTATAGTGTTGGGTAAGGTGCTGAGTACCACTTCAATTTCAACAAATCTAGATCTAAATCTAATCAGTAATCCCTGGTGACGAGTAGTCTTGCTAGTTGGCAGATTGAATCCTTGGGAATATGAAAAGATTAACTTTGGGGTTTCCATTGCAACGTACTGTAATTTTGAAGAGATTTAAAATGTCATCTTTTTTTTATTTTTTAAGACTCATTATGCAAATTGAGGGATTTTGTTTTTTATGTGGATTCATCAAATTATTTTGATTTGTCATTGTTTGGTAGATAGGATCCAAGAATTCATTTATCACGAANTAACTACTCAGAATCCATGGAAAAAAAAAATCACACTTTAGTTTAAAAGAAGAAATCATTGTCAAACCAACAAGAAGTCTCAATTAAAACCAAAAGTTGTCTANTCATGGAAAAAAAAATCACACTTTAGTTTAAAAGAAGAAATCATTCTCAAACCAACAAGAAGTCTCAATTAAAACCAAAAGTTGTCTAAAATAAAAGATAAAAACTTATCTCAAGTCCTCCACCAAACTCTTGAAGTTCCTTTAAATCTCTCCTCTTTTACAACACTTAATATATAAAAAAGATAAAGTAAATACTTAAAGTGGTGCTTGAAAATCTCTCCGAACTAATTCCCCAATTCAAGAACTTTCAAAACTTTCTCTTTTCAAGCACCACTTTAAAAGTATCAATCTTCCATATTTTATAAATCTCCAAAAGGTGCCTTGGTATCTCTTTAAAATATGTCTTGATTCAATGTATTTCCCCAAGAGATGCCTCCTTTCACAAGTATTTTCATCCATGGTGGTTGTAACCACCTATTAAGACAATAGGTGCCTCAAAAACCTCTTTAAAATTTGCAAAAAAACCAAATTTACTCTTCAAATAACTGCCATTGGTGCTTAAGCGCGGGGCCTCTGGTGCTTAGGCATAGTCTTCTTTATTTAACCGACGCTTAGGCGCTAAAACACATTTGCAAATTTTTTGCCTATTTGCTCCAATTTTGATCCTTTTCACTCCTTTAAGCATTTTTCTCCTTTTTACCTGTACCTGCAAGAAAAAGAAAAACATACCTTCCATTAAAGCGTAATTCTCAAAAATAGGTTTAAAAATGTGTCAAAAACACTATATATTTTAGGCGTATCAGTAAGTGATCTACAATCTAAGAAATTGATTGCNACCAAATTTACTCTTCAAATAACTGCCATTGGTGCTTAAGCGCGGGGCCTCTAGTGCTTAGGCATAGTCTTCTTTATTTAACCGACGCTTAGGCGCTAAAACGCATTTGCAAATTTTTCGCCTATTTGCTCCAATTTTGATCCTTTTTCACTCCTTTAAGCATTTTTCTCCTTTTTACCTGTACCTGCAAGAAAAAGACAAACATACCTTCCATTAAAGCGTAATTCTCAAAAATAGGTATAAAAATGTGTCAAAAACACTATATATTTTAGGCGTATCAGTAAGTGATCTACAATCTAAGAAATTGATTGCATAACAAAGTTTCCTTCATCTTGGTGGTATAGTAGAATACATGATTACAACGCGAATGTGAGAAAGTTTTCTTGATTTCACTGCTATCATTGTGATTTCAATGGTTAGAGAATTCTACACTAATTTACCTGTCGAATATGATGATTAAGTTTATGTAAGAGGGAAGTATGAGGATATAAGTTTTGCTTAGATCAATCACATTTACAAATTGCATAGTGTTCCTACTAGTTTCTATTCTAAGTTTCAACCAACTGAAGAGGAATTGGATGAGATTATGCAATTTTTGAATGATGGTAATGTAATATGGAAGATTAAGAATGGATGACAGATAAAAATTTCCTTATCGAAGTTAAATGTTCATTCTTGAGCCTGACATTATTTTACTTCTCGTGGGTTGCTTCCTACTAGTCACTTTAGCGAGGTAACTCGAGAAAGAGCCACATTGAATTATTGCATTCAGATGAACAAATCAATTGACATTGGCTTTTTAATTTACAAGAATATGCTTAATTCTTTGAGGGGAGGAACTACTGGAGGTATGAGTTTTCCTGCTCTTATTACTACCATGTGTGTTGAATCTGGAGTTAAATATGAGACTTGGAAAGAAGTTTTACATCTCATAAACCTACTAGAAAACTAATTTGGAGATGTATGGAAAGCATACTGGAGTAAGATATAGAAGTAGAGGCTCTTATATTCCTTCTAATATAGCTTTAGCTTCCACTTCTAGACCTTCTAAATCTAGAACTACTTCACTTGATACTATAATGAAACAATTATTCATTTAACAAGGACATATCTTAACATTATAGAATCATTATAAGAGTTTAGAAAGCCTTCTTTGTTATAATGATGAGTATATGCAGAGAAGAGTGGATTATGATATTTCTTTTCATGAGGCATTGATAAATTTCTTAAGGGGTGACTACTTGGCAATATTTCCTACATGCCCCAGATATACACCTTATAAACCTGATGATATTGAGGAGGATTTAGGCTTTAATGTTGCTGATGTGAATGAAGGAGATGATGATGTGTAGTGTTTTCTGTTTATTTTGTTGTGTTACTTTTTCTGTTTTCATGTTTAGATTTCATGTAGTTAGTTTTCTATTGTATGTTTGCTAGAATGTTTAAATTTGCATTTGTGAAAACTGTTAAAATTATGTTTATTGTTCTAAACTTTTATCATGTATTTAACGTTTATTTTTCACTTCAATGTAAATGCTAGAATAGTCTTTTTATTTTCTTTAGACATGCTAGTTTCACTTGTCTTTATTGCTTCTACATGTGCTATTCTATTATTTTGATACTTTATAATTTTTCTTTCTGCTCGAAGTGATATGTTGAAATTAATTAAAGATTTAAGTCTGGGGGAAGGGAGAAAATTTTCTTAAAAGAACTAAAACTTTTTTTGTCTTTAAGGAACTATATATTTTTAAAATTTATTTTAATGTAACCTGTGGTATGTTAGGATAACTTAAGATAAATATATTTTTAATTTTATAAATTTATATAAAACATAAGTTAAAGTTTTTTATAATAAAGGTTAGTTCTAATGTTAAATATTTAGTATGAGAGGATAATATTATGTTTTTAATATTTAAAGTAAAGAAAATTCTATTTTTTGAATTGTTAGGAATTTTTTTATTTTTATTTTAAAAAGAAAGAATTGAGACTTTATATGAAATATTTTTCAAAGCTAATACAATTTTGTTAAAATACGAAAATGTGTAAAGTTTTTAACTTTAAGAAGAGGATGGTGGAGTTCAAAATCATTAAAGGTTATCCAAATATAGCAATCCTCACATGACATTAAAAGAAAAATAATTGTTTGAAAAGTTCCTAATAAATAAGAAAAGGAAAATCAAAAGAAAAAAAAGAAGAAGAGCAAGAATGAAAAAAAACGTGAAGAGAAATTTGAGGAGATGCCTAATAAAAAATTGGCTCTATTTGAATCGTCTTAAGGAATGAAACTTAATTACATTTCTTAGTTAAGGCTTAAATTATTAGCATCCTTACAAATGAAGTATTTATGAAGTTCTTTCTATAGTAATCTTTCTAAGCACTCAAAATATGACCAAATTATAATTATTCTTGAATTGAACAGAAAATCAGAACCCTTAGACTTGACTACTAAATATTCTTACATTTTAGTTTTAAATTGAGTTATTAAATTTTTTTCTAAAGTTTCATTATCAAATTTATAAAATAAGAACTATATAAATCTCTAATTTAAACTCACTTCCAAAGGTTATAACTTTTACATAGTGTAAAGAAGTTACTTGATGATAAGTAATATTTAAGTCTGGGGGAATGACCCCCCTTAAACTTACCTGTTTTTAGTGCATATTTTATGATCATTTTATGCATATTTTTAGTGATATTGCACTTTAAAGGAAGATATTTTTATATGATTTTGATTTCAGGTCCATGGAATGGACATTTGGAAAAAATGAGGGAAAAATGAGCAAATATGGTGTAAAATGGTATGGCGCCATAGCGCCAAAGACACCGACAACGGAGGATATATCACCGAAACTGGCGCTATAGCGCTAATTAATACCCTTCTAGAAGATCAATTGAATTTGACCAAATTATGAAGGGGTGTTTGAAGCAACCCTTGGTTATTTTCAAAGGTCTATTAATATAGACAAAAATTGGACAAAATAGAGGACTTTTTGGCAGCATCTGAAGTCCTACTTTAGTATTTAAGTGTATGCTTTAGTGTGTTTTGTGTTGTAAGAGTATGAGTTTGGAGATTTCTTCAAGGAGACTCCAGAATTTGTGTTGGGGAGAAAACATAAGGTACTTTGTATTTGTATTTAAGTTTTTGTTTCTAAGACTTGGATTTCAATACAAATTTGGTGTTTTTTTTATTCTCCATAAATTCTAAGTAGTTCCCTTTATTTATCCTTTCTCTTGGGAATTAATCTTGTGTTAAAAAATTTCTTTTTGCTTTTAAAAATTGTGATGACATTTCACTGATTCTTCATTGACTTTACAAATTGGCCACTTATGAGGTTAAAATCTATTAAGAAACATAAGGACACAGAAGAGCTATGATTTCACCTAACTAGTGAGTGTCACACTTCATTCTGGGCATAGCCGTTGCGATCACTTAACGTGGAGTGCAAATAGATAGGGAGATAAGTTTTAATGAGGGTAGAATTGATTTTCTAGGGTGAAAGACTAGATTCTTTTTCAAATTCAGTTTAGAGTTTGAATCATAAGGGTCCCTAGTAGGTCCTATAGTGAGGGCACAGTGGGTAATCTGAAAGTGAAAGGGGCACAATGGGTAATCTGGAGGTGAAAGGCCAAAATCTACTCAACACTACTACACAAGCTGGTGAAAAACTCTAAATTAGTGAATATTTTTTGCTAGCACCAGGAGGGGGTAAGGAATAGGAATGTTCCTATTTATCACAGTACATCATCATATTTTTACTCATTCAAATCATACATAGACTAAAATCTTATTGCAAGGGGAAAACGTTAGAATTACTTTTATTAAGCTGTTAAAAATAGTTGTTTTTGACTGATTTAATTTAGTATTAACCATTGTTATAGTTTCATTTTCATTTAAATCTACAATTCAAATATAATTTGAATTTGAGTTTAGCAAGCCAATTTAAGTAGTTCAACTATCCTTGTGGGATTGATACTCAGGGTTTTAAGAAAAATCCTGTATTACTTGAAATGATACATATATTTGCATAGTACATCTAGTGTAAAGTCTTACTATTTATTTTCCATATCATTTCACTTATTAACACTAGCTGTTGAATATAAATTGGGTCAAATTTTTCACAATATTTTGGAGATTAAAAATAGAAGTAATTGCGGGTTGGTTCATATGCGAAGTGAAATTTTAGAATAGTATCTCCCACCTCATGGATCCTCAACAAGGAAAGAAGATAGAATCAATGATACTATTCACCAACTTTTGGGGGGGTGATGCCCCTTAAACTCGTAGGTTGTTGTTAGTCCTAGCCTATTTAGAGTAATTAGCCTATGGATTATTTTACTTCAAGAAAATATATTTAAGAAAAAAAAATATCTTTCACAACATCATTGCTTTTGCTTGCCAAAACAAACTTCATAGGCATGGAAAATTACTCGGACTGAGGATAAGGATTACCCTTCCTCATGTTGTCAGGATGGCGCCTTCTATCAAAGTTGGAAATATTAGGCACACAACCGAGCTCTGAGCCCCCACCTTTACTGAAGTTTTACACTCAGTCCCAATCTTTCATATGTGATCATGGGTTTTACTCATTTTTGCTTTATTACGACCTATTTCTTGACTTTTTCAAACTATCTTTTCCTGTAATTTACTTAAATTCCCTCTAACCAAATTTACTTTATGATGCTAACCATGC
>JXCR01142568.1:5182-41152 GCA_002079205.1 Phalaenopsis hybrid cultivar
TGTGCTATGCTCAGTCCTATATTCAGGGTTAGAGACTATGAGGTATCTTTATGTTTATTCTTCATTTTACGTTTTTTGGTTTTCTATAAAGGAAATAGAACTCTCTATTAATTATTGTAAATAAATGATTAGTTTTCGTCATTTTTTGTTTGTTTAAAAACGGAAGTTCAATGCAACAGGCTAACAACCTTTTATCATTATGAATGGGTATATCTTTAGTAGATGTACCGTGCTTTGCCTTGTAAACATTTCTAATCATCTTTGTCGGAGTTACTATTTTGATAATACTGTTTTTCTTGAAGTCTTATGAGCTTATAAAATCTAATATGCTGCCATGATTATTGATGCTGTTTTTGTCTGCTCATGTGACTGTGTCAAGCCGGTGGAATCTTTTTAAAAATAATTCATTGGCAAAACTCTTGAGCTCGAGGAGAAACTGAAATAAATGGAATAAATTTGTGCTCATGTGGATGTTAAATAAGGTGATAGAGATTCAGAGAGTAATGCTGAGTGATTAAATTTTTTGAACAAGTACTTATCTAATAACTGCTAGTTCAGGAGAAGGCAACGGATTTTAATCCATGCTCCTAACTGCCATGCCTTTAAAAAGAGCTGCTTTTTTAATTGGGAAGTTATGCTATTTATTATATTTTGTCTATCGTTGTAAACTTTTCTAATAAGTGGTGAATGAAAATGACTACTTTTTCTTAAGATGCTATTACTTATGTTTCTATATTTTCATTGTTAACAATGATGTCATGACGACAATCATTAAAAGAACATGCATGATATTTGCATTGTTTGAGATTTGCTTGAATTGGGTGAATGATTCAACTATATATAACCTGAACAATGCTTACATTATGAAAGCCTCTAGATAACACTGCATTCTTTGTTGATGGGCCTCAACCTTCTTTTTGTATTAAATGCGATTAGTTTTTGCCAGAAATGCTCTTTAAAGTTTTCACCCTCCAGTTCCGTCTTTTCAATTGTTTAGTTGTATTCTTTTTTAAGTTCTTTGATGTTCAACTATCTAGTTTTGCCAAAAATGAGGAGCTCTTTCTGGTATTCATGATTAAATTCAGCAACTAATTGTAGTTCTAGGATTGTAGATTGTTTTAAGTGCATATGAGTTTTGAATTCGTAATTGTTTTATTTAAATTGGACAAGCGGTACCCCTTTGGGCCATGATATGTTCCTTTTTGTTTGTTAGTAAGAGCTAATTAAATGGATAATTTAAGACTATGCTGAATTTTTGATGCAGCATTCTGAAGTGGCTTGTGTTTTTTCATTTCGAGGATGCATGCACTGCATGAAAAATCTGAGGCCTTTATGCATTTATTTATTTTTTATTATTTTTTTGTGGGAGCTGTAAAGTTTCTCTTATCACCATATGGCTTGATCATTTATTACTGCTAGGTTTTCCCTATAATTTCTTTCAGAAAACTTTTAGGAAATTTCCGTATCTGTGTATTTTTTGGTTTTAGTTTTTTAAAAATTTTTCTTAAATCATTTCCTGAGAACATATCATTCTAACATTTTCAGGTACAAGATTCATTTCCTTTTTCGATAGGNCTCATTTGGTTGAATTTCAATTTAACCCTGATTTGACTGATTTGCCCGAACTTTTCTTTATTATCCGCATGATTTTCAAAATTTTGCAAGCTAAAAACATTGCATATACTTTTCCTCGAGCCATAGAATTGATCCACATGGGAAATCCCTTAGGGGGAGTCTGGGTAGATTTCGGTTGGAATTTGGAAGCTCCTGGAAGCAATCATGCTCCTGAAAGCTGCACCTGATAGTGAAACTAATAAAAGTGTCGGGGAACCTGGATAAGGTATCCCTAAAGACCTAATTGGTAGCTTAGTCTGAAGGAACAAGTCCAGAGGACCGGGGAAAAAGAGGATGGTTAGTTATCCATTTGTTGTTGTAAAGAGAAAGAAGATGGAAGAAGTTTCGACTTCGAATATAGATGATTTAGTACAACATATTTATGAGTCTTCCACGCCAATTACCATACCATCTCCACAACTCGATGAAGCTAGAGAAGAGGAGGCTGAAGAAGCTTGGGAGGAGGTATAGCCGGGCACAATTGTTCCATATGAAGGTGCCCTGCCTTGTTCAACCATAGAGTTCCCCGACAGAGAACTACTACCATCACACATGCAACAGGTGATAAATACTTATTTATGAATATAGAAAGAAAGGTATGTACAAAACATAACACTTTTTCTGTCAATTATTTATTAAATCTAATACATATTATTCAATCAATTTACATGGATGACATAATAATTGCTCAGGGTCACATTCATATAAGTCGAAAAGACCTTGAAGCACTTTGAGATAATAATGAAGTAGGGGTAGAACATGTAGATTTGTTTGCCATTAGATTGGATAACCGTCGACGCCAGTCCCCTAATTCTTTTAGAACCTATTTGTACGTCTCTCCGGCACATTGGGTAAGTAATAAAATTCCAATTAATTTTTTATATGCAACAGATTCATGCTCTTTTTAAATTCATTTATTTTGTATATGCAGGGGTTTAGATATCATCCTCTTTGAGATATTGTTGCCCACGTCACAGTGGAAGCTGTATCTCAGGCAAAGGCAATTTTAGTTCCAATAATTAATAATAGGCATTGGACTCTACTTGTTGGGAACCAGAAGGACCGCAAGTAGAGATTCTAAGACTCATTGTCTAATAAAATGCATTTGGGAGTCACACACGACGTGGTAAAATTCTAAGCCTTATCTAACTAACAACTGACATAAACTATTTATTTTTTCACTATTTTAAACAATCATTTTTATTGCTACATAAGACATCTTCGTAAGGACGTAAGGACGTCAGGAATGTTTTCCGCAGTGACCCGAGTAATTGGGATGTTATCACAGCTAGAGGAATTCCCACACAAACTAATAGCGTCGACTGCGGTATATTTATTTGAATATATGAAAACAATTGTATAGAAAGGCAAGATTAACTAGAAAGACCATCAAGACTGGCAGGCTGAGATGCCTCGGTTTAGGGCTATATGAAATCTGCAGACATAGATTATTTGGAGGATAAATGTATCTTTGCACTTTCATTGTCTTTATATTATATAGCCTGGATGATTATAAATTTTGACAGGCTTATTTACTCCGAGGATTTGATTTATATGCTTTCTATTGTGGATTATATGTTTGTCTATTGCGTTAGTCTTATTTACTCTCATATATTATCTGTTTGATATCTTACTACATGTTATTGTTGATGTATTGTCATCTTTTTGGGTTATTCTATGGGTATTGTTAGATTATTCTTGGGGTATTGTAACGTTACAGTTGAATTATTGTTAGGTTAGTTATTGTTAGTTTATTGTTGGGGTTTTATTAAGTTACAGTTATTGTTGATGTATTGTTATCTTGTTAGGTTATTCTAGGGTATTGTTAGGTTATTCCTGGGGTATTGCAAGGTTACAGTTAAGTTATTGTTAGGTTATTGTTGAGGTATTGCTAGGTTATTATTGGGGTATTGCTAGGTTATTCTTGGGGTATTGTTAGGTTACGGCTGATGTATTGTTAGTTTATTGTTGATGTATTCTAAGGTATTCTTAGGTTATTGTTGGGGTATTCTTAGGTTAATCTTGGGGTATTGTAAGGTTACGGTCAGGGTATTGTAAGGTTATTGTTGGGGTATTCTTAGGTTATTCTCGGGATATTGTTAGGTTATTGTTGGGGTATTCTTAGATTATTCTTGGGATATTCTTAGGTTATTGTTGGGGTATTCTTAGGTTATTCTCGGGATATTCTTAGGTTATTGTTGGGGTATTCTTAGGTTATTCTCGGGGTATTCTTAGGTTATTGTTGGGGTATTCTTAGGTTACTCTCGTGGTATTCTTAGGTTATTGTTAGGGTATTCTTAGGTTATTCTCGGGGTATTGTTAGGTTATTGTCGGGGTATTGTAAGGTTATTGTTGGGGTATTCTCAGGTTATTCTCGGGGTATTCTTAGGTTATTGTTGGGGTATTCTTATGTTACTCTCGTGATTTTCTTAGGTTATTGTTGGGTGATTTTTAGATTATTCTCGGGGTATTGTTAGGTTATTGTCGAGGTATTGTAAGGTTATTGTTGGGGTATTCTTAGATTATTCTCAGGGTATTGTTAGGTTATTGTTGAGGTATTCTTAGGTTATTGTTGGGGTATTCTTAGGTTATTGTTGGGGTGTTCTTAGGTTACTCTCGGGGTATTGTAAGGTTATTGTCGGAGTATTGTTAGATTATCCTTGGGGTATTCTAAGGTTATTATCGGGGTATTGTAAGGTTACGGTCAAGGTATTGTAAGGTTATTGTTGGGTTATTCCACAAGCAGATAACAAAATTATGTACTCAACAGACAGATGAATTACAAACCATACATCTACAACTTCCATTTGGAATAATGCTATATGAACTAGTACATTAATATAGATTAGTTGATGTGGGCATAACACGTTTAAACAGGTGAATTATATTGAGCACAGAGCATGTTGGATTCGGTGTGACAATTTCCTGACTCAAAGAGTTTGACGCCGCAATCGTATTTGTGTCGTAATTCCTGTGCGATTCTTGTCTCATATATGTTTCTTGATTTTTTCCTGCGTACAGTGGTAAAAGTATAAGACAATTAATTTTGCATATAATAGTTAGTATATAAAATGTAGAATGGTAAATATATGGAATGTAGAGATATATACCTTTAGCTCTCATCTTTTTTTCCCAGTATCCTTTCAACATCGCATTAGAAATACCTTTCGGTCTCATTTTTGCGGGATCATTCACATTGCAGTCACTGTTATGAGATTTTCTCTTTTTTTTTGGCCTATTTGGTTTAAAATCCTTCCCATCTAATGTATCCTCAATACATTCGGACCCTGTTTTCAATAATTCAATTATATATATCTCGACGCGTTCATTTTCCTGAGCTTTATTAATTAATTGGTAGGCACACTTTTGAGCATGTGACTGAAATAATATTCCTCTGAAAGTTGTGCCAGACATTTGAGCCCTTTCATATGTTTGTATCCAAAACTATTATAAATATCTTTCTTTACCTTAGCAAACCATCTGAATAACAAATATTTCTCGAGAATCTTTGTTATATTATTAGCATTAAGGACGCGTAGAGAGTGAGAGCAAAGAAGACCCGTCATTCCGAATTTCTTGCAACTGCAGGTGATGTCACAATTAAGCCTATTAAATGTAACAAGCCAAGTTCTACTTGTGTCCTGATTATCCAAATTTCTAACATAGAATTCAGATGGACTCTCAACTAAGGAATCGACTGTCAATCCACATAGCCCGTGAAGTAACTCTTCCTCAAACATAGAGTAGAGCTTTCGGGTATAATACGCTGCAGTTTGCCTCAACACTAGGCTTGTTTTAACTGTCAATGTAATAACATTTTGAAAGCTTTTGAAGTCTTCGTCATTTTCGTTCCTTCTCTATGACTTCATAATATTTTCTAGACCCAGAAAACAATCTATTAGGGAACTAGTGGGCTTAGATGCACCATGACAGACATTATTTGTGGACTCACTTCTTTGGGTAGACAAGATTCCCATTCAAAAAAATTATTTATTGAATGCAGTTGACCGGTTACGTCTTATACGATACAATGCATCTAGCCACATGTTATTGTGCGGGTTTCCTTGCTCGATCATTAGAGCCCAAGTAACTTTGAACTCGTTTTCCGAATCACACTTACTCATGCATTTATAAAATAGATTGCTAATGCTCTTGTACGTCACACCGCAATGAACTTTCGACGAGAATTTCTTATAGATATGCCATTGACATAATCTATGTCTTGTGAATGGAAAATAATCTACAATAGCTCTTGTCATTGCTTGATCATGATTTGTAAACATTGTAATTGGATGCTTATCATCCATTATACGAATGAAGGTTTTGAATAACCACTTGAAGGATTCTATCGTCTCGTCAGATAAAAAACCAACTCCGAATAGAACGTTTTGCCGATGGTGGTTAATCCCAACGAAAGGAGCACAATATAAATTATACTTATTTAAACGGTATCTAGTGTAAAAAATGATGACATCTTCAAAACAATCACAATATAGTCTGCAAGATCCATTACTCCCGAAAAAGCTTGTAAGTCTGCCCTCCTCATCACTTTGGAAATCCCATGCAAACATGGTAACTTCATTTTGACGCTCCATGAATAATTCTAAGAGAGAGTTGACATCACCCTGTTCAATTATGCTTCTTTTATCCCTTTGAATAAAGTTGTATGCATCTTGTCTAGTGCACTCCAAGTTTTCAACTCCACCAACCTCTATAGCAAGGAAATTGAATGCATCAGCTGCTCTAATCCCAGAACCTGTCATTGATCTTAACAAATTTGCATTTAACTCGTTAATCCTCTGACTGGAACGTAGAAGGTGCTTGTCACCAGATTCCGCCAAAGGGTGGTTATGACTTTCAACAAATTTCTTTATGGTCCAGTTGCCATCAAGATCAATAGCATTTGACAACCAGTCTGTGCATCCACTTTTTTTTGCTTCACAGTAGTGGCTAGCTGCGATTCTCTTTTATGACCTGATTTTCCACAAATATAATACTTCGACTTAATTTGCTTGGATTTAGCCCAGTAAGTTGTGTGGTCCTTGCGTACAGTGAAACCAACATAATGTGCATAAGCACAATAATGTTTGTAAGCTTCTTCCTCATTACGAACAACAGTATTAAGAAAGCTAATAACAATTGGATCATTACAATCTGTTTTTGGCCTAGATATATACAAATTTGAATTATACAATTGATATAGTCAGATAAATAACCCTAACCACATAATAATGATGAAATAAACTAACCACAATCAAAGATTCACAAAAAAATTCACTTTTTTGAGAGGTCTGGTGGGTTAATTTCTTGGGTTATTCTTAGGTTTTTATTGAGTTATTCTCGGGTTATTAAATATTTCTTCAATCAACCCGAAAATAAATAACCCTAGCCATAGAATAATGATGAAATAACCTAACGACCATCGAAGATTCACAGAAAATTTCACTTTTTCAAGAGATCTGATGGGTTACTTTCTCGGGTTATTCTTAGGTTATTGTTGGGTTATTGAATATTTGTTCAATCAACCCGAAAATAAATAACCATAACCACAAAATAATGATGAAATAACCTAACGACAATCGAAGATTCACAGAAAATTTCTCTTGTTTGAGAGATCTGGTGGGTTACTTTCTCAGGTTATTCTTATATTATTGTTGGGTTATTCTCGAGTTATTGAGTATTTCTTCAATCAACTCAAAAATAAATAACCCTAACCACAAAATAATGATGAAATAACCTAACGACAATCGAAGATTCACAAAAAATTTCACTTTTTTGAGAGATCTGGTGAGTTACTTTCTCGGGTTATTCTTAGGTTATTGTTGGGTTATTCTCGGGAAAACAGAAAACAAATTCAAGTAAGCAAGAAATCTTATATCTGTTTCAAAAACTTTGACATTCATTTCGTCATTTATGTGCTCAAACTCTTCATTAAGAGAGAAATCTATCTCCATCATAAATGCAACGGCCAAACTTTAGCTGAGCCAAAAAACTCTTTTTGAAAACTTATTTTCTACTGAATAATGCATAATAGAAATTTCTGAGGGAATAATATGAACAAAAAAATGGAGGGAATACATAAAAAAGACGGAATAATACGTAACATTTAGCACATCGGGAATAAGAGTTAGCAAGTGAAAGCAAAGATTAATGTTTTACTTGCACCGTGGACGCACCAGGGAAAAATTCGGCCAATTACAGCCTCCCGTTTTACATCACAGAAACCTTTCCCGCGGCCCCTTTCCATTCCCATTTCCCTCCTCTGCTCCCGGCCTCCGCCNGCACTTATTTGAATAATAAATTAATTTATTATTCATACACTCATTTAGTTGAATTTCAATTTAACCCTGATTTGACTGATTTGACCAAACTTTTCTTTATTATTCGCATGATTTTCAAAATTTTGCAAATTAGCTAAAAACATTGCATATACTTTTCCTCCAGCCATAGAATTGACCCACATGGGATTAATAAATCCCTTAGGGGGAGTCTGGGTAGATTTCGGTTGGAATTTGGAAGCTCCTGGAAGCAATCATGCACACACCTCACCTCACCAAACAAATCTATGCGCCGTGGCGTACCGCACGCCAATTACAGCTTTCCATTTTACATCACAGAAACCTTTCCCGCGGCCCCTTTCCATTCCCATTTCCCTCCTCTTGCTCCCGGCTCTCCGCCTCTCGCCGGCCCTCCATATCTTACCTCAACTTCTCCAGTCAATGCTCTCTCAATNCTCCATATCTAACCTCAACTTCTCCAGTCAATGCTCTCTCAATTTCCTAGGTTTCCTCCACGCTTTCTACTTCAACATTTTTTCCAATAATCGATTAATATAGGATTCGAGCGCAGGATCCATGAGCGTGATCGGATTCGACGTTGGCAACGACAACTGNTTTCCTTCACCCTTTCTACTTCAACATCGTTTCCACTAATCGATTAATATAGGATCCATGAGCGTGATCGGATTCGACGTTGGCAACGACAACTGCGTGATCGCTGTCGTAAAGCAGAGAGGNTGCGTATACTTTTCCTCCAGCAATAGAATTGATCCACATGGGATTAATAAATCCCTTAGGGTGAGTCTGGGTAGATTTCGGCTGGAATTTGGAAGCTCCTGGAAGCAAACATCTTCACACACCTCACCTCACCAAACAAATCTATGCGCCGCGGCGTACCGCACGCCAATTACAGCCTCCCATTTTACATCACAGAAACCTTTCCCGCGGCCCCTTTCCATTCCCATTTCCCTCCTCTGCTCCCGGCTCTCCGCCTCTCGCCGGCCCTCCATATCTTACCTCAACTTCTCCAGTCAATGCTCTCTCAATTTCCTAGGGATTCCTCCACCCTTTCTACTTCGACATCGTTTCCACTAATCGATTAATATAGGATTCGAGCGCAGGATCCATGAGCGTGATCGGATTCGACGTTGGCAACGACAACTGCGTGATCGCTGTCGTAAAGCAGCGAGGCATCGACGTGCTTCTCAACGATGAGTCCAAGCGCGAGACTCCAGCTGTGGTCTCCTTCGGCGAGAAGCAGCGGTTTATCGGCTCGGCCGGTGCTGCATCTGCCGCCATGCACACGAAGTCCACCATCTCTCAGATCAAGCGACTCATCGGCCGGGGATTCGTCCAGCCAGACGTTCAGGAGGACCTTCGCCGCCTACCGTTCGTTACATCGGAGACTGTTGATGGTGGGATCTTAATCCATATTCGGTACATGAACGAGGAGCGAACCTTCACGCCGGTGCAGATCCTCGGGATGCTTCTCTCCCATCTGAAGCAGACCGTGGAGAAGAATCTTCAGAGCTCGGTGACTGATTGTGTTATTGGGATTCCTTCTTACTTCACCGATTCTCAAAGGAGAGCTNGGGGATGCTTCTCTCCCATCTGAAGCAGACCGTGGAGAAGAATCTTCAGAGCTCGGTGACTGACTGTGTTATTGGGATTCCTTCTTACTTCACCGATTCTCAAAGGAGAGCTTATTTGAATGCGGCGGCTATTGCTGGTCTGAAACCACTTATGTTGATGCACGACACGACGGCTATTGCTTTGGGATACGGTATATACAAGGCAGATTTCCCTAGTATCATAGAGCCAATCAATGTGGCTTTTATTGATATCGGCCATTGCGACACTCAGGTTTCGGTGGTGGCATTTGAGGCTGGGCAAATGAGAGTACTCTCTCACGCATCAGATCCGAATTTAGGTGGCAGGGATTTCGATGAGGTGCTGTTTAGGTACTTTGCGGAGCAGTTCAAGGAACAGTATAGTGTAGACGTGTATTGTAATGCTCGGGCTTGCATTAGGTTAAGGAGTGCTTGTGAGAAACTGAAGAAGGTTCTGAGTGCGAATGCTGAGGCCCCATTAAGTATAGAGTGCTTGATGGAGGAAAAAGATGTGAAGGGTTTCATTAAAAGGGAAGAGTTCGAGAGGCTATCATCAAGTTTGCTCGATAGGGTTTTGGAGCCATGCAAGAAGGCCGTGTTTGAATCTGGGTTGCAAGTGGATAGAATACAGACGGTAGAGCTTGTTGGCTCAGGGTCAAGGATTCCAGCAATATCAAGAATTTTGTCTGGATTTTTCAGGAGAGAGCCGGGTAGATCACTTAATGCCAGTGAATGTGTAGCCCGTGGGTGTGCACTTCAGTGTGCTATGCTCAGTCCTATATTCAGGGTTAGAGACTATGAGGTATCTTTATGTTTATTCTTCATTTTACGTTTTTTGGTTTTCTATAAAGGAAATAGAACTCTCTATTAATTATTGTAGATAAATGATTAGTTTTCGTCATTGTTTGTTTGTTTAGAAACGGAAGTTCAATGCAACAGGCTAACAACCTTTTATCATTATGAATGGGTATATCTTTAGTAGATGTGCCGTGCTTTGCCTTGTAAACATTTCTAATCATCTTTGTCGGAGTTACTATTTTGATAATACTTTTTTTCTTGAAGTCTAATGAGCTTATAAAATCTAATATGCAGCCATGATTATTGATGCTGTTTTTGTCTGCTCATGTGACTGTGTCAGGCCGGTGGAATTTTTTTAAAAATAATTCATTGGCAAAAACTCTTGAGCTCGAGGAGAAACTGAAATAAATGGAATAAATTTGTGCTCATGTGGATGTTAAATAAGGTGATAGAGATTCAGAGAGTAATGCTGAGTGATTAAATTTTTTGAACAAGTACTTATCTAATAACTGCTAGTTCAGGAGAAGGCAACGGATTTTAATCCATGCTCCTAACTGCCATGCCTTTAAAAAGAGCTGCTTTTTTAATTGGGAAGTTATTTATTATATTTTGTCTATCGTTGTAAACGTTTCTAATAATTGGAGAATGAAAATGACTACTTTTTCTTAAGATGCTATTACTTGTGTTTCTATATTTTCATTGTTAACAATTATGTCATGAAGACAATCATTAAAAGAACATGCATGATATTTGCATTGTTTGAGATTTGCTTGAATTGGGTGAATGATTCAACTATATATAACCTGAACAATGCTTACATTATGAAAGCCTCTAGATAACACTGCATTCTTTGTTGATGGGCCTCAACCTTCTTTTTGTATTAAATGCAATTGGTTTAAAATTTTCAAACGTTACAAATTAATTAGTTTTTGCCAGAAATGCTCTTTAAAATTTTCAACCTCCAGTTCCCTGTCTTTTCAATTGTTTAGTTGTATTCTTTTTTAAGTTCTTTGATGTTCAACTATCTAGTTTGGCCAAAAATGAGGAGCTCTTTCTGGTATTCATGTTAAATTCAGCAACTAATTGTAGTTATAGGATTGTAGATTGTTTTAAGTGCATATGAGTTTTGAATTCGTAATTTTTTTATTTAAATTGGACAAGCGATACCCCTTTGGGCCATGATATGTTCCTTTTTATTTGTTATTAAGAGCTAATTAAATGGATAATTTAAGACTATGCTGAATTTTTGATGCAGCATTCTGAAGTGGCTTGTGTTTTTCATTTCGAGGATGCATGCATTGCATGAAAAATCTAAGGCCTTTATCCATTTATTTATTTATTATTATTTTTTTGTGGGAGCTGTAAAGTTTCTCTTATCACCATATGGCTTGATCATTTAATACTGCTAGGTTTTCCCTATAATTTCTTTCAGAAAACTTTTAGGAAATTTCCGTATCTATGTATTTTTTGGTTTTAGTCTTTTTAAAAATTCTCTTAAATCATTTCCTGAGAACATATCATTCTAACATTTTCAGGTACAAGATTCATTTCCTTTTTCCATAGGCTTTTGTTCGGAGGATGGTCCTATTTCTACATTGTCAAGCAACATATTATTTCGCAAAGGACAGTATTTTCCAAGTGTTAAAATGCTTAAATTTCATCATCCCCATTCATTTCATCTGGAAGCTTTTTATGCTGATCAAAATGAATTGCCAGCTGGCACGTCAGTTAAAATAAGCTGTTACAAGGTAATTCGTTAATCTTTATTTTATATTCCTTATTTACATGAGAAACAAACAAAATGATATGTGAGACCAATGTTGTTGCTTCTGGTCATATTTGTTTGTGTAATTATATGAGAGATGAAAACAATGGCTTCATTTGTTTAATGTGAATCATTTGCTACCAAAGTTTTGATTGTTACAGTTAATATGTTACAGAAATGCATCTATTGTGTATGGGCTCCTTGTCAGCTTTTGTTGACGGGCAAAACTTATGCAATATAGCTCTCCATCTCTATGAATATAGTAATAGCTTTATTTAATACAACAACAAACATAACCTTGTCTCAAAGGAAGTTTCATTTAGACTTATCCCAGCATTTTGGCTGTATAAATTCTTCTTTGTTCCTATGCGGCTTCTTGCTATTTTCTTGGTTGTATAAGATCTCTGCATGTTTATTTGAAGTGCAACTACTGCGAAAAGTTAGTTGAAGCGGGAAAGAAATTAGTTTTAAGGGGGTATAATAAGGATGGAATACGCGAGAAATTAGTTTAAGGGGGTATAATAAGGATGGAATACTTCCCTGGTTTGCTCAACAATGTAGCACTATTTGCAAAAGTGTCAGAAACAAAAGTCAATGATATCGAAGCATCTTGCACGATGACAATTCGATGATAGGGTTGATGTTGGATCTTATTATGAGAGTGAGCACAGTGACATTGATCCCTAATCATTTTTGTTATTGGTAGCTATTAGAGGTGTACGAGGTCCCATGGACCACTGTATAGTAAAAGTGGAGGATGACATGGGTCATGAAGAGGGGATAGTTGCAACTTAAAGATTGCCTCCAAACTATGTTAGGAAGGCACACAAATGTGCTTGCATGATATTTTGAATTTTTTTATGAGAATGTCATTCCATGGTATTTATGGTCAATGGTTGAAACCCGTTCATATATGATGTGAGGACATGAGTGTTGAAGGAGTTGAGTAATATATAAAAAGACAAAGAAGAGATTAAAAGGGTATGGAGTCAGATTGAAGTAACAATCTTGTTTGATGGGTTGTCTGATATAAAGTATAGACGTTTAATTAACATTCTAGTAAATTAGGTTCAATTGGCGTATTTGCTGCCTTGCAATCTGTCATTCCTGTTTCTTTGAGTAAATCAAGGACATACTTGCGTTGATTGACAAAAATTCCCTCATTGGATCTTGCAAACTCCATTCTGAGGAAATATTTCAGCTTTCCCAAGTTCTTAATATCAAATTCGGCTTCAAGTTTCCTCTTCAAGTTGCTAATCTCCAGAGGATCATCCTCTGTCATGATTATGTCATCTACATATACAATCACAATGGCTACTTTACCATTGATGAAATGTTTGAAAAAGAGAGTGTGATCAGCTTGGCTTTGAGGAATCCATGTCTCTTGATAACATCACCAAAATGCTCAAACTAAGCTCTAGGAGACTGCTTTAACCCATATAGAGATTTTTTTAATTTGCACACTTTTTTTTTTCCAAATTTTTCTTCAAATTCGGGTGGTAGGTCCATTTATACTTCTCGCAATTTTCCATTTAAAAACATATTCTTTACATCAAATTGATGAAGTGGTCAGTTGAAGTTAACTGCAAGAGAAATAAGTACTCTAATAGCGTTAATTTTAGCAACAAGAGCAAATGTCTCTTGGTAATCTATACCATGAGTCTGAGGGTTCGTTTGGGGCAGCTTATTTGGTGCAATGATATTTTGAAAACGCACCTGACCTGTTTGGGTAAACTGCATTTTGACAGCTTATGTATTTTGAAAACGCTGAAAACAACATTTTTACACCGCACCTATTTAGGTGCGGTGACAGCTTTTTGGTAGCGATCTGACTTTTCAAAAAAAAGAATTGTAATAGTCACCGCACCTAACTTATCAGTAGATTATTTTTAATCAGTTTATCAATAGATTATTCAATAAGCTGCAGCTGCCCCAAAAAGACCCTGAGTAAATCCTTTCGCTACTAGTCTCGCTTTGTATCTCTCTACACTTCCATTAACCTTAAACTTCACCGTGAACACCCATTTGCACCCAACCGTCTTTTTATCTTAAGGTAGATTAATGATTGTTCAATTGTTATTTCTTTTAAGAGCATTTATTTCCTCCATAACAGCTAATCTTCAACTCGGTTCACCTAATGCTTCCTGAATTGTTCTTGGAACAAGCATATTAGAAATCCTAGACACAAATGCTCTATGATTTTTTATAGTTTTTCATATGACAAACATTGTGTGATGGGATGTTTCGTGCCTGTTCGGATTCGTTTTCTGAAAGCAATTGGAAGATCAAGATCAGGAGTGGAAGTAGAGGGAACATTACTCTGCGTTGTAGGGCTATTATTTTGCAAAGTTGATTGAACATCTGCTGAGGGAATAACTGGGGCTGTAGTAACCTTATGACATACTTTTTAGTATAAAACTGCAGCTCATGTTGAGGATTGTGATCCGCTGGATTATGACTTTTTGGAAGTACTTCTCCCCCTGTGTCTGATAAGGTAACATCCAACAAAATAAGATTAGTAGTGCCGACCCTAGTTTCCATATCAGAATTAATAAGAAAATGAGTAAAATTTTCCAAAAATTATTCTCTTCAACTAAGTTCTCCCCCTGAAGAAAATTATTTTAAAAAAAAGAGTGATCATCGACAAACTTCACAGCCATGCTCTCAAAAAATTTCTGTGACAGGATTAAAACATTTGTACCCATGTTTATTGAAAGCATACCCAATAAAAATACATTTTTCAGCTTTGAGATCAAGTTTTGAGCGAAACACATTTGAGACATGTACATAACAAACATATCCAAAAACCTTTAAAGGGAGATTAACTGTTATCTTAGTTGTGGAAAAATAAATTTTCAGGACTTGTAAAAGGTGTTTTAAATTTCAAAACTCGAGATGACATTCTGTTTATTAAATAATATTGGGTAATGGGTGCATTACCCCAAAGATATTTATGAACATTCATGAAAAACATAAGTGTCTAGGTAACTTCAAGTAAATGTCTATTTTTCCTTTCATCAATATTATTTTGTTGTGGTGTGTGGATTTTGATACAGAATACTTTATTCTAAAATAAATGTTCTCAAATATTTTTTGAAATATTCAGTCTCATTATCCGTTTTTAGAATGACAATTTTTGTTTGAAATTGATTTTCAATTATGTGAAAAAAATCTTTAAATCGTTGTTCAACTTCAGATTTCTTTTCCAATAAATAAACCCATCAAACTCATGTGTGATCATCAATAAATGTTACAAACCATTTTTTTCCAGAAAGTGTTAACTTTGGATGGGCCCCAAACATCACTGTGCAATAAATAAAATGATTTTAAAGAAGAATATAATTTTTTTGGAAACGAAACACGATGACTTTTAGATAAATTACACACTTCACAATGAAGTTTTGAACAATCAATACTTTTAAATAGTATAGGAAATAAAAATTTGAGATATGAAAAGCTAGGGTGCCCTAATCTTTTGGCTATAACATAACTTGATCATAGTCAAAACTTGAACTTGTACTACCTAATCCATGAGCTTTTTATTCGCATAATCAGTTCAATCATAGTAGTACAACCTATTTATTTCTCTAGCAGTTCCAATCATCTTCCTCTAGTTTCGGTCTTGAAAAACACAATTGAAAAGAGAAAAAAGAATGAAATAATAAGAATCTTTAGACAATTTGCTAACGGAAAGAAGATTACATGTAGTTTTGGAACATGTAAGACAAATTTCAAAGAGATTTTTTTTGAAATTTTAATATTTCATTTTCCTGCAATTGGTGAAAAACTGCCATCAACTATTCTGATTTTTTCGGAACTGGAACATGGATAATACAAATCAAATAATTGAGAATAGCTTGTCATATGATCAGATGCTCCTGAATCAATGATCAAAGGAGTGGTAATTCCTAGAATAGATAAAGTCAAAGGATTACTACTTGTTTGTGCTATAGAACCGATAGGAGTATTAGATGATGAGCAAGATTTCAGCAGTTTAAGAAGATGACTTAATTGCTCTTTACTAATTTGGGATGACTCAGCCTCATTTGCTGTAGGTGTGCTATGTTCACTAGATTTTTTTTTCTTATCATTAAGTGGTTTACCATGCAACTTCCAGTATTTTTTCGCGAGTATGACGTGGCTTTCCATAGTAGTCACATTGCAGATTGTTTTTGTCTTTTACACGCTGGTTGTGAGAAGTTTTCCCGCTTACTTGAGCTTCAGAAATAGCCAGTGTTGATTCTTCCACGGACACAGTTGAACCTGCAGTCTTCTTCCCCAACATCACATGTCTCCGACTCTCTTCTCTTCTTACCTTCGCAAAAACTTTACCAATTGGAGGTAGGAGATTTCTTCCAATTATTCGACCACAAACCTCATCATATTCAACGTTTAGACCTGCAAGAAATTTGAAGATTCGAACACTATCCATTATTTTCTTGTACCGGTTGCAGTCATCATTTGATTTCCACTCATGATCATTGAATAAGTACAAGTCCTGCCAAATTCACTTGAGAGAATTGTAATATTTTGTCACAGAATTCTCACATTGGCAAATTTGCCCAAGTCGTAGAGTCAACTCGTAAAGTTGAGATTGATTTCCAAGATCAGAGTACATTTCTGAAACATTGTTCCATAATTTCTTGGCTGTAGAGTAACGCAAATAATTTGCACTTATCTCTCCCGTCATTGAATTGACCAATCATGTCATTACCATTGAGTTTTCCACATCCCAAATGACATAAGTTATGTCATTCACGTCGGATTGCTTAATATCACCTGTGATATAGCCAATCTTTCCTCTTCCTCGGAGATACATGCGAACAGATTGTGACCATCAAAGAAAATTATCACCATTTAGTCGGATTGTAGTGATCTGAATGGGATGGTTTCATATGTATTTCTCTAAGATTCAGACTGAGATGGCTGAAGAGGCTGGCTTGTCCTAGACGCGACTTTAGACATTTTAGAGATGAAAAACGGAGCATGCAGCAAGATCCCGATATTCGCCTGTCGAAGCAAAAGATTACCACTTTCGCCGTCGAAAGGACTTCAAGATGCCGGATCACTTCGTCAACCACACACGCGATCCTTGCTAGTGAGGTGTGATCCTCTCATTGCCTTCCCAACGAGCTCTGGTCGCAGTTGCTTCGCGACGACGAACCAGAAGAAAGAAAAGGTGGAGTTCGGGGTCTCTGCGCCGATCACGATTCCGACTGCTAGTTATATTGATCACCGCCGCAAGCTCTTGGGTTTAGCGATCTTGCTCAGAGAAATACGCCACTACGGATCGACGCTCTGATACCATGAAGAAATATAAGAGGGCTTATTCTTGGTGATGCAAAGAGGGGTATAAATACCCATTGCAGGATTTACTGATAAGAAAAACAATAAAAACAAGATACAATAAACAAGAAAATGAATAATAACAAATATAAGAGATAGCTAATTTCTCTAATTAAGGAGAAAATAAATAGTGATTCCTAAGTTCACTCGTACTATTCACAACCCTCTAAATATATAGAATAACAAATATGAAATATAATCCTAATTATTTTCGAGATCTTTCAACAGAGATAATGTTCAATTCCGCTCAATGACTCAACTTTGTATCGACAAAAAAAATTGAGGGACAAGTTGTCAGACTAATTATTTTAAAAGAAATATTTTGGTTTAGTATTACATATGCTAACAACCACAATATTATTTGTTCAAGGCGGTGGATATAGAGAACAATTCCGTTTTGGGCTTTATTTGAAATGCAATGAATGAGCAAGAGTTGATTACTCATAACTTGGGAGGAGAGCAGGCTAATTATTAGGATGTTTGAGATAATATTGATGGGAAATAAGAGCTCAAGCTCTATTACCATATTCATGCTGCTAGATATTTCCATAGCCCTTAACTTCAATATGTAGAGATTAAGTCTATCAATTTTAAGATTAAGTTGGGGCTATATTCTTATATAGATAGATTAAATGTTAACCCAATTGAGAGGACAACTGCAGGTATGTAATTTGTTTTAATTAGAAATAAGGAAGATCTTTTTGGGCTAAAGCAAACTAAGGATACTGTTGCAAAACAAATTTTAAGCTATTTTTAATATTTCATATTTTTATTGAAATAAAAAAAAAACTCCAAATTCTAAATTTTAACTATATTATTATTTTTTAAATACAGTAAAGTGGTCACTCCAGTTTGATCATGATAGTATAAAGTTACAACATGTTTTTTTATAGTATTAAGATTTAAATGCTCATTATTTAGATATAAGCACCACGGGAGCACCTATAATCAAGCTCACATAAAAAGGAGAAATCGTTTGATGACTTTAAAAATGAAGTTCTTGGTGTCCATCATGTTTACAAGAAATTGAATGATAGAAATTTGAATAAAAAAAGGTTTGAAGAATGATGAGAATGAAGATATGCTATCAAATGATGAGGGATTTGTAAATGATGACTATGAGGTCAGACCGTTTAAGTTAAACAAAGAAGATCTGAATGTTGTTTTCTTTGATGAAAATATAAACAAAGCTACTACAACAAACACAATGCAACAAGAGATAAAAAAAAAAAATGTTCATAAACTTTTATAGGTATGAAATTGTCTTATACTTCAATTAATATTCTTAATTTTTTTTGCGATTGTTACTGATTAGGGAAGAGAAAGTTGATTGAGATCGAAGAAGAAGTGAAAGAATGCGAGAACTTGGACTCAACTGCATAAAGAAGCAAGAGAGAAAAATATTTATTTTGATGATGACTCCATTGAAGATCTTCTAAGTGATGAGAGTTCTGAGGGTTTTTGATTATTTATTGTAGTACTATTTAGATCCATGAATGTTGCTGTGTTGGAAAATTGGCGTGAGAAAATTTTTATGCTAAATTTATCTTATGTTGTTGCTTATATATTTTTTGTTATTTTCATTTAATTCATTATGTTAGTTTGATCAATTGATGTTTGCAAGTTGTATTATATTTTTACTTTGTGTTTTTTGCTACAGGTTATTTTATTTTTTATATTAATTGTATTTTGATATTGGCACAATTTCACACATTTTATTTTATGTTAGGATGTTAATATATATTTCTTTAATATATTTTAGGATATGATGCTAATATATTAATTTTTATATTTATTTGGCCTTTATGAACTTTCTAATATTGAGTCTTATGTCTCATAATGCTTTGAGGCTTATGCTCTACCTCATGTACGAAAAACATCGCAATATCTAATTGCACAATTTTAAACATTGCTATTTTCAACTTTGGATTTTTGTTGATTTAATCTTCAATCTCAGCGATGCAATGTTTGAAACAATCTTAGCGAAGCAATTTTTGAATGATCACCATTGACAACCTTCATCAATGTATAAGATTGTCAAAATTTCAACAATTCTTTCCCCTTTATCTTTTCAAAATTTGATTNGTCTCTATGAATATAGTAATAACTTTATTTATTACAACAACAAACATAACCTTGTCTGAAAGGAAGTTTCATTTAGTCTTATCCCAGTATTTTGGCTGTATAAATTCTTCTTTGTTCCTATGCGGCTTCTAGCTATTTTCTTGGTTGTATAAGATCTCTGCATGTTTATTTAAAGTGCAACTACTGCGAAAAGTTAGTTGAAGCGGGCGAGAAATTAGTTTAAGAGGGTATAATAAGGATGGAGTACTTCCCTGGTTTGCTCAACAATGTAGCACTATTTGCAAAAGTGTCAGAAACAATAAAGGTGGAGTTTTAGTTATATATGAAAGTCAATGATATCGAAGCATCTTGCACGATGACAATTCGATGATAGGGTTGATGTTGGATCTTATTATGAGAGTGAGTGCAGCGACATTGATCCCTAATCATTTTTGTTATTGGTAGCTATTAGAGGTGTAAGAGGTCCCATGGACCACTGTATAGTAAAAGTGGAGGATGACATGGGTCATGAAGAGGGGACAGTTGCAACTTAAAGATTGCCTCTAAACTAAGTTAGGAAGGCACACAAATGTGCTTGCATGATATTTTGAATTTTTTTTATGAGAATGTCATTCCATGGTATTTATGGTCAATGGTTGAAACCCGTCCATGCATGATGTGAGGACATGGGTGTTGAAGGAGTTGAGTAATATATAAAAAGACAAAGAAGAGATTAAGAGGGTGTGGAGTCAGATTGAAGTAACAATCTTGTTTGATGGGTTGTCTGTTATAAAGTATAGACGTTTAATTAATATTCTAGTAAATAATTTGCATGACATTATTTTTTTCGAAATTTGTTGAAGCATATGATCGGGTGAAGATTGCAAAACACATTTTTAAACTGCTTGATGGAGTGATATAGGAGATTAGAGAGCATTTGATGGTTTTAGTTATTATAAGTAATGCTAATATTTACAGTGCTGTTGGAAATAAATTGATGTGGAATTGAACATTTCTATTGGACATATTGTGCTGCATACTGAATAATAGACTTGATTTTAAAGAATCTTGGTTATTTGACTCAGCACAAAAATGCTCTAAAAACATCAAAAGAGATTAGTAATTTCATTTACAATCATTCCCGAGCATTTTCTTTGATGAGGGAGTTTTATAAGAAAGATCTTCTATGTCCCACTTACAATAAGATTTGCGACAAGAATTTATAGAACATGTTTGAAGCCAGGAAACAACTGGAGATTGAAGAAATATAAGAGGACTTATTCTTATTGATGCAAAGAGGAGTATAAATACCTATTACAAGATTTACTGGTACGGAAAACGATAAAAACAGGATACAATAGAGAAGGAAAAGAATAATAACAAATATAAGAGGCAGCTGATCTCCCTAATTAAGGAGAAAATAAATAGTGATTCCTAAGATCACTCATACAATTCATAACCTTTTAAATATAGGGTATAACAAATATAAAATATAATTCTAATTATTTTCGAGATCTTTCAACACTCCCCCTCAAGATGGCATGAAGATGACACTCATGGCAAGCTTGCTAACTAGATTCTTGTGTTGCACTTTGGAAAGACCTTTTGTTAGTATATCTGCTGTTTGACTAGTAGTGGGTATGTAGGACATACATATTACACCACTATCTATCTTCTCCTTGATGAAATGTTTGTCAACTTCTACATGTTTTGTTCTGTCATGTAGAACTGGATTATGAGCTATAGAGATTGCAGCCTTGTTGTCACAGTAAACTTTAATAGGTGTTGGTATAAGAATCTTTAATTCTTCCAGAAGTCTTTTTATTCATAATACTTCACAGAGTCCATGTGCCACCGAGCAGAATTCTGCTTCAGCACTACTTCTTGCCACCACACTTTGTTTTTTACTTTTCCAAGTAACCAGATTTCCGCCTACAAATGTACAATAACCTGATGTGGATCTTCTATCATTTACATCTCCTGCCCCATCTGCATCTGTGTAGGCTTCTATTAGAAGATGTTCTTCATTTTTGAACAAAAGTTCTTTTCCAGGAGTTCTTTTGAGGTATCTCAAAATTCTGAATGCAGCTTCGAAGTGAGTAGGTCCAGGTGAATGCATGAATTGACTCACAACACTCACTGCAAAGGCTATGTCAGGTCAAGTGTGAACCAAATAGATTAGTTGCCCTTCCAATCTTTGATAGCGTGCTTTGTCCATTACCTCATTAGCCGTTGTTGTTTTCAACTTATATTAGGTTCAATTGGCGTATTTGCTACCTTGCAATCTGTCATTCCTGTTTCTTTGAGCAAATCAAGGACATACTTGCGTTGATTGACAAAAATTCCCTCCTTGGATCTTGCAAACTCCATTCTTAGGAAATATTTCAGCTTTCCCAAGTTCTTAATATGAAATTCGGCTTCAAGTTTCCTCTTCAAGTTGCTAATCCCCAAAGGATCATCCCCTGTCATGATTATGTCATCTACATATACAATCACAATGACTACTTTACCATTGATGAAATATTTGAAAAAGAGAGCGTGATCAACTTAGCTTTGAGAGAATCCATGTCTCTTGATAACATCACCAAAATGCTCAACCAAACTCTAGGAGACTGCTTTAACCCATACAAAGATTATTTTAATTTGCACACTTTTTCTTTTCCAAATTTTTCTTCAAATTCGGGTGGCAAGTCCATATATACTTTTTCTCGCAATTTTCCATTTAAAAACACATTCTTTACATCAAATTGATGAAGTGGCCAGTTGAAGTTAACTGCAAGAAAAAGAAGTACTCTAATAGGGTTAATTTTAGCAACAAGCGCAAATGTCTCTTGGTAATCAATACCATGAGTTTGAGGGTCTATTTGGGGCAGCTTATTTGGTGCGGTGATGTTTTGAAAACGCACCTGACCTATTTGGGTAAACTGCGTTTTGGCAGCTTATGCGTTTTGAAAACGTTGAAAACAACATTTTTACACCTCACCTATATAGGTGCGGTGGCAGCTTTTTGGTAGCGGTCTGACTTTTCCAAAAAAATAAAAATTTGTAATAGCCACCGCACCTAACTTATCAGCAGATTATTTTAAATCAGCTTATCAACAGATTATTCAATAAGCTGCAGCTGCCCCAAACAGACCCTGAGTAAATCCTTTTGCTACTAGTCTCACTTTGTATCTCTCCACACTTCCATCAACTTTAAACTTCACCGTTAACACCCATTTGCACCCAACCGTTTTTTTGTCTTTAGGTAGATTAGTGATTGTTCAATTGTTATTTCTTTTAAGAGCATTTATTTTCTTTATCACAACCAATCTCCAACTCGGTTCACCTAATGCTTCCTGAACTGTTCTTGGAACAAGCATATTAGAAATCCTAGACACAAATGCTCTATGATTTTTGATAGTTTTTCATATGACAAACATTGTGTGATAGGATGTTTCATGCTTATTAGGATTCCTTTTCTGAAAGCAATTGGAAGATCAAGATCAGGAGTGGAAGTAGAGGGAACGTTACTCTGAGTTGTAGGGCTATTATTTTGCAAATGTGATTGAACATCTGCTGAGGGAATAACTGGGGTTGTAGTAACTTTATGACATACTTTTTAGTATAAAACTGCAGATCATGTTGAGGATTATGATCCGCTGGATTATGACTTTTTGGAAGTACTTCTCCTCATGTCTCTGATAAGGTAACTTCTAACAAAATAAGATTAGTAGTGCTGACCCTAGTTTCCATATCAAAATTAATAAAGAAATGAGTAAAATTTTCCAAAAATTATTTTGTTCAACTAAGTTCTCCCATTGAAAAAAATTATTTTGAAAAAAAGAGTGATCATCGACAAACTTGACATCCATGCTCTCAAAAAATTTCTGTGACAGGATTAAAATATTTGTACCCACGTTTATTGAAAACATACCCAATAAAAATACATTTTTCAGCTTTGGGATTAAGTTTTGAGTGAAACAGATTTGGAACATGTACATAGCAAACACATCCAAAAACCTTTAAAGGGAGATTAGCTGTTATCTTAGATGTGAAAAATAAATCTTCAGGACTTGTAAAAGTTGTTTTAAATTTCATAACTCGAGATGATATTCTGTTTATTAAATAACATTGTGTCATGAGTGCATTACCCCAAAGATATTTATGAACATTCATGGAAAACATAAGTGCCTGGGTAATTTCAAGTAAATGTCTATTTTTTCTTTCAACAAAATCATTTTGTTGTGGTGTGTGGATTGCTACAGAATACCTTTTTTTAAAATAAATGTTCTCAAATATTTGTTGAAATATTCAGTTCCATTATCCGTTCTTAGAATGCCAATTTTTATTTGAAATTGATTTTCAATTATGTGAAAAAAATCTTTAAATCGTTGTTCAACTTCAGATTTCTTTTCCAATAAATAAACCCATCAAACTCGTGTGTGATCATCAATAAATGTTACAAACCATTTTTTTCCAGAAAATGTTAACTTTGGATGGGCCCCAAACATCACTGTGCAACAAATAAAATGATTTTAAAGAAGAATATGATTTTATTGGAAACGAAACACAATGACTTTCAGATAAATTACACACTTCACAATAAAGTTTTGAGCAATTAATACTTTTAAATAGTTTAGGAAATAAAGATTTGAGATATGGAAAGCTAGGATGCCCTAATCTTTTATGCCATAACATAACTTGATCGTAGTCAAAACTTGAACTTATGCTACCTAATCCATGAGCTTTTTATTCACAGAATCAGTTCTATTATAGTAGTACAACCTATTTATTTCTCTGGCAGTTCCAATCATCTTCTCCGAGTTTCAGTTTTGAAAAACACAATTGGAAAGAGAAATGAAATAATCAGAATCTTTAGACAATTTGCTAACAGAAAGAAGATTACATATAAGTTTTGGAACATGTAAGACAGATTTCAAAGAGATTTTTTTTGAAATTTTAATATTTCCTTTTTTTGCAATAGGTGAAAAACTGCCATAAGCTATTCTGATTTTTTCAGAACTGGAACATGGATAATACAAATCAAATAATTGAGAATAGCTTGTCATATGATCATATGCTCCTGAATCAATGATCCAATGAGTGATAATTCCTAGACTAGATAAAGTCAAAGGATTACTACCTGTTTGTGCTATAGAATTGATAGGAGTATTAGATGATGAGCAAGATTTCAGTAGGTTAAGAAGATGACTTAATTGCTCTTTACTAATTTGGGATGACTCAGCCTCATTTGCTGTATGTGTGCTATGTTCACTAGATTTTTTTTCCTTACCATTAGGTGGTTTACCATGCAACTTCCAGTATTTTTCGTGAGTATGACGTGGCTTTCCACAGTAGTCACATTGTAGATTGTTTTTGTCTTTTACACGTTGGTTGTGAGAAGTTTTCCTGCTTACTTGAGCTTTAGAAATAGTCAGCGTTGATCCTTCCATTGGACACGGTTGAACCTGCAGTCTTCTTCCCCAACATCACATGTCTCCGACTCTCTTCTCTTCTTACCTTCGCAAAAACTTTACCAATTGGAGGCAGGGGATTTCTTTCAATTATTCGGCCACAGACCTCATCATATTCAACGTTTAGACCTGCAAGAAATTTGAAGATTCGACCACTATCCACTATCTTCTTGTATTGGTTGCAGTCATCATTTGATTTCCACTCATGATCATTGAATAAGTACAAGTCCTGCCAAATTCACTTAAGAGAATTGAAATATTTTGTCACAGAATTCTCACCTTGACAAATTTGCCTAAGTCGTAGAGTCAACTCGTAAACTTGAGATTGATTTCCAAGATCAGAGTACATTTCTGAAACATTGTCCCATAATTCCTTTGCTGTAGAGTAACACAAATAATTTGCACTTATCTCTCAAGTCATTGAATTGACCAATCATGTCATTACCATTGAGTTTTCCGTATCCCAAATGACATAAGTTATGTCATTCACGTCAGACTGCTTAGTATCACCTATGATATAGTCAATCTTTCCTCTTCCTCGGAGATACATGCTAACAGATTGTGATCATCAAAGAAAATTATCACCATTTAGTCGGATTGTAGTGATTTGAATGGGATGATTTCAGATGTATTTCTCTGAGGTTCGGACTGAGATGGCTGAAGAGGCTGGCTTATCCTAGATACAACTTCAAACATTTTAGAGATGAAGAACGGAGCGTGCAGCAGGATCCAGAGATTCGTCTGCCGAAGCAAAAGATTACCACTTTCTCTGTCGAAAGGACTTCGAGATGCCGAATCGCTTCGTCAACCACGCACGCGATCCTTGCTAGCGAGGCGTGATCCTCTCGTTGCCTTCCCAGCGAGCTCTGGTTGCAGTTGCTTCGCGACGATGAAGCAGAAGAAAGGAAATGCGGAGTTCCGTGTCTCTGCGCCGATCACGATCCCGACTGCTAGTTATATCGATCACCGCCGCAAGCTCTAGGGTTTAGCGATCTTGCTTAGAGAAAGACGCCGCTACGGATCGACGCTCTGATACCATGAAGAAATATAAGAGAGCTTATTCTTATTGATGCAAAGATGAGTATAAATACCTATTGCAGGATTTACTGATAAGAAAAACAATAAAAACAGGATACAGTAGATAAAAAAAGGAATAATAACAAATATAAGAGATAGCTAATCTCCATAATTAAGGAGAAAATAAATAGTGATTCCTAAGATCACTCATACAATTCACAACCCTCTAAATATAGAGTATAACAAATATGGAATATAATCCTAATTATTTTCGAGATCTTTCAACAGAGATAATGTTCAATTCCGCTCAATGACTCAACTTTGTATCGACAAAAAAAGTTGAGGGACAAGTTGTCAGATTAATTATTTTAAAAGAAATATTTTGGTTTAGTATCACATATGCTAACAACCACAATATTATTTGTTCAAGGCGGTGGATATAGAGAACAATTCCGTTTTGGGCTTTATTTGAAATGCAATGAATGAGCAAGAGTTGATTACTCATAACTTGGGAGGAGAGCAGGCTAATTATTAGGATGTTTGAGATAATATTGCTGGGAAATAAGAGCTCTAGCTCTACTACCATTTTCATGCTGCTGGATATTTCCATAGCCCTTAACTTCAATATGTAGAGATTAAGTCTATCAATTTTAAGATTAAGTTGGGGTTATATTCTTATATGGATAGATTAAATGTTAACCCAATTGAGAGGACAACTGCAGGTATGTAATTTGTTTTAATTAGAAATAAGGAAGATCTTTTTGGGCTACAGCAAACTAAGGATACTGTTGCAAAACATTTTTTAAGCTATTTTTAATATTTCATATTTTCATTGAAATAATAAAAAAAAAACTCCAAATTCTAAATTTTAAAGTTCTAACTATATTATTATTTTTTAAATACAGTAAAGTGGTCACTCCAATTTGATCATGATAGTATAGAGTTACAGCATGTTTTTTTATAGTATTAAGATTTAAATGCTCATTATTTAGATATATGCACTACGGGAGCACCTATAATCAAGCTCACATAAAAAGGAGAAATCGTTTGATGACTTTAAAAATGAAGTTCTTGGTGTCCATCATGTTTACAAGAAATTGAATGATAGAAATTTGAATAAAAAAAGGTTTGAAGAATGATGAGAATGAAGATATGCTATCAAATGATGAGCGATTTGTAAATGATGACTATGAGGTCAAACCGTTTAAGTTGAACAAAGAAGATCTGAATGTTGATTTCTTTGATGAAAATATAAACAAAGCTACTACAACAAACACAATGCAACAAGAGATAAAAAGAAAAAAATGTTCACAAACATTTATAGGTATGAAATTGTCTTATACTTCAATTAATATTCTTAATTTTTTTCCGATTTATTACTGATTAGGGAAGAGAAAGTTGATTGAGATCGAAGAAGAAGAGAAAGAATACGAGAACTTGGACTCAACTGCATAAAGAAGCAAGAGAGAAAAATATTTATTTTGATGATGACTCCATTGAAGATCTTCTAAGTGATGAGAGTTCTGAGGGTTTTTGATTATTTATTGTAGTACTATTTAGATCCATGAATGTTGCTGTGTTGGAAAATTGTCGTGAGAAAATTTTTATGCTAAATATATCTTATGTTGTTGCTTATATATTTTTGGTTATTTTCATTTGATGCATTATGTTAGTTTGATCAATTGATGTTTGCAAGTTGTATTATATTTTTAATTTGTGTTTTTTGCTACAGGTTATTTTATTGTTTATATTAATTGTATTTTGATATTGGCACAATTTCACACATTTTATTTTATGTTAGGTTGTTAATATATATTTCTTTAATATATTTTAGGATATGATGCTAATATATTAATTTTTATTTTTATTTGGCCTTTATGAACTTTCTAATATTGAGGCTTATGTCTCATAACGCTTTGAGGCTTATGCTCTACCTCATGTACGAAAAACATTGCAATATCTAATTGCACAATTTTAAACATTGCTATTTTCAACTTTGGATGTTTGTTGATTTAATCTTCAATCTCAGCGATGCAATGTTTGAAACAATCTTAGCGAAGCAATTTTTGAATCATCACCATTGGCAACCTTCATCAATGTATAAGATTGTCAAAATTTCAACAATTCTTTCCCCTTTATCTTTTCAAAATTGGATTGACAAATTGCTATTAATGATTTGATTACTCATCCCCTTCATTTATTCTCCGAATTATAAGTCCCTTTATATAAATATTTCTGAAATCATAGCTCTAGATGGTGGAAGGCTGATTTGCCAGCCTCCTAGCTATACCAGTTTGATGCATTCGGAAATTTACCATCCTTGCCTTCGTAGCAAGTCTCCTTTTTAATATACCTTGTAGTGGTTATCTTTTTCTTCATGAGAATTTTCTACTCTTTTGATATATCTTAGTCCATTAGTAGGTCATCCATTGTAGGTATGAGTTCTCACCGTTTACCACCGAGCATTAAATACTCAAATGGCTTATGTTGTCCACTTCTGTCATTGAATACATCATGTATGATGATGACTCTAGTTGACAAACATTGTTTCCAATCTTTTTGATAATCTAGAATGGTTGATGCTGGATTGGCTTAATCTTTTTGCCTTCTTCTTTGAGTCAATCCTTCCGTAAATGTAACTACATCATCCACTTGGAAATTGGCTTTGAAGTGATGATAAGCATGCAATTCTTTTTTATTTACGTTGAATTTTTTTCAACTTAATCTTAACCAAAATGTGAAATTTGCAAAAGCCTTCAAGCAACTTCTATGCTCTTCCTTGACCGACTGTGAGGTGTGGTGAAGTGTACGTTGAATGGGCTTATAGACTTTGTGGTGAATAACCAAAACAAACCTCAAGCTTATTGGTTAAGAGGTCAATGGCTTGGCGAAGGCAAATTATGGCCATTGTGGCAAACGGTAGGTTAGGTATCATGCCAACTCTTGAGAGAGAGATTATTGTACCCGCTCTGGGGATGCAACATTGTATTGATCTCCACAGATCTCCATATCAATCTAGCCATGTGTCTGTAGATGAAAAACGATGCTCTTCTTTATCCAGTGTGCTCTGAATGGCGGCTAAGAAGCTAACTATATATAACAAACAAAATTAACCTTATATTTTCAAAGTATACCCAACTGCCTTGAAGGAATAATCTGGTAACCTTTTGACCGTATTTCTGGTGGAAAACAAAATATTCATTGAAAAATTATCTGACCACAGAGTATTGGTGGCTCCCTTTTTAATGGCGCAATCTTTACAAGAAATCCATGAAAAGGCTTTTTCATGGTCAGCTTGGCATGGGCAATGATGCATAGAATGAGAGTTTTTGGTTTGGAAGCTTAGAGGTGCTGCAAATTATGCACTCTCACCAATTTTCCTATATCCTATTGCATTTTGGGCTGGTAGACACTTGACATCTCATTGCAAATTCCATATGGTTTTGTCCAGTCATAAGAGTCTATAGGCATCTCTTACATCCAGTTTATGTAACTTGCTATAGTTTTATCTATGTTTATAGACATTGAAATGATTTGAGGATGTCGTCCAGTTTATGTAACTTGCTATAGTTTTATCTATGTTTATAGACATTGAAATGATTTGAGGATGACGTGCACTAGTATCTTTGGCGCGGGGCTCATGGGGGACCGGTTGGGCGTAGGTCCAGCCCAGCTGGATTGGCTGGTTCTCTTGGAGGGGGCCTCACCACCCCCCTTCCTCCTCTTTCCTTTCCTATCCTTTCCTTTCCTTTTTCTGCCATTATTTTTCTTTCCTTTCTTCCTCTTTCTTTTTACTGGCTCGATTCTGACACACAATCCCGCAGCCTATTGTCGTTCCAACCCCTCTCCAGCAAAGTTGACCACCTCCCTACCAGCCCGCAGCTGCCAGAGACCTTGCTGTTCCCCCAATTTCCCGCTAAGCCCCTGCAGCTTCCCTGCAGATTGCAGCCGCCCCACCTTTGCCGCGCCATCATATAGCCAAACAACTCTCCCTTGCTGCTTTTCTACAGGCAGACGCCGCCCAGTTGCCTTCCCGACCTGCGCCAATCCACTTGCAGCTCCCTTGCAGGCAGTCACAGCCCCTATTGCCCATCCAGCCGGTAGCTCCTCTGCCTCCTTGTCTTCTGCTGCCTCGTCCTTAGCAGGTCTTAGGCTCCTTGAGGTCCTTCCCGTGCCTCCCAACGTCGCAACACGCCCCCATTTGCAGTCCAAATCCTTTGTCGCCTCCCTCAAAACAAATAGCAGACCCCATCAGGCCCTCCCAGCGCCTCCAATTGCTGCCCCCAACCTTCTTGCAGTCCTCCGCCGTTCGTGCCTTTGCTTCTCGTCTTCAGCCGTCTTCCGTGCCTCCGTTCCTTCGCTTAGGCCGCCTTTCTCTTCGCCTATGGATTCCAGTATTCGAAGACGCTCCCCGCTTCTTTCGATTGTAGTTCGACACCTCGACGAGCGTTGACTTACTTTCACACGACATCGCTCTAGCCTTCATCGCAGTCAACGCTCCGACACCATCTCTCTGGATTCCCTCCTCGTCGAGCTTGACGTGTTGATATGTTGTAATGTTTTGTTTTATGTTTGATTTGCGCAGTGTCTTTTTTTCTCTTGAGTCATCATTATAGCCATCTTTTAAGTTATTAATAAATTCGTGTCCTGCCTAATGGTTTGAGTTGACTTCGGTATCATTTGGTATTAGAGCTAGCCCAACCCTAGCCCTATCTTAGGGTTCCCTAACATCCCCAAACCATTTTTTTTCCCGTTTTCTTTTCCCTCTCTTCTTTTCTTTTTCTGCTCTCATCTTTCTATTCATCAATCCTTCTTGTTCCTCTTTCCCTTTTTCTTTTCCTTTCCCTTTTCCCTTCCAGCCTCCTTGTATTTTTCTCATCCAAACCATTAGCTATGCCCTCCAGGAGAAACGTATCAGACCCCACATGGGTTGCAATACAACGTGAAATCCACCGTCTGCAACAACAATTGACAGAACTCGATGAAGCGACCCAAGGCGAAGTCACTCTTGATCATGACCTTGAGAGTCGCAAGAAGACTAACAATCTAAATTCGTTCCACATGGAAGATAATAGCGACAAAGAACACCGTTCACACAATTTTGACATCCAATACTAGAGGCAATCACAAGTGGGACCGGCAGACCACCACGACTTCGACATTAAAGTAGATCTCGAATTTGATAGAGTTATGGATCCAAATGAATTCCTTGACTGGCTGCGAGCAGCCGAACAAACTTTCGAATACAATGAGATACTTGAAGATAAGCGAGTCAAACTAGCAGTTATTAAACGTAAAAAGCACGTCTCATTAGGGTGGGACAAACGACAACGACAACGAATGAGGGATGATTTTGACAAAATCACTCAGTGGGACACAATGAAGAAAGCTCCACTGCGGAGATACCTACCACCACTTTACTGCCAAGACATGTTTCTGAAGCTCCACAACTTACAACAGAGAGAGATGTCTGTAGAGGAATTCACAGCCAAATTCAATCAATTACAAATAAAGTGCGACTTGGTTGAACAAGTGGAGAGCATATCATTACCCACTACCTTGGATGCTTGAAGGCTGTCATTAGCAATGTAGTTCAACTACAACCCTATTGGTCGCTGAGTGACGTCCAAACTTTAGCCCTGAAAGTTGAAAGACAATAGAAGCAGGCCAGACCACAATATTTCTTCCGGCAACAAGCCTCATATAAAGCAACCCCAGTACCGACAACTACCGACAAAGGCAGATCAGGAACGGGGAAACCAATGTCCGAGAATATGAAAACCGACCAAAACAGTAGGAAACTCGAGGAGGGAATCTCATCCAGGCCCATGTTATTCATAAAGTGTTTTAGATGCCACGATTTTAACCACATCGCTTCTAACTGTCTCATATGCTGAATTGTATCTTTTACAAATCAAAGTGTCATGGAGGAAAGCGAGGATGAGGAGCCAAACGACAATACCGATAAAAGCACTTCAGCTCTCCGAGGATGAAGACAAATTACTATTCATATGACGAGTCTTTTAGTCAGAATTTGTATGTGATCAATCATTGCTAAGACACATCTTTTGCACGAAATGTACAGTAAAAGGTAAAGCTTGCAACCTGATAATCAATAGCGGCAGTTGTGAAAATGTTGTATCGCACTAATGGTGACAAAATTAGAATTACCCACACAAAAGTATCCCCAATTCTATTCCCTTACATGGTTGGAAAAAGGGAATGAAATCCGCGTAGATCAACGATACCTTGTTGATTTCTCAAAAGACAACCGATTAAAGGAACATGGTGTGAAGTCGTTCCCACTGATGCATGCCATATATTATTGGGACGACCTTGACAATACGACCGCAAAGCTCAACATGACGGGTTTAAAAATACATACTTATTCAAGGAAGATGGCAAACACATCATATTACTACCAAATAAAAACTCAAGAAGAGTAAACGACTTCGAGGAGACAATCGTTCCAAGAGCCATGCCTATGCAGTCAGTTTGAGAAGCACCAATGACACCAACCCTAGTCTTATTCAAGGGGTCCGAGGAAGAAAACTTAATACCAACATGCCTACAAACTCTACTACAAGACTTCCACTACGTCATGATAGATAGTTTGTCAGAGACACTACCACTATTAAAAAACATCCAACATGCTATAAACCTTATACCGTGATCTCGCCCGCTAAATTGACTTGCATACATGCTAAGACCGACAAAATACGAGGAACTACAATGACAAGTGCATGACCTCATCTCCAGAGGGCTGGTTAGAGAAAGTACAAGTTCGTTTTTGTGTCCACTCTGATGGTAGATGGATCATGGAGAATGTGTATCAATAGCAGAGCCATCAACAAAATAACTATCAAGTACTGAATCCCAATTCCTCGACTAGACAACCTCTTGGACCAATTATATGGGGCCACCTTGTTCTCAAAGATCGATTTACACAGTGGATACCACTAGATACGGATGAGACCAGATGACGAATGGAAGACTGCCTTCAAGACACGAGATAAACCATACGAGTGGACAGTCATGACCTTCGGGGCTATCAAATGCACCTAACACTTTTATGAGACTAATGAATCAAATATTTCACAACCTCATTGGGAAGTTCGTCGTTGTCTACTTTTAAGATATAGTAGTATAAAATCATTTTGAGGAAGAACATGTACAACACTTGACAATAGTATTCAAAGTACTCTTGAGCGAAAAATTATACACCCATCCAAAGAAATGCACTTTCATGACAAATCAAATATACTTTTTGGGTTACATTGTATCTAACGCATACATTTAAATTTACCTGACAAAAATTGAAGCCATTATAAGTTGGACCACACCGTGATCGTTCACCGAACTAGGAAAGTTTTTGAGCTTGCATCATTCTACCGTCGTTTCATTAAAAATTTCAACACTTTTACCGCTCCCCTCACCAAGCTTTTAAAAACAAAATAGCTCACTTGGCCAAGCACCGCACAGACTAGCTTCGACACATTCAAAGAAAAATTAACTCAAGAGCCAGTAGTAGTCTTGCTAGATTTTACACAACTGTTTGAAGTAGAATGTGATGCATTAGACATTGGAATAGAGGCTGTACTGAGTCAGGGCGGTGTCGGCACTAAAAGAAAGTTTGAAGGAAGTTTGGGGGGTCGCCCGTAAGAAGCTGTCGGTCGCCGAAATTGAAATCCCGTCGCCCGCCTCGGAAGGACGTTTTAATTTACGTATATATATGTATATAATTTTTAGAAAAATATGAAATCAAACTGACCTCNTTTTGAGTCAATCCTTCTGTAAATGTAACTACATCATCCACTTGGAAATTGGCTTTGAAGTGATGATAAGCATGCATTTCTTTTTTATTTACGTTGAATTTTTTCAACTTAATCTTAACCAAAATGTGAAATTTGCAAAAGCCTTCAAGCAACTTCTATGCTTCCTTGACCGACTGTGAGGTGTGGTGAAGTGTACGTTGAATGGGCTTATAGACTTTGTGGTGAATAACCAAAACAAACATCAAGCTTATTGGTTAAGAGGTCAATGGCTTGGCGAAGGCAAATTATGGCCATTGTGGCAAACGGTAGGTTAGGTATCATGCCAACTCTTGAGAGAGAGATTATTGTGCCCGCTTTGGGGATACAACATTGTATTGATCTCCACAGATCTCCACATCAATCTAGCCTTCTGTCTGTAGATGAAAAACGATGCTCTTCTTTATCCAGTGTGCTCTGAATGGCGGCTAAGAAGCTAACTATATATAACAAAGAAAATTAACCTTATATTTTCAAAGTATACCCAACTGTCTTGAAGGAATAATCTGGCAACCTTTTGACCAATTAGGGTATTTCTGGTGGAAAACAAAATATTCATTGAAAAATTATCTGACCACAGAGTAGTGGTGGCTCCCTTTTTAATGGCGCAATCTTTAAAAGAAATCCATGAAAAGGCTTTTTCATGGTCAGCTTGGCATGGGCAATGCTGCATAGAATGAGAGTTTTTGGTTTGGAAGCTTAGAGGTGCTGCACATTATGCACTCTCACAAATTTGCCTGTATCCTATTGCATTTTGGGCTCGTTGACACTTGACATCGCATTGCAAATTCCATATGGTTTTGTCCAGTCATAAGAGTCTATAGGCATTTCTTACATCCAGTTTATGTAACTTGCTATAGTTTTATCTATGTTTATAGACATTGAAATGATTTGAGGATGTCGTCCAGTTTATGTAACTTGCTATAGTTTTATCTATGTTTATAGACATTGAAATGATTTGAGGATGACGTGCACTAGTATCTTTGGCGCGGGGCTCATGGGGGACCGGTTGGGCGTAGGTCCAGCCCAGCTGGATTGGCTGGTTCTCTTGGAGGGGGCCTCACCACCCCCCTTCCTCCTCTTTCCTTTCCTATCCTTTCCTTTCCTTTTTCTGCCATTATTTTTCTTTCCTTTCTTCCTCTTTCTTTTTACTGGCTCGATTCTGACACACAATCCCGCAGCCTATTGTCGTTCCAACCCCTCTCCAGCAAAGTTGACCACCTCCCTACCAGCCCGCAGCTGCCAGAGACCTTGCTGTTCCCCCAATTTCCCGCTAAGCCCCTGCAGCTTCCCTGCAGATTGCAGCCGCCCCACCTTTGCCGCGCCATCATATAGCCAAACAACTCTCCCTTGCTGCTTTTCTACAGGCAGACGCCGCCCAGTTGCCTTCCCGACCTGCGCCAATCCACTTGCAGCTCCCTTGCAGGCAGTCACAGCCCCTATTGCCCATCCAGCCGGTAGCTCCTCTGCCTCCTTGTCTTCTGCTGCCTCGTCCTTAGCAGGTCTTAGGCTCCTTGAGGTCCTTCCCGTGCCTCCCAACGTCGCAACACGCCCCCATTTGCAGTCCAAATCCTTTGTCGCCTCCCTCAAAACAAATAGCAGACCCCATCAGGCCCTCCCAGCGCCTCCAATTGCTGCCCCCAACCTTCTTGCAGTCCTCCGCCGTTCGTGCCTTTGCTTCTCGTCTTCAGCCGTCTTCCGTGCCTCCGTTCCTTCGCTTAGGCCGCCTTTCTCTTCGCCTATGGATTCCAGTATTCGAAGACGCTCCCCGCTTCTTTCGATTGTAGTTCGACACCTCGACGAGCGTTGACTTACTTTCACACGACATCGCTCTAGCCTTCATCGCAGTCAACGCTCCGACACCATCTCTCTGGATTCCCTCCTCGTCGAGCTTGACGTGTTGATATGTTGTAATGTTTTGTTTTATGTTTGATTTGCGCAGTGTCTTTTTTTCTCTTGAGTCATCATTATAGCCATCTTTTAAGTTATTAATAAATTCGTGTCCTGCCTAATGGTTTGAGTTGACTTCGGTATCATTTGGTATTAGAGCTAGCCCAACCCTAGCCCTATCTTAGGGTTCCCTAACATCCCCAAACCATTTTTTTTCCCGTTTTCTTTTCCCTCTCTTCTTTTCTTTTTCTGCTCTCATCTTTCTATTCATCAATCCTTCTTGTTCCTCTTTCCCTTTTTCTTTTCCTTTCCCTTTTCCCT
>JXCR01142568.1:47848-71668 GCA_002079205.1 Phalaenopsis hybrid cultivar
ATATATATATATATAATAAAACCCGATTTAATCGCGCGCGACGACGTAACAAAATGGGTGTCATCCCTCGACAAAATTGACATTCCGGACGCGTCGGTGCAGTCCGTTTTGTCATCCGGGGTCGCTCGGACGACGTCATCGACAATCAAGTAAAAAACGCGTCGAAATTCAAATTTCACAAAATTTTGACCCGCGATCGATCGTCTCAAAAGGTTTGCTCGAGCCCTCAATAAATAATAGTGCAAGCGATGCGAATTGCGACGATCGGACGCGGCTACTCTCCGAATTGCGAAGCTTCGTGTGTGCGGGAGTGTGAATTGTGCAGAAGGCCACCCTAAGGCTCAGAAAGGTTCTACATGAATCCCTTTTGGGTTTCCTCATGTCGGTTTCATTCTTCTAAGTGCTAGAAGTCGATACCACACACGTGAAACTCCAAAAGAGTACGGAAGTAGGTCGAACTAAAATGAGGCGGGTCCCACTTCTAAGGTTCTAAGATAGTCGCAGGAAGACCCCTAAGACTAGATCCTAACTCCTACGAAAATACTAGACCTCACAAAAAATGAGGTCAACAGGCGGTCACCCCATCGCCTTTTTTTAGCTAGAAACTCAACAAGCCCAGGAGGAAATATTCAACCTACGACAAAGAATTATACACAGTCGTAAAAGCCCTCGAACACTAGAGCAATTGCCTACTGATAAGTGAGTAAGTTTAAAGGCCGACATGCAACTTGGGTAGAATTTTTGACATCATTCAATTCAGTACTTGAGCATACAACTGGGAGCCAAAATCGCACCGTAGATGCACTAAACAAATGTAATTTATTAATCACTTATATGCAAACAAGCGTCATAAGGTTCGAGATCATCAAAGACCTGTACATAGCAGACAAAGACTTCAAAGATATCTGAGAATATTATCAGGAAAAGCCTTGCAGACAGTGTTATCGTGCAGATAGCTACTTGTTCTACCGTAATTATGCATTCTAAGATGCTCCTTAAGAGAAGCAATTGCACAAGAGAACCATAATGGAGGCCTCGACTAACAAGGGATGTAGAGCGATACGTCCGACAATGTAGGATTTGTCACTTAGCAAAAACAAGATGGCATAATACAAGGTTGTATACTTCGATGCCTGTACCATAAGCACCTTGGGTGAATGTCAGCATGGACTTCGTACTCGGTCTCCCCAAGACACAAAGGAACAAAGATTCTGTAATGTTTGTAGTGGACCGATTTTAAAAAATGACATATTTCGTACCCTATCACCGTGCACTAGACGCCTTTGATTACACGGGATTTCCAGAACCATTATCTCTGACACAGATGTCAAGTTTCTGAGCCCCTTTTAGCATTCCTTATAGGAGAAGTTTGACACCATGCTCCATTTCAGTTCAACAACTCATCCACAGATAGACAGTTTGATTGAAGTTGTGAACAGAAGTATGGGAAACCCACTGAGATGTTTTATGAGAATGAATATCAAGTGATGGGATCTCATTCTAGCTCAAGCAAAATTTGCCTAAAAAAAATCCACGAGTCAGACAACTAGACGCAATCCATTCGAGATTGTCTACGACCACAATTCTCTGATATTTCTCGATCTGGTCTCACTCCTGTCGACGCCAGATGCTACAGAACAGATTCACAAAATCTAACAAATACTCGAAAAGGTTGGCAGCGAGATTGTAGGCAATACAAAAAATATCAAACATAAGCAAGCAAATCAAGGAAAAATGTCACATTTTAAGAAGGCGGTGTTAGGATTCGGTTGAAAATGAACGATTTCCCGGATGAGCTTTCAGAAAACTGAAACTAAGAGCAAAAAGACCTTTTAGAATTCAACGAAAACTCAACGACAACACATACAAGATTGACCTACTTGGGGACTACAACATTTCAACCATATTTAACGTTGCAGATCTTACTCTATACTTTGAGGATCCAGAAGCTTAGCTAGTTGAGGTCGAAACTCTCCCAACCCCGACAGGCTGACGTTGGGCTCATGGGGGACCGACTGGGTGCAGGTCTAGCCTAACTGGATCGACCGATCCTCTTGGAGGGGGGCTCATCGCCCCCTCCTTCCTCCTCTTTCCTTTCCTTTTTCTCCCTTCCTTTTTCTTTTCTTTCTTCTTCTTTTATTTTTCCTTTTTAGGCCATTTCATAATTTAATTCCTTTCCTAAAAGCTTAAATTCTGATTTTATTCTTCTTCCTTAATTTAAACTTTTCTTAAAAATCTGAGATCTTGATTTTATTTTTATTCTTCTTTTTTACTTTAAATGTTTCCTAAATTGGTTCAAGTTTCTTGTAAATTGGAGTTGATGTGTCTAGAGCTAGCGGTCTTTGTTTTAAAATTTGAATTTAGTTTTTTCTGAATATTTTTTCTCTCGAGGGCTGTATCCGACGACAAGGAAGGTGCTTCTACTGTGGTGTTTATCTTCACTGTCTCGATTCTGACACGCAGTCCCGCCCCCCCGCCACAGCAAGGCCGATCACCTCCTTATTAGCCTGCGGCCACCAGAGGCCTTACTGTTTTCTTAGCTTCTTGCCAAACCCTTGTAGCTTCCCTGCAGGATTGCAGCCGCTCCACCTTTGCTACTCCTCCATATAGCCGGACAACTCTCCTTTGCAGCTTGCCTGCAGGAAGACGCCGCCTAGTTGCCTTCCAGACCAACTTCGATCCACCTGCAGCTCCGTTATAGGCGTTCATTGCCCTAGCTGGCCATCCAACTGTCCAATCGACAACTCCTCTGCCTCCTGTCCCCTGCCGCCTCATCCCCAACATGTCGCAGGCTTCTTGAGGTCTTCTCCGTGCCTCCCAACATTGCAACACGCCCCCACCTGTAGTCCGTAGCCTCTGCCTGGTAACAGTTCCCATCATGCCCTCCCAACACCTCCAGTTGCTGCCCCCAGGCTTCTTGCAGTCCTCCGCCATCCGTGCCTCATCTCCTCGGATTCAACCGCCGTCCATGCCTCCGCTTCTCGGTTTCTCCCTCCATCCGTGCTTCCGTTTCTCGACTTTGGCCACTTTTTCCGCCGCCTTCTGATTCCAGTGTTTGATGACTTCCCCGCTTCTTCCGGTTGCAGTTCGATGCTTCGACGAGCGCTGACTTAACGTTCACCTGACATCGCTCCGGCCTTCACCGCAACCACCGCTCCGTCACACTATCTCTCCGGACTCCCTCTTTGTCGAGCTTGTTGTGTCTTTATGTGTTGAGTCTTTGTGGTGATGTTTTGTTTTCTGTTTGATCTGCACAATGTCTTTCTTTCTTTTGAGTCATTGTTATAACCTTCTTTTAGGTTATTGATAAATTTGTGTCTTGCGTCGTATTTTGGGTTAACTTTGGCATGAATCTTTCCCTAAATTTTAGGAATGCTAATGTTTCATCATATGATTCAACTCCAATTTTATAGTCATAAATGGGCTAATTTTTCTGTGTGCTCATTGGAACTTCTTAGATTGACATGTAACATGTATCCCATTAAGTATTAAACTACTCCCATTATTTATTCACTTGCGTTAGCCTTTCAAATCGGCTGAACTTTGAAAATTTGGCAAGGCTAGCGCTGGTAACTTGCTTATTTTTAGAAGAAAGTAGTTATATTTTTTAAGCTCCATTAAAATTGAAACTTCNAGTTCACTCGACTTGAAATTGCCGCTGATCATAACTTTCATTCGTTCGCCAGCAGTCGATGCAGCGTCGACGACAGATTTGGGAATCCCGGCTATGAGAGCGGCCTGCAGGCCATAGCTCTCAGGACAGGATCCTGAAGCGAGGCGGTAGAGAAAGACCAACTCTTGTTCGCCATTGATTTTCTGGTCGAAAGTGCAGGCCATGTGTTGCAGGTTGACGCGAGGATGTGAAGCGAATTCTTTTGTTAAGGGATGATAATGAGTGGCAAAGAGCAACCGGCAGCGAATGCTTTCCACCAGGTGGCGAAATACCTGGTCAATATTTATCCAAGGCATTTAGGAAAGTAATATGATATTACTCTTCTATTGACATACCTAACACCTAAACTTCAATTTTTATATATACGCCACCCTACCTATGCAAGAAAAGGATTTTACTTTTTAAAAGTTAAATTAATGATATTTTTTAAATGATATCAAAGTTTTCGATGGTACAAGTGTAAAAAGTTTAGGTATAAAATTTGTAAAATACATAGTATTGCGGTATGCATGTAAATGCCCCATGATATTAACATATGATTAGTTCTTGTATTAGGTTAAGAAGAAATTAGTGGTAATGAGATTCTTGTATTTCTGCAAAAAGATTCCATTTGGAGACATTAAAAAATAGAAAAAATAAAATAAGATTATCTTCTAATTGATGTTTTCTCCTCCTCTAAATTATGGAGTTGCCTGCATTCTCAAATTGCCGTTTTATTAAGATTCAAGCAACTATATCGTATAAAAAAGACAAGGCACATTTAAATAGGATGGAGGTTTAGAAAAAAGTAATGGACTCTAAGGCAAGGCGGAACAGAATTGAGAGGCCCCCGAGAAGACTCACGCACAGACAAACCTCTAGCCTTTTGATATGCTCGCCCCAACACTAGCCAACGACCCCTTCTGCAACAACGGGCCGCCAATCACCTTCCTTGCTCACCCAGGCACACATAGATCCCGTAGTTTGAGTCACTTGTTAGATCGACCATAACCACTCGAGAGGCTTGTTTCTGTCATCTATTATTTTTGTCTTTTATTTCTGCACTACAAATTGATACTCTATCGTTATATACGTTGTGTTACTGTTTTTATCGTGTCGTTCTTGTATCCCTTAGAAAGTCAACAATAAAATGTGTGTTGTTTGTGTCATGGTCTGGTACTTTTTGATATCAAAACTAGGCCAACCCTAGTCCTAATTTATGGTTCCCTCAATACGCCCCAACCCATGCCACCCAAATCTTTTTTTTTCTTTCTGGGACTTCCTTCTCCCCTTTTTCTTGTCTTCTCTTTCTCCTTTCTCTCATCTCTTTACATTTTCACACCCAGACATGCCGCTGCATTGTTAAGTGCCAGACCCAATCCGAGAAGAAATACAACAAGAAATTCATTGACTACAACAACTGGCTAAGATGGACGATGAGACGCAAGGCGACATCACCCTCCACCACGACCTCGAGGGTCAAAAAGAGGAGACCGCGACGACTATCTAAATCTGTTTCAACACAAGGAGGTCTACAACGATAAATATGGCCCACGTCGCTTCGGCATTCACTATCAAAAAGGACCATGAGAGGAGCCCTCGTTCGACACCAACCGAGACTATGACATCAAAACGGACCTACCAAAGTTTGAAGGAAACATGGATCCCGACAAGTTCATTGACTGGCTGCAAGCGGTCGACTGCATCTTTGAAAACAATGAGGTACCCGACGATAAACAAGTTAAACTAGTCGCTATCAAATTAAATTAAAAAGTCTCAATATAGTGGAACAATCTGCAACCATAGTGCAAACGAGACGGAAGCGACAAAAACAACCAGTGGGCAAAAATTAAAAAAGCTATGCAGAAGTACCTGCCACCCCACTACCGCCAGGAAATGTTCCATGGGCTCTACAACCTACAACAGCAAGATCTTTCGGTCAAGGAGTTCACAAAGAAGTTTAACTAATTACAGGTTGATGGACCTTTCCCATTCTTAAGAAAAGGAACAACACCACCTACAAAATTGACCTACTCCGAAGATTCTGAAGATTCTACGAATAAGGTCAAAGCTTCCCCCAACCCCGGGACAGGTGCAGGGGCTATATGGGTCGACCGGTGCATACCGGTCTAGCCTACCTTCTAGACTATACCATCTTGACTGACCCAGTGAGTTTCTAATCCTCATCTCATGTTGAAATTATTCCCCAACCAAATCCTCTCCTTCCTACTGGACTGAATTTCAAATTCTTACCTATTCCTTCCACACTCTTTTAATTCTTACTATTTCTCTACCTGCCCATCTCAACTCCTACTTCCATCTATTTATATTTAAGGTGTACTTATCACAAAATAGTTTTTAACCATTTAAATTCCAGGTGTCCTCCAGGCGATTCCTCTTCAAGGGTTATATCCGACGATGAGCGGTGTCATAGCAATACTTGGCCCAAAGTAATGGGCATCTCCCTTTAGTTCCTTCCTTCCATATCAATCACCATCGCCTTTCTCTTCACAAAGAGGCCACTAGTCCCACCCCTTCTCGCCTCAGCCGACCGTAGTTCCTGCCAGCGTCATGGACAAGCCACTCGGCCCCTTTTTTGCTCGCCCTATTGCTCGTTGATCCCTTCCGTAGCTCCCGCACAGACAACCCATTGGCCTTCAGATCTGCTCGTCCCATCTCCCGCACAGACCCCTTCTGCACCAACGGGCCGTAGGTCACCTCCCATGGTCACCCAGACACCCGCAACTACATGTCCAAAACCTCCACCTTCCCGTGCATCTATCCTGCGCTTCCCGTGGACTTGCCGGACCCCGACATCACCTTCTCGTGCATTTATCCCGCCAACATTGTATCCCTTTCAAAGTTAGTAATCAAAGGTGTTGATTGTGTCATGGTTTAGGTAAACTTCGGTATCACTGAAAAGCTATAGGTCCTCATATTTTCTACCATACATGATTGTTCGCTTTCGATCGGCCAAAAGGTTCTTTGATCGGTCGGCCTTGAGTTCTCTGACTGAGCATTAGCATTTGATTTGGTCAGCCAGCTTGCTTCGAGATCAGTGTAGGTCATTTTTGGGTGTACAATAATATTCAAGAACATGAATATTTTTTACATATGAGCTAAGTTATGGTACTTTTTTCAGAAAAAAAATACGTCCAATTACATAATGGTTAGCTGCAGTTTTATCCAAGGTTTTAAAATTCGATTTCAGTTTCAATCCCACATAAAACTTTTGTTTCAATAGTAGACAGATTCTGTAATTTTTTTAATATTAAAATATTACAAAGAACATATATAAAATGCAAAGAAAAGGAAATTATCGGAGCAGTGCTTAAGTTGTATAGCACATAAAATTCAATAAGATCATGACTATAGAACCACAATAGAACTTTGGCAATTAAGTTTTAGTATAGTTTAAAAAAATAATAATAAATTTCAAGCGAAACATTTAAGCGTAACATTTAAGATTTACGCTGATGACTGAAACTATGTTTTGGCTAAAACTGTTAAAGCTGAAAAAACTAAATGAGTATAGGTTAGGTCTTAAACAAAGTTGAACTGAAAACACCAATATTTAAAACCATGAATTGAACCGGAATAGAAGGTACACTGTTCCCAAGATCAAAATTAGCACACTTCATCCACCGAAGGTTAGCAAACCGAACTAAATATTTCTCTATAAATATTGGAAGTTTGGTTTGATACCATAGGCCCACAATTATTCATGGTAAAAAATGGAAATTTACACAATTCTTATGTATTTAATTATCTAATACCCAAATTTTGATATTTAGACTTTTAACACCATGATGTCATGAAAAAAGTAGATTTCTTTTTTGAAAAAGTAGCGATGGTAGTATTTTTTTTATGTGAAGGTAAAAAATTTGAGTGGTGTGCAAGTAAATATGAATATTTAAGTGTTAGAAATGTAAATATAAAAGAATTGTGTGGTCTGTATGTCAATGCCACCCAAAAAAAAATCCAGATGCCACATGATGAAATGAGGGGAAAGGGGAACTCACAGCATAGGCAATTGCATATCCATCAAAGGTGCTAGTCCCTCTACCAAGCTCATCAAGCAGTACAAGAGAATCTTGAGTTGCATTTCGAAGAACTGATGCTGTTTCTGAGCATTCAACAAAAAAGGTGCCTACCCCAAAAAGAAAAGAAAAGAACTCATGTAAGAGTAACATTTTCTTTTTTTCTTTTTTAATCCGGAAAATCACAAACGAGCAAGTTGATCAGGTGATAAATATAATAATTTCTTAATACAATTTCTACCAAAAATGGAATAAATTTATGTGACAAAAGGTGGCAATGAAATTATCATAAACATTCCAGGGATAACCACTGTTTTCTAGGGATATGAGCGTAATATATAAACAATGCACTTCTTGCTTGTCTTCAGCGCCCAAAGTCCATTATGAATTTAATGATCCACTACTTTTCGATGTTCTACCAAAAATAATGCCACTCTACTCCTCTATCCTAATTTTTCTTTCATTTGTATTTTTTTTTTTTAAACATTTACATGCACACGAGTTAATTCTTATGTATTTACATATCTAACACCTAAACTTCATTTTTTACATATAGACCACCTTGCCTATGCATGAAAAGGTGTAATCCAGTTATTAAAAGTTAAGAAGGTGGTATTTTCTATGTGATATGCAATATTTAAGTGGTATAAATGTAAAAAAATCTAAGTATAAATGCTAGATGTATATTAAATAGGAATTGGGCGGAATGTACGTAAATGACCCTACTAATAATAATTAAGATACGAGGAACACTCACTTTCACCTGACATTATCCTGTCAGTTGCACCAAGCCGTGTAAAGATAACATCTGCAGGAGTAAGCATGCACTTCTCAGCAGGCACATAGCATCCCAACTGCATCAAAATGACAAAAAAAAAAAAGAGAGGCTTTTACAACTTCAACGTAACAATCAGAAGAAAAACATCAAAATCAATCAACTTCATAAAACTCGAAGAAGACCTGAGCGAGTATAACCGCAAGGCATGTAGCACGCAGAAGGGTCGATTTTCCGCCCATATTTGGCCCAGTCAGCAGTAACGCACATGGTTGTTGCTCAGAGCCTTCACCGAGATTAATGTCATTGGGAACTTGGCCATTCTCATTATTTCCAACAGCATAAGGATGCCATAAACCTTTAATACAAAGCATGGATCCACCACTTCCCTGGCGTGAACTATTGGAACTTTTCGTTGGCATGAAAACAGGCCTACACATAGAACCAGCCGATGAGATCGCACTTGCTGCAAAAGACTGTAATACATCAATGCGGTTGACCGTATGGATGACTTGAGACCAATCTGCTGCATTTCCAACAAACTTTTCAATTAGAACAGACAATGTTTCACCATCCGACTCTTTTGCATCATGGTCCTGTTATGGTTCGGATAACAAATTTCAGCTCAAGATATGGGTTTGAACTACATTGCTGCAGAAACATTTAAGTTTGGCAAAAATCAAAGGGTCATTTACATACATAGCACCCAATTCCCATGTATTTACATATCTAATGCCTAAACTCTACTTTTTTACATTTATATCACCAAATCTCTCACATCACATCAAAAATACCACTTTTTGAACTTCTAAAATGTAAAATGCACCTTTTCATGCATTGGTAAGGTGGCATGTATGTAAAAATTAAATTTTAAATGTTAGATATGTAATTATATAGGAATCATGTGGTAGGTACGTAAATCTTCCAAAATCAAAAACATATTTGGATTTAGAGTATTTATTTAGAGGTGCATGGTAGACTTCGCCTTATCCAATAACAGCCCTTATTATCTTAAAGAAGTAATTGCTATGAAAAGAAAACTTGTTTATTGATTAATGACTTAGAGCCTATACATTCCTGCACACAAATCCGTTTGCCCTTTATATATTCCCTATTACTCAACAGAACTCTAAACTATATGCAATTCTCAACACTCCCCGTCAAGGTGGGCCAAAGATATCCACTAAACCCATTTTATTACACAACCTAGACAGATCTAATGAGCTAAGTTCTTGATGAGGCGGTCAACAATTTCCTCTCTAATAGCTACATGACTTATCTCCATTAATCCACTATTCAGCTTCTCCTTGATGAAGAACCTATCAATCTATGCTTGGTTCTTTCATGCTGCACCGGGTTGTTGGCAATGTTGATTGCTGATTTGTTGCACCACAACTCCATTTGTGCTCCTTGGTCCACCTCGAGCTCTACCAATAGAGCTCTCAACCATAATATTTTGGCAACTCCCAAGGATATGACTCTGTACTCTACCTCTGTCATCAACCTCACAATTAACGGCTACTTCTTGCTCTTCCAGGAGACCAAATTTTCCCCTACGAACGTGTAGTATCCTGACGTGGACCTCTTATCATCAGCAGAGTTAGCCCAATCAAAGTCCTAATAGACCACAATGCCGAAATGCATATTTTTCCTGAAGATCAACCCCTTCTCTATTACACTCTTTAGCACCGTAAAATCTAATAAATCGCATTCATGTGACCCACAAATCATGCATGTAGCGACTCGCCACGCTTACTGCAAATGATATGTCGGGACGAGTGTGACTCAGATAGATGAGATGACATACCAACCTCTGGTACCTCTCACGATCAACTAGCTCTCTCGCCCTGTGCTCAACATTCCCTTCTGATCAATTGGTGAAACTGCAGGCTTGCATCCCATCATGTCTGAGTCTGTGAACAAATCTAGCACATACTTCCTTTGAGATAGACAATTCCCCTTTGCTCCATGAATCATCTCAATCCCAAGGAAGTATCTAAGTTGTCCTAGGTCATTTACCTCGATCTCTTTGCCCAAACTTATCTTTAGTTGAACAATCTCTCTCTCATCATCATCGGGGACAATTTTATCATCCACATACACAGCAATAATAGCAATGTAACCACCACATCGTCGAAAGAATATTGTATGGTCGACATTCATCTGCTACTAGCACATGCCTACCATATCTCTCTTGAATCTGTCAAACCAAGCTCGAGAAGATTGTTTCAAATTGTACGATGACTTCCACAACTAGCATACCTTGTCCACTATTTAGTTTGTGATGAAGCCTGAGCGTATCTCCAAGTACACCTCTAGCAAATCCCTATGAAGAAACACATTCTTCGCATCTACTTAGTGTAAACTTCATCCACCATTCATATCCAGAGAAACGAGTGTACTAACTATGCCCATCTTTTTCACTAGTGCAAATGTTTCATCATAGTCGATGTCATACATCTGACTATACTCTTTTGCCACCAACCGTGTTTTGTAGTGATCAATCTTTTTTTCTAAGGTCTGTTTGACTGTGAAGATCCATTTGCACTCGACTGCCTTTTTCTCTGTTGGTAGCAACACGAGGTTAAACGAACCTTAACGAGATCACCAAGTTCCTCCAACATGACAACCTTCCAATTTGGATCCTACAACACCTGGGTATAGAGACAATGTTTAAAGATATGATGAAAGCTCCGATAAAGTTGATATATTATAGTATGAGACCAACCAGGCAATGTCATATGAGAAACCAAAACGATTAGGAGAATAACAATCAGAACAATGACCCGTAATGTTGTGAGAGGTCCTCCTCAAAATTAGAGTGGGAAGAGAACGGAGATGAATCATATCACTTGTGTAATCAAATTTCGAGGGGAATGGTGAGATGTCTCGCAAGTTGGGGTAGACCAAGATAAGAGACTTGATGGCACGAGTGGCACGGCAAGCACCGTTCCATTATTATGTCTCCTCATACACACTCTCAGCTCCCCTTGAGCTTGAATCCCACCACCTTCGTGCTCATTTTTCGACTCTTTCTTAACTAATCATTCCCACGCAACGGGACAAGGCATTGTTCTCACGTGTACCCATCTCTCGCCATCACAACTCACCCCCATCTCGCCTCATACATCCAATATCCAGAGAGTCACCTCCAAGGTGTAGTACGATTCGAATTCTCTAGAAATTATATATCCATACTCACAAACGGTCAAGTATCTCTTGGGTTCCAGCAAACATACCCCATATGGGTGGCAGAATAACTCATGAAAATACACTTCACTCTAAGTTCAGCTTCTCTATTGATGTTCTATTATCCTTCAAAAAACATACACAACCAAATACCTTCAATGGGAGAATCACGTCATTATCTCTTGTTAAGAACTCATAAGAAGATTGTCACTCCAACACACTTGAGGGCAATTTGTTGATCAATTAAGTGGTTGTCAAAATAGCTTGCCTCCACAAGTGTTTTAAGACGTTTATCGAGATCATGCTTTGGGCTACCTCTTGAATGTGTCTATTCTTCCTCTCTACTACTCTGTCTTGTGTCGATGAGTATAGACATGTGATTTGATGTTGTATCCATTGGATTAACAAGTACTACTCAATATCTTTACTACTGAAACGACATTGAGATAAAACCAAATAATAAGATAAAAATGATCAATAAAAATCACAAAATATCTGTAATTATTTATTAAAGTTTTAGAACAAGGTCCTCATACATCTAAATACACTAAATTAAAAACAAAAGAATTTATATTGCCAGAATTAACAAAAGAGCTCCGAATATGCTTACAAACTCACAAACATCACACAAGTTTTTATTTATTTGACTTTTCATGCAAAGAAGAATACAAACGACTTAATAGACTAAAAGAAGAGTAGCTCATGTGTTTTTGATGTAGCAACAACACAACATCTACACTCCTCACACTTCAACACTCTCTACCATGAATGTCAAGGCTTAGTTCATCCCCTCTCTATCCAAATGCCAAAGTCCACTATGTCACGTACTTTGAGTTTAATAAAACCAATGAATAAAAAAGTTTACTGAAAAGAAAGGAGCATGCAAAATATTGAACATAATCATAGAATTGGTATACCTCACTATACTCTTACCAACTACAAGTTGAGTTACACCATTAACGGTTTGAATGCTCTCTGGAACTGCTAGTTGAGTATAAAAAATTAACTCATTAGCGATATTTGTCACACGTCGAGTGCACCAAAATCTACTATTTATTCCGGTGATCTTGCAGTGGATATAGAAGCAAGAGCATGTATAGCACAATTACATTTGGGTGATGGAACACAAGTAACAGTCTTTCCCTTGGATGATGAAAAGGTGGATGCATAATCAATCACATCACATGTTGCTCTCTTCTTCCTTTTCATCTCCAGGGACTTGTGATCCTCATCGATAAAGGCCACATTTATTTCTCCCTCGTTCTCCGCAACTATCAGATTTGGTTGGCAGTCCTCTTTTCCACCCCTTTGGTCCCCCACAACTATGACCACAAACATTATACTATCCACATCAACTCGTCTTTTTCTCCTTGGGTGGCTTTGGACAAGCCCTGTCCATGTGTCCAACTTCTCTACAACTATAACACCTGCAAGTCCCCCTTTAGGCACCTGTCATACATGAGCTCGAGGCAGCCAAAGCTCAAAGTTCACTCGATTCAGAGTGTAGCATCATATGAATCTCCTCATGTATTGTCACAGTTATGGCCTCATCCAGTGAAGGAATCGTTGCTTGGGCTAGGGGGACCGATCTCCTCTGATCAAAGTTTAGGATCAGATGAGCTAGAAATTGCATAGTCCGCATTCATGCAAAATTCTTGCACTCTCGAGCATCATAGCTCAATATAGGTGAGCAGTGATCAAAATCTTGCCACAGCCGCTTTATCTATATGAAGTGATTCTGTTTTGATCTATTACTCCATACCACTGTCTCTATGTCATGCTGTATCTGGAACACGTTCATGTGATTCTCAGTCCCAACATAGGTCCTCTTTAGCTTTGCTCAGATGTCCTTCACCTTCCGAATGTCATCCACTAATGAGAAGCCAAGTGTAAACTAAGGCATGTGTGGTACTCTACTCATCCCCTTCAACACTATAACCATCTAACTTAAGCCTTGCCTCCCGTCAGATAACCCTTTAGTCTCTTCCTACTGTAGTGCCTCGATCCGACGTGGCCAGCTCATATATGATATCGATCCGTCAAGCTTCGGATCCACACGAGAGAGATCTAGCTTCACTTGCATCGGNTTTGTCTTTTGTGGTTATGAATTTGAATTTACACAATCAATTTTCTTTCATCCTTGATCCTATTTTGGATCCGGCCCTAAGAATAAGGCTTGGATGGGTTTTGGTATCTCACTCTAATTCGTGCATTGGATTATCATAAATGTTATTTTTCTGTCACTATTGATGATGATGCTGGTCCCTTCTCATATGATTTATATTTTTAGAGTAATAGCTCATGTGTGCCTCATTGGAGGACTACCTTATGCTTTGTTCTTTGGCATTATCATTTAGAGAAAGATTAATAACTCATGTGTGCCTCATTGGAGGACTACCTTATGCTTTGTTCTTTGGCATTATCATTTAGAGAGAGATGGGACTGTCTTGTGCATGGTATTTAGCATGTTGTTATGCACTATTGCACCATTTGTTTCTTTTCCATCCTTCCAGTTTTAAAATGGAAGAGTTCAGGGCACACCTTCATAAAACTTACTAGAGGCATTGTTTTTACGAGAAGGGTTAGTTTTTGTATATCTCTTTATTTTTGTAGACATAGGCTCTTTTTGATGATATTGTGTTTTCTATTGTTTTTTAGTTTTTTCATTTTATAGTAATTGGTATTATATTGGCTTGGCTAAGATTTGAAATCAAATATGGTAGATTTAAAGGTAAATCTAATTCTTTCTGTAGTCATTGATAGTTTTTGGCATTTTCTTAGATTGGCATTTGTTCACTAACATTTCATATGGGCAATGGATAAAGCTGATGTTTAATCAATAGCTTAAATTATTCCTAAGCGAGCATTCAACCATACAAAAGCTTGGCATATAATTTTCAATAGGGCAAAGCCACCTATCATTAGTGCCGTTATTGTATAAAGTAAAATAAATCTCTAGCTGGTTAATCAATTCTTCTAATATTTAGTCGTTGATTGCCTGATCATAACTTGGGATTTTTATCTTGAGAGGCCTTGCTTTCTACTTATTTGATTAGCGACAATCACATTTTGATTAGCAACAGTTAACTGGGGGGCTTCTTTAGTTGTTGTAGCCATTTGAGGTGGACAGGACTTGGGATGCTAGAGTTTTGTGCAAAAACATAATTTGTTGGTCAATAAAATTTGACTTAGGTAACTCTATCTTAGCAGTCATTTGCTCATACAATACATTCCCTTATTTCATTTTTTAAATATTTCTGTCTCGTGCTTTCATTTGTTTTGTGGCTCTTTAAGAGTGTCTAAGGAAAGAAATTATTCTCCAATGCCTAGGTAACCCTTTTTTATTTGTACAATGCGCCAAGGAATGACACTCGAATATTAACTTGATTTGTGCTATCCTCCCAATGTTATGATGTAAGATACATTGAGAAAATATATAAATAGGACAATGGTATAGGAATTTTTCGGAAGAATGCCGATGATCTATGAATTAAAATATGAGCACCTCATTGTAGATTTTATTGTTGTAAAAGGTTTCCCTTTGGGGTTGTGATTAATTGATAAATACAATAAGTTCCCTTCCATTCATAGATTATTTTCTTTTTGGACATCTTGCAAATTGTTGATTTCTTCTCAGGTTTTGTAGACTGCTAATAAATTCCTTCCTTTCTTTGCAGGTTTATGATAGTGGTAATTAGTTCAATGGTTTTGACATCTTCAGCAGTATGTTGTCATAATAGCAACAACAATTTTTTAGCTCCCGTAAGAGGCAGTGGAGCTAGTGTCCTAGTATTTCATATAGATGATGATTTCGATAGTTTGAGGAGGCTAACGATAGTATGAAGGGGAGAAGAGAGGAGAGGAGAAGGTAGGGAGGGTCTAGGAGAATTCATATTGATTTTAATATAAGGAATCCAAACTTTCATAGACATTTACAATGGAATTTTTATTTTATCTTCTAGTTTAATTTATCCTAAAATATTCATACATCCAGCAGAAGTCTATACTTTCTCAACTAACCCCCCAAAACAAATAAGCCTTATTTGGATCAATTTAAATTCATTACTTTCTACAATTGATCAATCCGGTGCCAATTCCTACATTCCCCTTGTGTATATCAAGATATCTCAATGACATGTTAAGCTAGGGTCATGCCAGCTCAAGGCAAATCTATAGAATTAGAGAGATACAATGACCTAATCAAGGCTTACTCGCCCATTTACAAGACCTTTTCATCTATTCAGGGAGCCTATTTGCCCATGCTCAGGCTCAAAGGACTACTAGCCTAAGTTATGGAGCTACTTGTTGATGTTGGCAACACTTTTGTGTACAGCGTCATTTGATTGATGCCTGAAGCTAAATATTAATCTCGGATTTTTTTCTCTAAGAACTTATATCTTCTTTCTTCTGCTTAGATCCACTCTATGTTCATTGTTCTATTAAACCTTAAGGTATTTATTGTAAAGGTTATGTCATCATCTGCAGAAATATTACAAATTTGGATCTTACATCTTGATTTCCATTCAATTGTCCATATATCTTGCATTCTCATTCTTATCATCAAGTGTCTAATCGACAATCCATTTTCATCTATGAACCCATGATGACTTGATTTTCAGCCTCAAGAGCAGGGTTTCGGAATTACCACCAATAATAGTCTTCATTCGCTGATTAATCCGTGGAGATTTTAACGATTCCAATTCCTTTGATCTATGCATTTCTACTGCCCAAATAATAATGCTGGGAAATCTGATTAATTATCCTCTTGATTTTATTTCCATATCAATTAGAGGCTCTATTTTTTTTCCAAATTTTACATTTTTAGTCTAGTAGTATCAATCGTGTCTACTTTTTGAATCAGTGGGCTGCACACTATCTTTATATAGCTGTTTATTTTTTCTTTTTAGTCATAAATTTTCTATTCCCAACCAGAAATGCCAGCTCTATAACACTACTGCTAATGGCAGCCTCAACACCTTTAGTCCCTCTCCATCCTTCGATCTCCTCAAACAATCTTCCTCCCGTCAACCACATATTGATCTCCACCTTTATCCTCCATCACAGTGCTGATTAGACTGCTTCGGGTGCTTCACCTGTGCACTTGCCCCTCTCATTCCTCCGCGGATGCCATTGTATCTCAGCCTAGAATTGATGTTTACATCGAGTGTTATTTTTGTTGCTTGCTGCACTTATTATAGTAGAATTGCTTGCTTCTGCCTTCTGAAGAGGATGGATTGCTTCTCTTCAGTGGGCCCTTTGTTCTCTTCAGCATAGAGCCAATCGGTATTCTTCCGCAAGGAACCATCAGTACTCTTCACCAATTTTTTTATTTGTTTTTCAAACCATTTCCCCATTTGTATTTTTCCACCTGTCTTTGCTTGAATTTGAGGCTGTGTAGGAATGTTGATAAACAGTTCGAGGCTCGGTATTTTTTGGAGGAAGAGATATGGATGGGTTATGATGCGATGGTTTTGAGATTGATAGGGATATGGTGGTATGATGACAATTAGATGGGACTAATGGTGCTTAGAAACTTGGAAGATGACTGTTAAGGGTAGGGGAGAGAGTTTTGAGGGAGCAAAAATAAGATGCGTCTGTAAGGGATTTACATATTGGTCATAAGGTGTACGCCCCTACTTTGGGGATGATAAGGGCTTTATGCTTTAAAATAAAGTTATACGAGCCAAGCTATTTTTTCAACACATTTGAAAACAACAATAGCTTGAATATATGAGAAACCTAAGTGAGCGAAGTAACTTGGATTTCATATCATTCAAGTCCAGCATATTTGGATACTTAATACTTAATCAATAGACAAATAATTGTTCAAAACGATCTTAAATTAGATGTTAGTCTTGTTTCTCTGTCCCTCTCTTTTTTCGGAGGTAATGCTATATTTTGTTTTGCTGTAAAGGGGCTGTTTGGTAGAGCCAAAAGTCTANAAAAACCATTTATTTTCTGCCCCTGTATTTGGAAACGGTATTATTGGCCCGCCCAACCGATTCCAAAATAACGGCTCCCGCTCCGATTCTAAAAGGGAGGAGCGTCTTCCTCCTCGGGGATTCGAATTTTTCGCTTCTTCCGAGCTCTTCTTTCCAGTTGGCTCCCGCTCCGCTTTCCCCTTCCGGTCGCATTTCCGCTGCAAGCACGAAGCTCGCCCGCTCGCCCCCTCCCTGCGCCGAAGACTGCTCGCTCGCCCGCCTCGTNTTTAAATATTGCAGTTAGTTTACAAATCCGGCCATCACAACAATTGAAATGGCAACAATCTAATGAATTTCATCGTTGTTTTGCCTAAGACCGGCATGTTTGCTTTAATGATACTGCAGTGGATAAATAAAATGTTAAAAATGCATATGATATTATAGTATAGCAATTTCACTTAATTAATGCAGAAATATATACAAGTTGTTTGACAGACTCACAGAGCATGCTGTTATATATGGCAATTTTGAAATAATGGGCATTTGAATATGCGCCATAAGCATCTGAATATCTCGTGCATTCATGTGCGCAATCGCATTTAGATTTATGAATGCATAATGTCCAACCAAATATTGATTTTTCTCGCACATTTGAGTATAAAAATAATAGGGGTCATGTGCCTAATATTGGGGGTATTCCAAATTTGTGCCTGCTTTTTTAGATTTGAAGCTTTTTATTCTCTTTTTATGTCAATATTATTGACATCTGATTTGGTTTAGGCATGATAACGGAAAAATAGGATTTATTGATGCATAGAACAGATGAGCGCTCTTTATGATGGATGGTTTTTTTCTGGGTGGCTGTGGATATTCTTGCTATATCATTGAGATGCATGGAAATGATCTTATGAATGTTATTTCTTATAAAATGTGGATGCATGAATGCACTCCATAGTTTTTGTTCTGAAGCTGATATGTTTTTCTTTGTTGTGATTATGTGTTCCAAGGATAACAGGCAATGGATTATCTCATCTTTGCAATTTTTTTATTTTATGCTTTTCCTAAGGCAATATTAAGACCAGAGGCCTAGAAATTGAAATGATAGAATGACGATCATATATGTGATTACTAATTTTAAAATATTGATGTAAAAAATGTTACTGCATGCGGATGATCAAATCTCATCATGAAGTTAATGGATGGTTCTGGATGAGGATGTTCATCGAGAAAGAGGAGTTTTTGGGTTGAGCTAATTCCTATTAGGGGGAGTGTGGTAATTGGAGAGAGAGAGAGAGAGAAATATAACAATTAAATAAAGGATTTTAAGTGATTTTTTAAAAACAAAAATTGATTATGCATTGAAAGTGATTTCAATAAATGGTAATTAAGTACTAGATGAATACTTGCTTCTCTTAAAATGGAGAAAGAAGAGAAGAGAGAGACTGATTGGATGAATTGTTGTTAAATCTCCTGAATTATATGGGCCTCGCTTGACTTAATAGGAAATTACTAGCACACGGATTAATGACATCTACCTACAAATTAATCTTATAATAGTATTTAGATTGCAATCCATATATTTTTGCTTTATTGGTCCCTCTCTAATATTTTCTTTATAAAAGTCTTGTAGAGGCCCCGCTTGACTTAATAGGAAATTACTAGCACACGGATTAATGACATCTACCTACAAATTAATCTTATAATAGTATTTAGATTGCAATCCATATATTTTTGCTTTATTGGTCCCTCTCTAATATTTTCTTTATAAAAGTCTTGTAGAAGGTTTATAAATACTTTTTTGCTTTGTACAAGGAACAACCCACTTCTTTAGTTCAGTTTTATGGGTCCTGACACTTAATAACTTATTCCTTCGATAAAATGAATTCTCCTACTATTGTCATAGGTTTTTTTGTCTTTGCTTTTTCACATAATTTCATTGTTTATTGCACCAATTTTATAACATGATGTATAATAGCGCCTTTTTTTATTTCCATGATGACAACAATACAACAACAACAACAACAACAAATTCTTAATCCCACTACGTGGGGTCGGCTATATGAATCCTTTTTCTCCATAGTGACAACAATGATGTATGAATGTTTTTTTGGATTGCAACTCCATATATTCACTTTGTTAGGTTAAAATGCGGGTTATTTTTACACAATTGCATTTTTACATAATACGACTACTATTTGTTGAAATGGCCTAATTGTGGATGTCAAATAAGCAATGGAAGGATAGAAAGGTTTTATCTCAAACTATCAAATCAAAATTTACAGGATGTCTTAAAGGAGAAGACAACGACTGCATTATGTTTGAAATTGGAATATGCTTATACATGACGAAAAGTCTTACCAATAAATTGCATTTTGAAATGATATTTGTACTCCCACTTGGTGGTTGTTTACTGTTAATTACCTCACTACCTTTAAAGGGAGGACTCAAAAATGGACACATGCAATATTTAGAGATATTATCTTATGATCGAGGGCACTTATTTTTGATAAAATTTATGATACTCTATTTTCTAAAAAGAAATTTAAGCAAATGTGGATAAATCAAATACCTAGACCGTAGATGTGGATAAATTTATGATACTTAAACTGTCTTCGTCCTCACTGTCCCTGCACAAGATAGCACTTTTCTTACCATCTTGCAGTCCATAACCCTTTCTCTTGCTGCCCCTAGCAATCCCAACCCTCCATCTCATTGTCGCTACTGTTCTAGGCCTTCTGCCTCGGTGTGTGTGTGTGTGTGTGTGTGTGTGTGTGTGTGTGTGTGGTGTGTGTGTGTGTGTGTTATGAAAAGCCTAAGGGATTATTTTATTGAAATAGAAAATGATACATAAATGTTGTATGAGAAGAGCCCAAAAGAGACACCAAAAATACGATACAAGTACAATAATACCCCAATAAAAGGATACAAATAGACTCAATAAAATGTAAAATAAATTTAAAACATGCAGAAAACAAGTTGCTAGAGACGAGCCAGTTTAGTTCTGCCTCTTCCTCTAGTTTTAGGAGCGGAACCAGATAACAAACTTTGAAGTGTTGTGTCATTGTCAGGAGTCACCGAAATATCATCCATTAAGTTTCCAAGTTGGAGTGAGCCCCCAACTTTCTTCCGCCGAGAAGTGTAAACCTGTCATTCTTCATCTGAAGACTGACTCATGTGATCCTCGATCTGATTTGATGTTAGCACCGCAGTAGGAGGAAAGACATTCGTTGTCACTGCGATAAGTTCCAGTGTATGTGAAGTGTGAATTGTTACCTTTGCACCTAATGTTTTTTGAATAGGAGCTGCGAGACTATCCTGATTTTAAGTTCGAACATTATCCATTGTAATATGCTTAAGAAAAAGGATCTCAGTGACAGACATCAACTCCTGTCTTGTGGTGATTCCCTCCTCAGGTTGACAGTCATTAGGTTTGCTGGGAGCGTGTTCAGGCACATGGGGTGCAATGATAATGTGTTCTTGCTTTTGACTAATGGTTCTCAATTGTAGGTGCAATCTAAAACATTTCTCCTGTGGGTGTCCAAACATCTTGCAGTGCTTGCAATAGTATGATTTTTGTTCCATAATAATTTTTTGCCAATAACCATTGTGAGCAGATCCAAGCCAGACTTCTTCTACATCTAGTAGTGTAATATCTCGTTCAATCAATATCCTTGCAGTAGAGGGCCTTGAGAAATGAACTGTAGGTAAGTTTACATGTAAAGGTTTTCCAAGGATAGTTTCAATTGCATATATGATAGGTAGATCAAATAAATGAAGCTTGAGTTCAGGTAATGAGAACCAGATATGTGCAATTGAGTTCTTGACTGGGATCAAAATTGGGAGTCCATTTGAGCAATTTCATATGTTTGCCCTCAATTGTGATGAATTTCTTTGAGAAAATTCTTGTGTAATCATCTTCTGTGCTCAACTATATTATAATGTGCATTCCATTGAAATGACCCACCTACCAACCCCCAACCAGTTTGAAATCTTCAAAAATCTTCCTGATGATCTCCAGTTTAGGGCAACATAATTAGAACTTTCCAACTAGTGTAAATTTGTATTTTCTTGCACGAGTTGAAATTTTAGCTTCAGAAAAAAAATTGTTGGTTTGCCCGCCTTTTTTCTCAACTTTTTTTATGAGGTTGCAATCGTCATTTTCTGCAACAGAATTATGGTAAATATGCGGGAATACCGCACTATCTGCGAGGTGAAAATGGGAGCTGCGTTCGTGAACCACTGTAGCATAGGATGGTTTGACGGGGTTATCACCGGAGAGGGTGGCGGCGTAGGAAAGCCCTGAGGCCATTACCGCAGCCAGTATCAACCTGCAACATAGTGAGAAGCTGCACGAGTGTCAAAAGGCTCTGTCGCAGATGCCAGAGGCAGAGCCGAGCAGACCGGGCAGTTTCGTCGCAGAGGAGACGCAGAAGGGTGTCGAGCGGCTCTGTGGCAGACGAGATGCAACAAGGTCGAGCAGCTTTGTCAGCAGACGAGGCCAGACGAGACGCGAAAGCAAAAGCAAACGCGAGACGACACGAGGAAGTTGACCACGCAAGAAGAAGCAGACGACGCGAGAGGAAGCTCGAAGTCGAATGACGCTAGGGTTTGCCATGTGTGTGTGTGTGTGTGTGTGTATATATATATATATATATATNATTAAGTCATAAAAATGGGGATTGATGATTTAATTAATTGGAAAATATAGAAAAGCTTAAGTCACTTTAAACACAAATTAAAACATAGGCTTCTAGACTTTCAGGAATACACCCTAGGTGATAGTCCATTCACCTAGCCTTCAATGTAGGCTTCCTAGATTTTAGGAGCACGCTCTAGGTGAGAGTCTATCCACCTAATCCCTAGTGTAGACCTCCTAGACCTTAGGTGCACACCCTAGGNCAGAACCTCTTCGTTCCCTTTGTGTCGATCGTCTGCCATACTTCGACGCAGGTTTGAACTCGCTGATCTTACCTTCCACCTCGATTATTTCTTTCAGTTCACCACAAATCTTTTATCGAAGTACTTGATTCTAACAATTGAAACTTTCTAAGCTTATTGCATGCTATTACTATTGTTCTCAAACTTTTGTTATAGCGGTTATTTCTCTGCGTATTTCACGTGGATTGGTCTAGCATTGGAGAGTTTTTTTCTTTTATCGAAATTGTGAAGATCATCATGTTATTAAATGAGTTTGCTTGTCTGAATCGATTGTTTGGATAGGAGGAAGCAATTCACATGTATTTACATATCCAGCTCCCAATTCTTGGAATCAATTTGTATGTCAGTCATATGTACTTGTATACCTAATGCCCAAGCTTTGTTTTACGTATATGCCGCTAAATTGCTATGTGCTTGCATATCTATCATATTGGCTTCATTTTTTTTTATTTTTTATTTATTTTTTATTTACATACATGTCATTTATCTCCTACTTGTTTACATATCTAACATCCAAACTTCAATGTTTACCCCCATACCACTCAAATTCTTTATAACACAAAACAAACATTACCAGTTTAATTTTAATTTTGTTTTAGTTTTTTTTTTAAATACACATGTTCATGCTTAGGTAAGTTGTTATTTTTGTTTTGGAAATGGATATGTAAATTCGTGAGGATTAAGTGGTATGCATAGGATCATTTCCTTTCTTTTAAAAGTGTTGTTTAGTGGTAATTAAATGTTGTTAGGATGTCATTGAGAGCTATATGTGGCTTTGAATTAATGTTTGGGTGCTGAAATTGAGATTTTGAATGTTGTAGGTAGTTGTTTAGCTACTAAAGATGGTCGTTAGCTGTTGTAAGTGGCTTAAAAGTGCTGTTTAATCTTTCAAATTACTGTTTGGATTTGTAGCAGGCCATAAAAGTGTTGTTTAATCTTTCAAATTGCTGTTTGGGTTCCTAGGAAGATACACAAGTGATGTTTAAGGGTCATTTTAGGACTGGTTCAGACTAGTTTCGCTGCAGTTTTCGGGGCTTTAAATGTATTTTTTTTTAAGGAGACTTTGAACCTTTTTGGGCTAGGTTTCCTAGCCAATTTTATAACATTTAAAATTAATGTTTTTGGTCTTACATGAGAGCAATTTTAGAATTTTAAAATTGTTGTTTGAGGCATTTTAAATGTGGTGTTTGAGGCTTTTAAAAGTGTCGATTTGGAATGCTTTAAAGTCATTAAAGTGTTTGCAATTTTAGAATTTTAAAATTGTTGTTTGAGGCATTTTAAATGTGGTGTTTGAGGCTTTTAAAA
>JXCR01142569.1:0-74153 GCA_002079205.1 Phalaenopsis hybrid cultivar
TCTTGAGCAATAAAATTACATCTTTATATTTGTCTCCTGTCTGAACTGCTTGTAATGATTTCTTTATAACTGTTGAGGGATTCTGCATAGTCTAGGATGACATGTGGCACCCAAGAGAGAGACTTATGCGTCTCTTACAACCGATTTCTGAATTGCTAAACAGGCAAAGTGGACGTCCTACGGGCGGCTTATACCTGGCACAATTGGCAATCGGTATGAGAGAAGCCAAGCACTTCTCTTGTCTTTTTGTTTGATGCCTCACTTTGAGCGGGTTTGAATGAGCCTTTCCTACTCACTATAAATGAGTGTGGTAGAGATCCTTGTCCTATTTGTTGTAAATGGATATGGAGGCTGCCTTCTCTTTAGAGGATTTTAGCTCGATCTAACGACTAAGTCTTTATTTGGGTAATGTATATTGCCCAACTAATTTTTGCAATGTCTGGGTTGATGAAAGTCTATCCCAATTGATATTTATCTGTGGTGTGGCATTCTGCTCACCATCTTTACGCCTGATGCATCGACCCTCAGGTCGTAGCGTGTTTCTTTTGAGAGCTGCCTTACCTTTGGTGTGGCACTCTACCCACCATCTTTACGCTTCATGCGTCAGCCCTCAGATCCAGGTACTCCTTCCTTTCGAAGTTGACTAGCTTTTTTTTTGTGGGCATGTTGTACGATATACCGTACACTCACTTTTCTATGCTTCATTGCGGTAAGAGAGGTCTTGAGAATCTCTTAAAACTGTTTTTTGAATTGCTAAACAGGCAAAGTGGAAGTCCTACGGGCAGCTTATACCTGGCGCAACCAATGATCAGTGTAAGAGAAACTAAGTACTTCTCTTATCCTCTTTTTCGATCCCTCGATTCTAGTTGATCCAAACAAGTGTGTCCCACCCATTATAAATGAGTATGGTAGACATACTTTTCCCCACTCATCATAAATGAGAGTGGAAGACACCTTCTTTTAGAGGATTGGAGCTTAGCTTTATAATTAAGCATCCATTGTTAGCATATCTTGCATAGATAACCTTTTGCGATATATCGATTGATGGAAGTCAATTTTGATTGATATTTTCCTTATGCAGGAAAGTCATGCCCTTTCTTAGCATTATGTTTTGATTACCTTTTCTACATAGGGTCCTAACCCAGTACCTTTCTACGGATATGCTCGTCACGCTCACTTCAGATGAGTGTGGTGTATTCCCTCTTATGGAATATGCTTTAGGTTTTGCCTTATAGCTAAACACCATTTGGCGGGTACACTCTATTTTACCCAATGCCTCTTAGGTGTCTCGACTGACCAAGGTCAGGTTTGATTGATACCTTTTTGTGCGGGAAGCTATGTTCCATTTCTAGCCACCTCTACTCGGTTGAGTGCCCCGTGTGGGTCCGAACTAGATTTTCCCACTCACTTCAAATGAGTGTGGTGTTTTTCCCCTTTGAGGAATGTTTTCTGGGTTAACCTGAGAGCAACATGCCCTTGTGGTTGGAAAGTTATGTTTTGACCAACCATTCTTAGATAATGCAGCAATTCCCCAACGGAATTCATTCTACCAAATCTATGGTAGCATTATCATACATAGGGCTGGTATGTCTTATTCATCCACCCTCTTTGATAATCTTGAACCTATTTTTGTGGTTATGCCTCTGCGGCCTCTGAACCACCCTCTTAGGTTATGCCTTTATGGCCTCTGAACCTACTTTCTAGGTTATGTCTTTGTGACCTCTAAACCTATTTTTGTGGTTATGCCTCTGCGGCCTCTGAACCACCCTCTTAAGGTATGTCTTTGTGACCTCTGAACCTATTTTTGTGGTTATGCCTCTGCGGCCTCTGAACCACCCTCTTAGATTATGCCTTTATGGCCTCTGAACCTATTTTCTAGGTTATGTCTTTGTGACCTCTTAACCTATTTTTGTGGATATACTTCTACGGCTTGTGAACCACTAGCTTGAGTTATGCCTATGTGGCCTCTGAACTCATTCATAGGTTATGCTTTTATGGCCTCTGAACCTATTTCTGTGGTTATGCCTCTACGGCCTCTGAACCACCCTCGTAGGTTATGTCTTTATGACCTCTGAACCTATTTTTTGTGGTCATGCCTCTACGGCCTCTGAACCACCCTCCTAGGTTATGCCTCTGTGGCCTCTGAACCTACTTTCTAGGTTATGTCTTTGTGACCTCTGAACCTATTTTCATGGTTATGCCTCTGCGTGGCCTCTAAACCACTAGCTTGAGTTATGCCTATCTGGCCTCTGAACTCATTCATAGGTTATGCTTTTATGGCCTCTGAACCTATTTCTGTGGTTATGCCTCTACTGCCTCTGAACCACCCTCCTAGGTTATGTCTTTGTGACATCTGAACCTATTTCTTAGGTTATGCCTTCATGGCCTCTGAACCTATTTTCTGTAGTTATGCATCTACGGCCTCTGAACCACCCTCCTAGGTTATGCCTCTGCTGCCTCTGAACCTATTTTTGTGGTTATGCCTTTACGGCCTCTGAACCCATTTATGTGGTTGGTCAGGTTTCTACTGGCTAGTCACACCCTTCACCATACCTTATCCAGTTTACCTGGCTTGGTTGAGGTTTTCTTTCAGTATTCTCTTAGGATGTCACCTCAATTACCATGAGAGGTTTTCTTTGGAGGATGCTGCCAACAAGTGCACTGTGCCTCAGTGGCGCAGCACGCTTGTTGGGGGTCCTTTGTTGGCATCAATTTTTTGATATCATAGCTGTAGGGTGTCCACCTGTGATTGACGAAAATTAGTTATTGCGCCATGCACAAATTTGGCTCAAATTGACCTGAGCACCTGCGAGCTTGTTCATATGGCCCCAAACGACAAAATGGACAACACGAGTGAGTTTGGAACGTCGATTCCACTTGGAAAAGGCACTCGATGCACCACGATTTCGCGTACAGGCTTAAAATATGCATATTATCATTTTTTGACACGATAGTCAAAAAAGTGGTCCGAACGACCCCGGATGACTAAACGGACCACACCGGTGCGTCATCAATTTTACCTAAGGGACACATTCATTTTATCGCGATGACGTGTTCGGAAAAAATGCACGGAGAGAGGTTGATTGAATAATAATTATTATTATTATGTTATAACAATTATATATATATATATACAGTCGTAACTCTCTAAAAGAGGGAAATGAAAATTTTCATTTCCCTCTCTTCTCTCCTCCCTCTCTCATCTATTCTCTCTCTCCAAAAAAAAAAAGAAAGAAACGGTAAAAAAATGGCAGAGAAGCAACACCTCTCTTCCCCCAAAGATCGCGCCTCTTTCCCTCTCCAAAAGCTCCCATTCGCAACACTCTCCTCGAGATTCGCGAATCTTGCTCCTCTGATCCTTCTCCTCTTTCGCGATCATCCCGCTCCTTTCCTTCGTCACCGGCGCCGGTCACCGATTCTCCTCCTTCTCCTTCTTCTTCTTCTTCTTCCATTTCTTCTTCTCCTATTTCCTCTTCTTATTCTTCTTCTATTTCTTCCTATCATATTTCATCTTCTTCTTCTTATTCCATTTCTTCTTCTCCTATTTCCTCTTCTTCTTCTTCTTCTATTTCTTCCTATCTGATTTCCTCTTCTTCTTCTTATCCTATTTCTTCTTATTCTATTTCTTCTTCTTCTTCTTCTTCTTCTATTTCTTTTTTTTCTACTTCTTCTTTTTCTCGCCCACAACCCGCAAACCTCGACGGTCTTCCTTTATCTCGCCGGCTTCTGCCTTGCCGGTGTCATATTTTTTGCCGGACCAAAACAGGGAAGAAAGACTTCAAATTTTTTTGGGGCTTTCTCCAACTTTTCCTCCGCTTTCAGCATTCGATGCCGATAAATTAGCATTCATCATCTCGCCGGACAACGAACTTCAAAATCTTTCGAAAGGGTGCGAAAGACTCTCATTTTACCTGCAAGTTTCCGCCGGGCTTATTTAGGCGTCGTGCAAACTACGCGAAGGTATAACCTTTCTTCCCATTCGCATTTTAATTTTCTAGCCGGCTTTAGGTTGTAGGTGTGATAGGCGTGTGGGTTCGATCGCCCACAAGGGATGTGTGCGCCGGTGTAAGCCGGCGCGGCGGCACGCCTATGTGATGGATCGATTATTTTCCTAGAGATGACTTATAGGATAGGATCCCCTCGCGCAACTAATTTTCCTACGATAGCTGAGTGGATCATATTTTACTGTTAGTCATAGCACAAAAATCCTAGAGGTTGGAGTTCCCTTCGCTCCCCTTTGCTTTGGTAGTCCCGATCTTTTAGAAAGATCGAAAGATAGATCTTTGCAAAATGAGAAAATGCGAGTCATTAGCTCATCTTGCAAAGCTCGGAGGCGTCGTGAAATCGTGAAGAGTTTTGTAACTAGCCTGTTTCATGATGAGATGAATAACTTTCCCCTTTGAAGATCCAGGGAAAAGTTCCCCTACTTGCCTCACCAAAGTTAAGGCAGCAATTACCATCTTTTTATATATTGACCCTAGGTTCCCTAGTAAGGTCGTTAGCACAAGAATGACTCCCTATCACATGTTTATGTTTGCATGTTGCATTTTGCATGTCATCTCACCTCACTTTGCTCCATTCGGCCGCTCTGGCTCGACGAGCAAAACACTTCGCTTCGTTCGGTCACCCCGACCCGACGAGCACCTCACTTTGCTTCGTTCGGTCACCCCAGCCCGACGAGCATTTCACTTCACTCCGTCTAGCTGCCCCAGCCTGACGAGCATTACCCTTCACCTCGTCCTGCCACCCTGGCCCGACGAGCATGTCACTTCACTTCATCCGGCCGCTCTGGCCCGGTGAGCACTTCATTTCATTTCAATTGGCTCCCTTGATTCAGTGGATACAACACTTTAGTTTGGTTGGATTACTCGACCCAGTTGACCAATTTCTTACACCACCATATTATCTTGCATGTATGTTTGCATTTTTGTATGTTGCAGCGCATATGCATGAATATATTATTGCATCTCTCCTTGAACCTGTATGTTTGCATGATCATGATAGATATTATCTATTTGAATTGCATTTTCTCGGTCACTGCTTCGCCGGTATACCCTTTTTTTGGGCCCTTGCCGCTACGGCATGCCTACCTTCGGGTCACTGTCTTACCGGCATACCCTCTTTTCGGGCCGCTGCCGCTACGGCANAATCACAAACGGTCCTTCCCATGTGGGCTCAAATTTCCCGTAGCTTCGACGATGAGATATAATTGGACGTTGTAACACCAGAACCAAGTCTCCAACTATGAAGGTACGGGGCCTAACGAGCTTGTCATGGGCTCTAGCCATACGGGCCCGGTATAATTCAAGGCTTTGTTGGGCTTGTAATCGTAGCCCCTCCAAGCTGTCAAGCTCTTCCAACCTAAGTCGGGTATTATGTTCGCTATTGACATTATTGCTAATAGTGATACGCAATGAAGGCAATTCAACTTCTAAAGGAAGGACTGCTTCAGACCCAAAGGTCAATGCGTAAGGAGTAGAACTAGTGGGAGTACAGTATGTCGTACGATATGCCCACAAAGCCTCCAAGAGCTTCTCGTGCCATTCTTTCTTGTTGGCGTGGAGAATTTTCTTGATAAGGCCAACTAAGGTTTTATTAAAAGCTTCAGCCAAGCCATTCGCTCTCGGGTAATAGATCGTCGAATATCGCCATTCGATGTGATGACGCCGAGCAAATCTATTNTTCGAATATCGCCAATCGATGTGATGACACCGAGCCAATCTATTAATTTTAGTATTTTTGAAAGCCAACCCGTTATCAGAGATGATACGTCGTGGCACACCAAATCTATAAACGATATTATTCTTAAGGAAATGCAGCACATTATCAGCCCTTACTTCTCTTAGAGGGATAGCTTCCGCCCATTTAGAGAAATAATCAGTAGCTGCAAGAATAAATCGATGTCCTCGAGAGGACTGTGGGTCAATAGGCCCCACAATATCGGTACCCCAAGCTTCAAAAGGCCATGATGCGACTGTCGGGTGTAGTATACTTGGGGGTTGATGAAGCACATGGCTAAACACCTGGCATTGATGACACCACTTAGCATGTTCAATGCAATCAATGGTCATCGTAGGCCAACAATAACCAAGGAGTTTGATCTTGATTTTCATTTTGGGACCCGACTGATGGGATCCACAGACGCCCTCATGGACCTCAGCCATTAATTTCTGGGCCTCATCATCCCCTACACATCGTAAGCACATCTGCTCAAAGGAACGTCGATACAGAGTATCGTTAATAATAGTAAATGAAAGTGCCCTCTTCTGAATTTGAGAGGCAAGGGAGCGATCGTCGGGGAGAATTCCCCTTGTCAAGTATACGATGATGTCTTCACGCCAATCATTAGATACTCCATCAGAAGTAACCAAAATGATGCCACCGCTATCTGAGGGCACGTCACCTGAAGGGCTAGAAATCGTCGGTTCAAGATTCTTCTTTCTTGGATCACAACCGTTCCGTCAGGGCTTGATAGCTCTTTAGCCAATTTAGCAAGAGCATCAGCCTTGCCATTGAGAGATCGAGGTATCCTAATAAGAGTGACCTCAGGAATGAGCTTCAACATTGTCATCGCCTTCTCATGATAGGCTAGAAGTTCAGGCTTCAGGACCCTATAGGTTCCTAAGATCTGGCTTATAATGAGCTGTGAATCACCATAAATCTTGATTCTTGTAATGCCCATTTGGATAGCCAACTCAAGTCCTAGAATTAAGCCTTCATATTCAGTGGCATTATTCGTACATGGTTCTGCTAAATAATAAGAGTAGCAGAGAATGCCACCCTTGGGCGATACAAAAATCAATCTGATCCCCGATTGCACCTTTGGGAGAGACCCTGGTGGCCCTTCTTTCAAGGAAGAGGCCCCATCAAAATACATCTCCCACTTTGGGGCTTCGATGGCCATCAAATGCTCATCAGGAAAATCATCATTTAGAAGCAAATCTATCGGGATTGGGTGAGCCGCTAAAAATTCAGCTAACGCCTGTCCCTTAACAGCCCGTTGAGGGTCATACAAAATGTCAAACTAGGACAATATCATGGCCCATCTAGCCAACCGTTCAGCTAAGGTAGGACGCATCATGAGATACTGCAAAGGGTTTACCCTCGAGATCAAATCGACATGGTGTGAGAGCATGTAATGCCTCAACTTCTGGACCGAGAATACCAATGCCAAGTAGTGTTTTTCAATTGGTGGGTATCTCATCTCAGCGGGTATGAAACGGCGACTAAGATAATATAGGGCGTTCTCTTTCCCATCCTCATTCTTTTAAGCCAATAAAGCTCTTATCGACTCACCAAGAGCGGCAATGTAGAGAATGAGGGGTCTACCTAGGACCGGCGCTGCTAACACTAGAGGATTCAACAAGTAGCATTTGTTATCATCAAAAGCATGCTGACATGCCTCATCCCAGTGAAAGCGAACATCTTTCTTAGTCAATGCAGAAAAGGGCTGACATCGATCAGAAAGGCTCGAAATGAACCTCCTAATATAGGCGAGCTTCCATTGTAGGGAACGCAACTGCGTCAAACTTTTAGGAGGTTCCATCTCAATGATGAATTTAATTTTAATAGGATCAATTTCAATGCCTCTGTGACAGACAATGAAGCCTAAAAACTTCCCAGAAGATACGCCAAAGGCGCATTTCAGTGGGTTCATCTTTAAGTTATATTTCCTTAGGCTCAAAGACGGTCCTCAGGTCTGAAAGATGATCATCTTCAGAAAGACTCTTATTTACTACATCGTCGATGTAACACTCGACCTGATGGTGTAGTAAGTCATCAAAGATGTGGGTTATAGCGAGCTGATAGGTCGCCCCGACATTCTTTAATCCGAAGGGCATGACCTTATAGCAAAATATGCCGATCGGAGTATGAAATGCCGTATGTTGCTCCTCATCTGGGGCCATCCGAATTTGATTATAACCGGACAAACCATCCATGAAGGAAAACATTGCATGAGAGGAAGCGACGTCTATCATGAGCTCTGGAATCGGCAGGGGAAAATTATCTTTCGGGCAAGCCTTATTTAAGTCTCGAAAGTCGATGCCAACTCGCATTTATTCGTTCTTCTTTCGAACGGGTACGATGTTTGCAAGCCATGTAGGGTAAAGAACCTCTCTAATAAATCCGGCATCAATGAGCTTTTTGGTCTCTTCAATGACCTTCTGCTCTATCTCAGGGCGCATTCTCCTGGGTGTTTGTTTCACAGGAACAACACTCGAGTCGATAGCCAAATGGTGTATGGCCACATCTGGGGCTAGTCCGGGCATCTCAGCATAGCTCCAGGCAAGAGAATCATGAAACTCTTTTAGTATTTTTATAATCCTAACAGTCATAGAATCCGTTAAGAGTTTGCTAATATAAGTCGGACGAGGATCGTCGGTCGTACCAAGGTTGACCTCAACCAACTCATCGATCGTCGAAGAGACACCATCCTCAAGCTCGGGAGGAGTGTCTTTAACTTCAATCTCCTCACTAGCAGAGGCGATGGTCTCAATATCTTCATGTACAGAAATCATTCTGCATGAGGCTCTACGGAGTCCAACTTTATTAGGTTTCTTAACGTAGCCTAATCCAGACCTCTCTCCTTGGGGTTTATATTGCCACATGGCTTTACATAATTTGGATTGACGAATAGACCACCTCTCGGACAACAAACCAACATCAAGCATTTTATAAATGAGAGGAGAGCAGTAATAAGAAAGAGGAATATGTGTCCCTTAGGTAAAATTGATGTTCTGGACGCACCGGTGTGGTCTGTTTAGTCGTCCGGGGTCGTTCGAACCACTTTTTCGACTATCATGTCAAAAAATGATAATATGCATATTTTAAGCCCGTACGCAAAATCGTGGTGCAACGAGTGGCTTTTCCAAGTGGAATCGACGTTCCAAACTCCCTCGTGTTGTCCATTTCATCGTTTGGGGCCATATGAACAAGCTCGCAGGTGCTCAGGTCAATTTGAGCCAAATTTGTGCATGGTACAATAACTAATTTTTGTCGATCACAGGTGGACACCCTACACCTATGATATCCAAAAATTGATGCCAACAATCATGTGTGTTTCTGTTTGTGTTACAATAATATAAAGATTTGGAAAACACATAAATATATATATTCCTATGCTGATACATGTTCTGCTTGTTAGACCATTCCTTCCATTTTATCGATCATGTTTTAGTTTAGACTTACTTTCTATTATATATTATTTTGTCTTGATAAATACTTGTAGATGTTTGTGAAAGATATAATTTCTAAACTGTTTTTTGTCCTAATTATATTTTATGTATTGAATATTATACATGCTTCAAATCATGTTTGGGGTATTAAGAAAAATAAATCTTTAAGTTAGTATACTTTCTTTTAGTTTAATATTATTACAAGCATGTTTTAAGCTAGATTTACTTTTTCTTGCAGTCATTCTATCCTGATTATGCACATATATGAATTTAATAAGATGTTGTAGTAGTTAATAGATTCAACTTTTACTTTTTCCTCCTACTATATTTTATGGAATTAAGTGTAAAATATATAAAAATTCAATTTTGGGGAGAAGAAAAATTTCTTTTAAAAAGAAGTAAACTAAATTTTATTTTTCCTCAATTAACTATATTTTTAATTTAAATTAACATGACTTTGGATATTAGATTTTAACTTTAAATGACTATATTTATGTCTGTAAATATTATAATTTAGGTAAAAGTTTTGAATAACAAATGTCAATTCTAAAGTTAAAGATATTTGGTATGAAATGATAAGCTATGTTTTCTATTTAAAGTAAAGGAAATTATATTTTTGAAGTATTAAGAATCTTAGAGTTTCATGTAAGAAAAAAAGAATGAGTCTTTTTGAAAAATCATCAAAAATAATATGAATTTATGAAATGAAAGGTAAAAAGTTTTAACTTTAAGAAGAGGATAGTGAAGTTCAATAGTATTCAAGGTTATCCATATATAATAATCCTTACTTAAAAAAGAAAAGAAAAGAAATGATTGAAAAAATCCTAAAAGAAAGAAAAAAGAAGAAAAAAAATAAGGAGAAGAAAAGAAAAAAAAGAAAAAGAAAAGAAAAAGAAAAGAAAAAAGAGGAATGTGAGGAGAAGCTCGAGGAGATGTCTAATAAAAAATTGGCTTCACTTGAATCAACTTGAGGAAAATGCTTTATTACATTTTCTAAACTTGTATATGAGTATTAACACCCTTGATAGTAAAGTTTTCATTAAATTCTTTTCCACATGGATATTCTAAGTATCCTTGATATAACAGATTACAGTTCTTCTTAAAATGAATGGTGATTCAGAAATCTTATATTTGATTACTAAGTATTCTTATACTTATAGTTTTAATTTAAGTTATTAAAAGTTTTTAATAAATTGTACTATTTTATTTATTAAACTAAAGTATAGAAGTTTATAAGTTAATCTCTATCCTAAGTTATATTTTTATGTATTAAAGAGTTACTTGAGAACAAGTAACGTTTAAGTTTTGGGGATTTTGATACGCTTAAAAGTTACATACTTTTCCATATATATTTTATGCTTAAATTTTAATGATTTTTAATGATATTACACTTTCAATGAAGGTATTTTGCATATTGTTGGTTTCATGTACAAGAAATGAACTTTTGGAGAAAAATGAAGAAAAATGATGCAATTTGGAGTAAAACGAACAAGAAAGAAAATTTGAACTTGGCACTTTTTGATATGACTTTCTATACTTAACATCCTTTACAATTCTAAAATTTTTTTGAATGAAATTATACTTTAAAGAAAGGTTTCTTTCATGTTTATTGTGTAGGTATATTTGTTAGGAGTGAAACACAACTGAAATGGGGTGAAACAGATCCAAACGGAGCAAAATAATGGAGCTACTGTAGGGTGGCACTAGATGCGCCAAACCAGCACATGATGCACTATTTGACAGAGAGCTAGCACAAGATGCACCAGTATTGACACAAGATTTGCCATATTTGATGCAAGATGCGCCAGAGATGACCTTTTGTGGATTAAGGAGGGTCAAAACGAATTTTGCTTGAATTTTCAAAGGGACACTTGTTCTAAATACCCCTTGGAGTGATTCAATACTTCTAGACACTTTTAAAGGTTCTTTTATGAAAGGATATGTCTCTTTGATCAATGGACATGTCTTTTGAATTCAAAAAAGTAGACTTTTGGATAAACATTTGGAGGGAATTTTGAATTCCTTTTGGAGGGAGGCAACCTCTAATAAAAGAGAGGGAAGTCTAGGGCTTGAAGAGAAGTTTTGGGGGTGTGAGTTTGTGTGTGTATGTGTGTGTGTTCGTGAGTGGCGTGAGAGTAAGAAGAAGGAAAGGGAGAGAGAGAGAGAGAAAGTAAAGGGCTTGGAAATTTTTTTAAAGGATTGTAAGAGGAGAGGGAATGTGACATATTTCTTCTTCATTACATTTCTAAGAGAGAATTGAGAGTGCTTGTAAAGAGAGAAAAACTTGAAAAAAACTTTTAGGGATTTGGTTAGGAAGGATTGTGAGATAAGTTGTGTCTTTTATTTTTTTTGTATTGTAAACTTATTTTTATATATTAAATCTGTGTTTGTCATATCCTTCTTCTAAATTATGAGTAGTCATCTTTATCCTTCACCCTACTTTGAGATATGGTTTTGTGAAGAATTACTTTTGTTTTATACGATTTTAAATGTAAAAAATTTGTGATGATTTGAACTCTGATCTTCATTTACTTTTTTATCTAGTCAATTGAAATGTTAAAATGTGTTGAGAAACATATGTTTTAAAAGGGCTATGATTTCTACATCATGGGGAGAATCACATTTGATTTCATGAGAGAGTAATTCATCCATGGAGTTGGGTGCAAATAAATAGGGAAATATAATTTGTTGGATGCAAAATTAGAGATTTTAAGGTGATAGATTAAAATTCCAAATTTGGTTTAGTTGATTGGAAACTGATATGAGATTGTTAGCCTTAAGGTGAGGGAGTAGTGGGAGCTCTGGAGTGGCAACAGGTATCCTCCCAGCCTAGCCATAGAATTGGGGACCAAACTCTGGATTAGTCAATGTTTCTTATGCACTTGAAAGAGGGTAAATAATATGATTGCTTCTATTTTGCACAAAATAATTTTTATATATTTTAAATGATTTTAATTACTTCACTACCAAAGTACTCATTGTAAATGAGAAGGATGCTTTCTTAAATTTGAACTTTTCGACACAAAACTTTGTTTAGTCTTATTAAATTTATTTTTGAAGTTTAGAAATTAGTTTAGTAAACTTAGTTCTTTTAGTTACATTTCTGTTAGCATTCATTATTTAGTCTTTCTTACTTTAATTTTTATTGTTTGAATATTGTGATTTGTGTTATTATCATAAGAGTTTTGATCTTCCAAACTAAAACTTTATAATAGTAGACTAGAATTAGCTTAAGGGATTTCTTATAACACTTTTATGTGGGATTGATACTGGGGTTTTTAAAGGAAGTCCTATATTACTTGAAGTGATATGTGCACTTGCGTAGAACCTCCAGTGTGTAAAATATTTTATATAAAATTTTCATTATGTACATTAACTACTTAATATAAATGTGGTCAAGTTTTTGGCCATATTTTTGAAAGCAAAATTACTTGGTAAATTTCGGGACAAGTCAAGTTTTTGGCACTGTTACTAAGGATTTAAATTGGCATAAAACACGCTGAAAAATAACACACATTAGGGGCGCATCAGTCCCCCAAACCCTTAGTCCTTGGCTAGGGTGGATAAGACCAACACGTGGGCAATCTAAAGTGGGGTTTCTTTCATCTCATGGCATAATAGGGGTAATTCGATCATCAACATTTGCATCAAAACATAAACTTACCCAATTACCTAATTTTTGCCTTTTAGCCCTAAGCTTTCCCATAATTACCAAAATGCCCTTGGTGGCCCAAAAATTCCTAGATCCTCCAAAATCATTTCAAACACCTTTAAAATTGACCATCCATTGGGTCTAATTTGACCAAATTGACCCATTTTGACCAAAATCCCAATTTTGCTTCTAAGTGCCTAAAAGGCCCCAAATCACCTCAATTTGCCCCCAATTGATCTCAAATCTTTGCAATTTCATTTTTAAACTCAAATTATTCATGTAATTATATAAGTTAAACCAAATTCAAGCCTAATTAAATCCAATTCCAAACTCTAAATTCAAGTCTAAGTGAATTACCTCAAATTGACCCAAAGTCCAAAAATCCCCAAATCGAGCTTCATGATAAATCAAATGCCCCCATTTCAAATTAAAATCAAATTGAAAAAATACAAACTCACTTTAAACAAATTACAAATCCATTTGATTGGCCCGTAATCAATTTCCAAAATAAAATTCATAGTATGCATGTTTAAAAGGCCCATACCCATAAGCATTTTTCAAAAACCCATATGATTAATTTAAAAGCCTAAATTGAGCCCACATGAAAAAAAATTTTCCTTCATCATATCATGGCATTCAAAATCATTCCATCATGGCATCACATGGAGCATGACATACATTTACATAAAATTTTATCCAAATTTAGGCATCATGGCATGATTTTCCAAAATTCATCAGATTTAAAATTTCTTTTTGCATGAAACCTTCGCATGACCACATACATATCATGGCATGACTCATGGAGACTTCCATGGGCATCCTAAAGTATATTTCTGCCAAAAATGGCATGATTAGGTGACCACTCCCCTATCTCTCCTTCACTTGGTCTTTCCTTCTTCATGAAACATTTAAACTCTTGTCCCATGTCCAAGCCATCAACTTGACCTCATCCAAACTTTCCTTGGGATCAGTCCAAGCACCCTCACCATCAAGGAACGAAACCCACCGTTGGACCAAAGGGTTAGACCCAACCTAGCCCAACTTACCCAAACATCAAATTCCCATTGGAATTCCACCTTAGAGCCACCATTGAACCTAATTGAGTTGACCTTAAAGCACCTCTAGCTCACCTGAACTTAGAAGTAACCTAATTATTGCTGGATAACAACCACAGCCATTGGAAAACACCTAGCTCGAGAAGATCCAAAAGGTGAAAACCCAAAATTAAACCACCTTGAGCTGGCTAAGCCCCATTGGCCACTGGAGCACTTCTTCCCTCCACCTAAGCGGCTCCCCTGCCACCTTGGCATGCCTTGATGGTAGTCATGGCTCTCCGTATGAATTAAGCACCCCCTATGGGCAAGAAGAGGTGTGTGCACAAACCCTGACAAAAATCTGCCAAAATTTTCCTAGACCTTCTAGCAACCTAGAGAGACACATCTCCACCATTCTCCAACCCTAATTACCTCTATTTGAGCTCAATTTTAGAGCTCAAATACAAGAAATTTTCATTGTCATCCCATAAAACTCCACCAATCCATAATTTATTGTGCTCCTAAGCTTTACCAGAGCAAGGGAGGAAGCTTCCCACTGAAACCCTCATCAATTGAGCCCTCTATCATAGAGCTAGACCAAGCTCACACCCCTTTTTGGAGGAGTTTATACTAAGACCATTCACTAAATCAAACCAACACTTCTAGGAGGTTTGCTAGACTCCACCAAAACTCCTGTAAGCATCCAATTGAGGCTACACCTCTTAGAATCAGGTATAGAACGATTTGGGATTTTGTGAAGAAAATCATAATTCCACGTATGATCAACCATATGGATATGTTTGTCTCAGTTAGATGAAAATGCAGGAACAATCCACACTTAATTTCGTTTAGTATCGAGTGAGATCGAAGCGATTTAGTGTGAACGGCTCTCGGTTTAGGCTGAACGGGGACGATGAACGGATGTCATCCGTTTAGCGTGTCTATTGATCCAATAGAAGAGACGAAGTCAGACGAAAAACTAGTGCGTGAACACGTGGCCGTGCAGCGGCTGAGTCAGATGAAGGCGTCAAATCAGAATGCGACACATGGAGCTTCACAGAATCCAATGTTGACGTGGCGACTCAGCTGGATAAATAGAAAATAGGGATTTATGATTTATTTAATTCCCAAAACTTAGAAAATTCATATCTTTGCATAGAAAATTCAAAAAAATAAAACAACAAAATACCTTCTTGCTCAGTGAACAAAGGAGAACAATGTGAAATAAAAATTAAATTTATTTAACTTATATTGTATTTTTAATTAATTAAATACTCAAAAACTTAATTAAACATAAATCATTAAATATTAATCGTCATGCCTTGAGAGTTTTGGTGTTTAAACTTCCAATCCTTAGTTGTGTTCTCTAATTTTTCCAAAGTCAGAGAACACTTCTAAGTATGGAAGCCATAATTTTCAAAATAAGTCACCTCTGTTTAATTTAAAAAAAATTAAAAAATAAAATATAAATAAAAAAGTGTAAAACTTATTTTGGTAGTTTCAGTGTGTTCAGAGTTCAGAGGACCCTAGGAAAAATATAAACTAAGTTTTAATATTTATGTAAATTACTATAGTTAATTAAATCCTAAAAGCTCATTAGATCTAGAATAAATAAAATAATATTAAAAAAATTACAAAAATCATTCCACACTGTACAAATAGTCATATTAACTCTTTGTAAAAAATTGAAATTATTTTGAATTAATTTAGCAAATAAACTTGATTTTTTAATCTAGATTTCTTATTTGCATTAAAATAATTATATAAATTAAATTAAAGGTCAAAAAATTATGAAAAATAGTTTTCTGAGTTCCTTGTGATTAGAAACACTTAAAAAGAATAAAATTGAAATTAAAATAAATATTTAATTTTTAAGGTATATTTTAAATTTTAATATGTCAAAATAATTTTAAAAAGAATAAAATCAAAAAAATTGAAAAGTGTCCCAAAATGTCACAATTGGTTTCGTGGTCACTTGGGAGCAATTAAAATATTTTTTTTCCTAATTTTATTAATAAAGTTATAAATTTTAAAAGGCTTAGAAATGAATTTTCCATAAATTTGCACTAAAATAATTACATAAAATAAAATATAAATCACAAAAATATGAAATTTATTTCTTTGGGTTCCTTGGACTTAAAGAGATTTAATAAAAATATAAAAGTTAAATTTCAACTTAAATAATATTTTATATTGAATTAATACTCAAAATCATTAAATAAATTTAAATAATTGAAATAAAACTCCGAAAATCATGAAAATTTGTCCTACTGGTCCTCCAGCCTAGGTGAACATCTAATAATTTTCCTAGGAACAAATAATGTTTTTAATTGATTAAATGAATTAACTTTGAATATCCTTATTTTTGAATAAAATAATTATTTAAAATTAAATAAAAATTAGAAAATTACATTTTCTCCAGATATTTTATTTGACCCATGAGTGGGCTACTGTAAAATTTTCAAAGTCATTTAAGTTCTATTTAATAAGTTATGAAGTGGAGAACCTTAAGGCCAAAATGGTATTTTTTAATTTTTATTCCTTAATTAAATTTTAGGGTTGATTAAGGGTAAATGAGTAATTTTAATCATGATAAATTCCTTTGGATGATTGAAACACAAGGGATTAAATGGTAGAAACCAATACCTCACTTTTCTACAATAAGGGCATATTTGTAATTTCCACCAATTATTATAATTTAGGAGTTAATTAAATTACGTGATTCTAAGGTGAGTGGTTAGATTTTGGAAGATGATAATTCACTAATTTAAAACCCCTAGTTAATGTTTGAGTGATATAATCATTGATAAGGATTAAAATACTTTATAATTTAATGTCCCTAAAAGTTCTGAATTTGTCCAGTCATAAGTCTTAAGGGCTTAGTAGCGAATTAGGTTTAATTTGAAGTTGCTTAATGAGGTTTATGAAAGAAATATAACTAATTGTGAGCATTTTGCAAACAGTATAAGCCCAGCCTTAATTATAGGCATAAATTTCTTAATAACCTAATATTTCCCTCAAGAGTACTCATTTATATAACTTTAAGTGAAACATTAAATGACTAATTAAGTACCACTCTCATGAGATGATTAAAATATTAGGTTCACTAAGCATATAGTATTTTAATCAATCAAACCCTAAATTTAACTTTGGATGATTATCTGAACAATATAATAACTTCAAATGAACTTGGGACGTTTCAAAAAATTCTAAAGGCTGCTTAGTCATGCTCTAAACATGTGGACATTTTGAAGGACTAATGAAGCTATTATATTTTTCTCAAGAAAATCATTCATTTAAACTTCTAGGGAGCCATTAGGTTGTGACATAGAACTTAATAGGTGTAGCTTAAACCTTTTCCTGTGTTTTCTTTCTTGCAATTTCATTTAAATTTTTGCAAAATTATATATACTGCAAAGCTAATCTTTCAGTGGGAGCAGCGAGAAGATCACATATACGCTTTTACAGTTTTATTTAATTTATGTCATTTTATTTACTGCAATTTACTCTTGCTTTAAAATATTATACATGCTTGGTTGTTGATTTTACTTCACCTGCAAAACAAAAACAAACATTCAAAAATCAATCAAATCCTTTTCAAAATTAAGCAACATTTTCAAAACTAAAACAAAAACATCAATTTCACAACATGTTCTTTTGAATTTATGGGAGTCCCTCAGATGAGGTAACCTGATACACCAAAATAATGTTGTTATTTTAAGTATAAATTTTATGTTTATTTTTTGCGATATTGCACTCTAAAGAATGACATTTTCATGTTTTTGTTTTAAGTATATCAATTTTAGGCATTTGAAGCAAAAGTAGCAAAAAGGACGAAGTTTGGAGCCAAAATAGTGAATTTTGAGATTCTGGCGCCTGAAGCACCAGAACTGGCGCTTGAAGCACCACTTTACAGAGATCTGGCACTTGAAGCACCAGAATTGGCGTCTGAAGTGCCATTTTATAGAGAGCTAATGCCTGAAGTGCCAAAACCCAGAACAACACGTTCTTAAGCAAGATGGCGCCTGAAGTGCCATAATGAGCCTTTGAGGCGCCATAGATGACTTTTTGCATATTAATGCAGTTCGAGACAAGTTTTGAGTGAATTTCAAAAGCGACACTTGTTCTAAATGCCCCATGGAGTGATTCAATGCATCCAGACACTTTGGAGGTTCTTTTATGAAGAGATATGTCTCTTAAATCAATAGACATGTCTTTTGAATTCAAAAGGGTTGACTTTTGGATAGAATTTTGGAGAGAATTTTGAATTTTTTTGGAGGGAGGCAGCCTATAATAAAAGAGAGGGAAGTCAAGGGCTTGTGGGTGTGTGCGTGAAAAGGGGGGCTGAAGAGAGAGAGTTGCATGAGATAGAGAGAGAATTTCAAGAACTTGGAGATTTTCTTCAAGGATTGTAAGAGGAGAGGGAAGGTGAGAGATTTCTTCTTCATTACACTTAAAAGAGAGAATTGAGAGTGCTTGTAAAGAGATAAAGTGCTTCAAGAGAACTTCTAGGGATTTTCTTGGAAGGATTGTAAGATAAGTTGTGTCTTTTATTTCTTTATTTTGTAAACTTGTTTTTGTATATGAAATTCCTGTTTTATTATATCCTTCTCATGAATTCTGAGTAGTCTTCTTTATCCTTCTCCCTAATTTAAGATATGATTTTGTGAAGAATTAATTTTGTTTTATTCGATTTTAGATGTCAATAATTTGTGATAATTTGAACTCCGATCTTCATTTACTTTTTGATCTGAACAATTAAAATGTGTTAAAAAACATATGTTCTAAAAGGGATATGATTTCTAGAACATAGCGAGTATCACATTTGATTTCATGGGAGAGTAATTCATCCATGGGGTTGAGTGCAAATAAATAGGATAATATACTTTGTTGGATGCATAATTGGAGATTTTAAGAAGATAAACTAAAATCCCCAATTTTGTCTTGTTAGTTGGAAACTAATGCGAGATTGTTAGCCCTTAGGTGAGGAAGTAGTGGGAGCTCTGGAGTGGCAGTCGATATCTTCCCAGCCTAACCACGAAATTAGGGACCAAATCTGGATTAGTCAATGNTTCCTAGCCTAATCATGAAATTAGGGTCCAAACTCTGGATTAGTCAATGTTCTTTATGCACTTGAAAGGGGATAAGGAATAAGATTTCTCCTATTTAGCACAAAATAGTTGATATATATTTTTAAATGATATTAATTTCTTCATAATCCATATATTCGTTGTAAAGGGGAATGATGCTTTCTTAAATTTGAACTCTTCACCACAAAAATTTTATTTAGTTTATAGAAATTTACTTTTGAAGTTTAGCAGTTAGTTTAGTTAACTTAGTTCTTTTAACTATATTTTTATTTAACATACACTCAATTACTTTAGATTTGAATTTCGTACTTAAGTTTTGAAGTTTGAATTGTGTTTTACATTATAGTCATTAGAATTTATTCATAAGCATTTCTAACTTCTATATGGGATCGATATCTAGGACTCTATTAGAGTCATTGTTACTTGAGCGATACGTATACTTGCGTTATTATTACGGGTTTGGCAGGTTTAAGATTTTAAAAGATAAAATTATTTTTACTAAAGTTATTTATATTTGGATTTGAATTGCATATTTATTATTANTCATAAGTTTACTTTTGAAAGTTTAGCAATTAGTTTAATTAACTACATTTTATTTAACATTCACTTAATTACTTCAGATTTAAATTTTGAACTTCACTTTTGTAGTTCACAATTATAGTTTAAATTATAATCATAAGAATTTATCTATAAGAATTTCCAACTTCCCTATGGGGTCGATATCTAGGACTCCATTAGAGTTCTTTATTACTTGAGCAATACATATACTTGCATTATTTTTAGGACATTTGTGAGTTTAAAGATTTTTAAAAGATAAAATAATTTTCACTAAAGTTATTTTTGTTGGGATTAATTTGTATTTACTGTTGTACCTGCCATGTGTATTTTGTAATATTGAAAAATATTTACAAAAATAACACACTAAATCCTCTCGCATCAAGTTTTTGGCATCGTTACCGAGGGAAGTAACAGAAAGTATTAGTAAATTATTTTATAATTTAAATTATTTTATTTTAAACTAAAACTAAAAAAAAAGTGTTTGTAGTTTATTTTGAATACTTTATAATTTAGTGTGTTTTCTTACTTTAATTGCTCATTGTGTTTGTTTATGCATAATGTACGATATGAAGATTTGGTACCTTACGATTCAGAGTTAGAAAGAACTATTAGAAAAATTCAAAAACAACAAAAAGAGAGAGATCATTTTAGCAAAATGGCTTGCAACTCAAGTAATGTTGGAAATGAAAATGAACATCATCAGAGACCTTTAAAACATTATGTTAATCCTAAAATAGATGAAATTCATTTGAGTATACAAAACCATGTTGTAACTGCCAATTCATTTGAGGTTAAACCTACTATTATCCAAATGGTACAAAATATTCAGTTTGGGGGAACACCAACTAAATATCCTAACTTACACCTTGTTAGTTTTCTAGAATTGTGTGCTACATTTAAATATGATGGAGTGTCAGAATTTTCCTTTTCACTAAGGGATAAAGCTAAGATGTGATTAAACTCGTTAGCACCTGGATCTATTAAAACTTGGGGAGACTTATCACAAAATTTTTTATCTAATAATTTCCCAACTTAAAAAACTTTTAAACTTATAAATGATATTACATTTTTTGTCAATTTGAAGGAGAATCAATATGTGAAGCTTGAGAAAGATTTAAAGATCTCATTAGCAAGTGTCCACACCAAACGTGCCAGATTTGTTAATAATTCAAACCTTTTATAATGGATTGGTTGGATCTCTTAGATAAATAATTGACGATGTTGCTGGTGGATCATTAATGTCAAAAGCATTTGATGAATCATATTTTTTAATTGAAGAGATGACTAAAAATAATTTTTAATGGCCCTCTAAAAGGTTAAATCCAAAAAGAGTAGCCAGTATTCTTGATTATGATGCAATTTCTATGTTAGCAGCCCAAATAGCTGCTATGTCAAAGAAGATAGATTGATATGGAATGAATTATTCTTAAACATCACATGTGTTTAAGGAACTCATTGGGATAAATGATAGAATATCAATCTTCTTATAAGACTTTAATGCAATAAGTAATCATTCTAAAAATCCTTATGCCACTTATTATAATCCTAGTTGGAAGAATCATCCAAATTTTAGTTGGAGTAACAATAACTATAAAGCTGCAAATCTGCAATGGAGAACAATGCTGTGAACCCATTGTGAAACTCCAACAATCAAAGGAATCCAACTTATAAACCATATTATCCTCTAGGTTTTAATAATTTGCAGAGTAAGGAGAAGAAGTTGTCAATGGAAGAATTAATATAACAAATGGGAAGCCAATTACAATGTTAATGAGCTGCAGTTAAAAACATGTAAAAATAAATTGGGATAAATTTCTATTGCACTTAGGACTGCACTTAACAATAGACCTCCAGAGACATTGCCTAGTTATGTTGAAGTAAATTCTAAAGATAAGAACAAAGAGCAAGTTAAGGCTATTCAACTGAGAAGTGGAAAAGAATTGGAAACTAGAGTACAAAAAGAAGACGTAGTTGAAGTTGAAAAAGACGAGGTGGAAAATGAAAAATTTGGTGAAGATTTTCATTTTGAGTCAAAAAGTACTATTAAACTAATAAAAATTGCTGTAGAAAGACCACCACATCCACTTCCTCAATGATTGAAGCAGAAAAATAGAGATAACCAATTTTTAAAATTTTTAGAAATATTGAGGAAATTAATGATAAACATTCCATTTGTTGAAGCTATGGAACAAATGCCAAGCTATGTGAAGTTCATGAAGGATATACTTAATAAGTAGATGAAATTTGTAGATAATGAGACTTTTGCAATCAGTGAAGAGTGTAGCGCTATAATTTAGAAGAAGCTTCCTGAAAAACTTAATGATCCTGGAAGTTTTACTATTCCTTGTGCTATTTGTGAAAGATTTTTTGGAAAAGCTTTATGTGATTTAGGAGCAAATATCAATCTTATGCCTTTATCAGTTTTCAGAAGGTTGGGTTTAGGACATACTTCACCTACAACTGTAACTCTTCAGTTAATTAATCATTCGATTATCTATCCTAAAGGAGTTATAGAAGATGTTTTGGTAAAAGTTGATAAAGTTTTTTTTCTATGGATTTTATTGTATTAGATATGAAGAAATATAAAGAAATTCCTATTATTTTGGAAAGACCATTCCTTGCCACTGGAAGAGAATTCATAAATGTACATAAAGGAGAACTAACTATGAAAGTTAATGATCAAGATGTTACATTTAATATTGCAAAATCAATGAGATACCTTGGAAAAGAGCAAGATATTGAATGCTTCAGAATGGATATCAATGAATATTTAAGCCATAAATATTTTACCAAGAAATTCAAAAAGAAATTTGAAAAAGAATATTTGGAATATGAAGATGAGGATAAGATTGAAGATAAGTCTACAGAAGTGAGTAATGAAGATTTTGATTATGTTTAAAAAAGTTTGAAATATTAGATCCTATAGATAGTAATAAGAATTTGATTTCATCTATTCAGAAATCTCCTAAACTAGAAATGAAAACACTTCCTACACATTTAAAGTATGCATTCTTAGGAAATTTCTCCACATTACCTATTATAGTATCCTCAAAATTAACTGATATGCAAGAACAACTGTTGTTGGAAATGTTGAGAAGATATAAGAATGCCTTTAAATGGAACTTAAATGGTATTAAAGGAATCAGTTCTTCAATTTGTTCGCATAGAATTTTATTTGAAGATCAACATGAACCAAGAGCTGATCCTCAAAGGAGATTGAATCCTATGATGATAGAAGTTGTTAAGAAAGAGATTTTAAAATGATTAGATGCTGGAATATTATATCCTATTTCATACAGTACTTGGGTAAGTCCAATTCACTGTGTTCCAAATAAAGGAGGTGTGACTGTAGTGACAAATGAGAATAATGAATTAATACCAACAATACAAGTCACAAGATGACAAATCTACATAGATTATATAAAATTAAATTATGCCACAATGAAGCATCATTTTTCTTTACCCTTTTTGGACCAGATGTTGGATAGCCTGGTTGGACACAAATATTTTTATTTTCTAGATGGATTTACAGATTATCATCAAATACTTATTGCTTTAGAGGTTCAAGAGAAAGCAACATTTACTAGTTTTTATGAAACTTTTTCTTTTCGGAGAATGCCCTTTGGATTATGTAAAGCACCTGCAACATTTCAAGGATATATAATGTCAATTTTGAGTGATTTAATTAAAAATGGGATTAAAGTTTTTATGGAGGATCTTTTAGTATCTGAAACTTCAATTGAAATTTGTCTAAATCATTTAAAGAAATTTTTAGATCGATGTAAAAAGACTAATCTCATGTTGAATTGGGAAAAATGTAAATTTATGGTTGCAGGAGGAATTGCACTTGGGCATAAATTTTTAGAAAATGACATGGATGTTGATCGTGCAAAAATACAGGTTATATTTATCTTACCTCCGCCTACTAATGTAAGAGGGGTTAGGAGCATCTTAGGACATGCTGGATTTTATAGGTGATATATTAAAGATTTTTCAAAAATTACTAAGCCTTTATGCCAACTTCTGGAAAAAAATACAAAATTTGACTTTAATTATGATTACATTCTTTAAAACTTTAAGGGAAAAAAATCATCACTGCTCCTATAATTGTTTCATGTGATTGGAAGAAACCTTTTGAAATAATGTGTGATACAAGTGATATGCAATTGGAGCTATTTTAAGGCAGAGATATGACAAGTGTTTTAAAGTTATATACTATGCTAGTAAGACTCTTAATGATCCTCAAATTAATTACACCACTACCTAAAGAGAGTTATTAGCCATTTTTTAAGCTTTTAATAAGTATAGGACATTTATGATTGGAGCTAAATGTGTTGTGCATACTGATCACTTGGATATTAAATATTTAATGCAAAAGAAGGATGCAAAACCAAAATTAATTAGATGGGTAATTTTGATGCAAGAGTTTGATTTTTTGGTAGTTGTTAGGAAAGGGACTAATAATTGAATTACTGATCATCTATCTAGGCTAGAACAAAAATAAACACTTGATTTGGAAAAAATAAATTAATGAAACTTTTCTTGATGAACAAATTTATGCTGTAAAAGGATGGGAAATACCTTGGTATGTTGATATTGTGAATTATATTGTTAGTGGTATCATATCTTATGAACTGACAAAACAATAGGAAAAGAAATTCATTCACGATGCAAAATCTTATTTATGGGATGACTCATATTTGTACAAACAAATCAAAGATTTGATAATGAGACAATATGTGACTTATAAAGAAATTCAAGAAATTATTAAAAAATGTCGTGATTATGAATTTGGAGGTCATTTTGGGAAAGATAGAACTGTTTATAAAATTTTGCAATCTGGACTTTACTGGCCTATTCTATTTAGACATGTTAATATATATATATATATATATATATATATANTGATGTAAGTCCTTTTGTTGGAGTGTTTATAGCTTTGTAGCTGAACCTCCGTTTTCTTTTCTTTCTGGAGGCATCCTTGTCATTTTGGCAGGTATAAGTCCCACCTCTTGGAGCTCCAGTTTATAGTCATAGGATAGAGTTTTTTTCCTTTGACCTTAGGGCTACCGAGGTTTCCCGTGGATGATGCAATTCACGGATTGCTGACCGGGGATTTCAGGACGTGTTGGGTCGAAGAGATTCTTGTGGATGATGCAATTCACGGATTGCTGACCGGGGATCTCAGGTTGTGTTGGGTCGACTACCTGGTCCTAGTGGTTTGGGATGACGGGTCTGTGGTACCCCGACCTGACTACCTCACCTCCTAGGATTACTTTTCCTTGCCTTTTAACTACCCCTATTAAGCCATTTCTACTCCTTTGACTTCGTTGGTATCACTTTGACGGCCCGATGCTAATTTGCTTCCGCCTGTTCAGGATACGACAATTTGTCCTCTGCCCTTGCAGTCCGGATGTGCTATGACGTATTGTGATACCCCTGTTGAAGTGATTTATGGTTATTTCGTAGGTTTCGTGAGTTGAGAAGCCGCTACCCATTTGGCTTGGGAGATTCACTTTCTGCCCGATGGTGTAGCGTGAGCTTCAAAGCATCGAGACTGTTCCAAATGAAATAATCACCTTTTGATAACCTATACCCCATGTTCATAATGATAAAACAAAACTCCTTCCATCAAGAGTTTTCTCTGGTATCCCCTGAGATGTAATTAACCAGTAGGAATACGTTCCTCTGGGAGAATTTTGACCCCAAAACAAAAATGTTCTTTTTGGTTCTCTGGTTACGGGTAGTTTATATAGAGATTTTACTCGTGGATGTTGTTTTTTTTTAGGTACTTCAATCTGATTTTGTTTGGATGTATACTCTCAACCCATCACATGAGGATTATCCTTATATAAGCCTTCAATCTCTTTTCTTTTTCGATTTTGTTTGCCTATTTGTTGTAGTACGTTAGTTCACTATTCGATTCCTCTCCTCTTCAAATCATTCATTCGGTTCGAGAGGGAGACTTACTCGAATAGGGAAATTATACGACGACATAAAAAAAGGCAAGCTGGTGACTCCGAGATCTAAAAAGAACCAAAAGAGAAAAACGTATCTTATTTCTGCAATGATAAATGAGATCAATTCCTCCTTTAACTCATTGCATTTCACTAACTTTAAATTTCTAACAGAATCACTACAGAGATATATTTGGTACTTATAAATGATTTTATAGATTCTAATCCCAAAGATAAGATTATCTGTGATACATTGAGTCTCTAACACCAACCTCAGGTGTCACCATATCCCATTAATTAAGCACCTCTAACAGTTATAAGGATAATGCAAAATTATCCACATGTTACTCATCAAATAGGTTAGCTACTTTTATCAAATGAAAACAAAGTAAGAGAAAAGAAGTAACAAAATTGAGATGGAATTGTCACTGTAAAATTAATAATGTCTCTTGTAAAACTCAAGTCCAGGAGAGACTCGAGTTGTAGTAGACTCATTAATCCAACTGTTACAAGAGAATATATAAGTCTAGCCAAAATAAGAAGTTAAGGAATCACCTCCCTCATGACACATAAAAATCAAATCAAAGTACTAACAATCCAAACATCTACCAATCATCAATCAAACTGATAAATCCACACTAAAGCAAACACAAAGTTGGGTATTTTGGGTAATTTTGAGAATTTGATCAAAATTGAGGTTTCAAGGGTAGTTTGGTAAATTGGGTAGCTTTTGGGGGCAAAAGGCTAAATTAGGTATTGTAATAGGATTGGGGTTGCCAACCACACAACCACCCTACTTGAGTCATGGATCAATAAAATTCTCTACTTTATGTCCTTTTTGTATTGGTCTCAGCTAAACCCGAGCTAGGGCTACTGGCCTAGGGGACCATCCGCATGAGTTTCCAAAAATTTTAAGGGATCAACTAAGCATATTTGACTAAAACCCTAGGTTGTGAGTGTAGTTAAGGGACCAACTAAGCATATTTGACTAAAACCCTAGGCTACTATAGAGGAAACTATATCTCAACCAAAAGTGAGGTCAACAGTAATCGTTTGGATTTATGTATAAATGTGAGTTTTATATTGTTTATAAAAATATGTTGTGAGATAATAATATAATTATGATTATAAGTGTTTAAGTAAGTTAATTAAAGGTTGACGTGGATTGGTATACAATAGATTTAAGAAAAAAATTGAAATCTAAATATTTTTTGTTTTGGCACCTAAGGCGCCATATTCCCAATAAAGCCCAGATTTACTTAAAGCCACGAAAACCCCTATAAAACCCCATTTTTACTGCTTATGTCATCTCCTACCTCTAAACTAAGGCCGAATTGCAACCTAAGGCTTACCATTTGGGGAATTTAAGGAGATTTGAAGGCTTAAAAGTCTTCGATTTTATCTTCCCTTAATAAGAGCTTCACTTTAACTTAGAAATTTTTTATTTTCACCATAGATTTTTCCTACATTATGGAAATCTGAAAATTTTGGGGTTTGATTTATTATATTATGAAATTATTTAGATTTTATGTGAATTTATTTCAAAATTCCTATGGCTCCAAGAGTAAAGAGAGGAAAGCCTTCGACAAATTTTGATGTAAGGCGATTCATAAATTTGACGACTCAGTAAAATTATAATACTATGATGGGAACCAGAAAATTAATTTAGGAACGTGCATTTTCAAAACCTAAAGGAGAGATTGAAAGGTTGATAATAGCTCGTAACTGGGAACCCTTTTGCTACTTCACCGCAGTAGCCATTGTTCCTATCATTTGAGAATTTTATGCCAATCTTCGGTGATGACTGACGAGCACATTTATGTTAGAGGTAAACATATTGAATTTACTTGAGAAAGAATCAATACACTTTATAGGTTGCAGAATGAGTTTCATTGTGAGTGTTCTGCATTTGTGATTTATGATTCATCCATTGATGAAGTAATTGCCTATCTAATTGTTGGAAGGGGAGAATCAAAGATTAAGAGTAATCATAAAGTCAATTTCTCCACTTCCATGTTAAATGTGCATCTAAAGCATGACATTACTTTATCTCTACAAAATTGCTTCCAACTAATCACCTGAGTGAAGTAACTAAGGATAGATCAGTACTGAATTTCTGCAATCAACAAATGAAAGTTATTGATATTGGTGCTCTTATTATGCATAAAGCTCAAAGTATTGCTAAAGTGGGACCGCTAGTGGTTTGGATTATCCTGCTCTGATTTTCACTTTATGTGAACAATCAGGAGTAGAATTTGATAAGAATGAAGAAATGTTGCAACCACTTAAGCCGACTGGAAAACCCACAGTGCATAAATTTGAATCATTTATTGGATCTAGAAGTGGAAGTAGTGATAGACCCTCAACATCAGTTGCAGGACCATCTACTTCCAATTTTATTTTACTTGAAAATATTATAGAAAATATTCTATAACAACTAATGATTCAACAATCAGATATTATAGCAATGCAGAACAAAATAGGTGGTTTGGAATCACAAAATGCTTACAATGATGATTAGAAGGAGAGAAGAGTACAACATGACATTGCTTATTAAGAGGCGATTGTTAATTTTTTGAGGGGTGATGATACTATAGACCTACATGCCTCAAATTCATGCCTTATGTGCAAGAAAATGAAGAAGAAGATGAGGAAGAAGAAGAGGAGGAAGAAGATGAATGAAGATTTAGTGGGTTTTATCTGTTTTTATTGGTTGTTGTTTATTTAATTTTGTTGTTGGTATGATTAGAACAATTTATGCGTTTTAATTGTGGAACTATTGAACTTGTTTGTGTGTGTAACTGTAAATTATAGATTTTTATTTTTTCAGCATTTTTAGTTTCTTTAATTTACTGTTTATGTCTTTACTCTATCTTTTCTTAGCAAATTCTTTGATATATTATGTTCCATTTAATGTTTTAAAGCCTGTACTTTTTAAATTAGTAGTTGCAATGTGTCAGAACCAAGTTTCATATTCAGAACACTCTACATGTTAGTTTTATTTTTATGCATTTACTGTTTTCTTTCACCTATAAATTTTTGTAGTACATGCTGTACTTATTATTTAAAAATCTAAGTTTGGGGGAAAGAAAAATTTCTTTAAAAGAAGTAAACTAAATTTTATTTGTCCTCATTTAACTATTTTTTTAAAATTAATTTAACATGACCTTGGATCTCAGAGTTTAACTTTAAATAACTATATTTTTTTGTAAATATTATAGAAATTTTATGCAAAATTATTTAATAATGAAGGTCAATTCTAGAATTGAGATATTTAGTATGAAAGGATATGACTACGTTTTTCGATTTGAAGTAAAGAAAATTGTATTTTTAAAGTATTAAGAATATTAGAGTTTCATATAAGAAGAAAAGAATGAGACTTTATGAAAAATCTTCAAAGCTAATATGAGTTTATAAAGTGAAGAAAGGTAAGAGGTTTTAACTTTAAGAAGAGGATACTAAAGTTCTAAATTATTAAAGGCTATCCACATATATTAATCCTCCCTTGAAAAAGAAAAGAAAAGAAAGGATCGAAAATGATCCTAAAGAAAAGTAAAAGAAAAGAAAAAAAAAGGAAAAGAAAAAAAAATGTGTGGAGAAGCTTGAGGAGATGTCTAATAAAAAATTAGCTCCACTTCAATCAACTTGAGGAAAAGGCTTTATTAAATTTTCTAAACTTGTATCTGAGTATTAGCATTCTTACTAATAAAGTTTTCATGAAATTTTTTTTCATATGGACATTCTAAGTATCTTTAATATGAGAAATTACAATTCTTCTTGAAATGAATGAAGATTCAGAAATCTTATACTTGATTACTAAGTGTTCTTATACTTATAGTTTTAACCTAAGTTGTTAAAATTTTTTCTTAAGTTATGCTATTATATTTATTAAACCAAATTATAGAAGTTTAAAAGTTAATCTATGTCATAAGTCACATTTTTATATAGTAAAAGAGTCACTTGAGGGCAAGTAACATTTATATTTGGGGGATTTTGATACATTAAAATAATGTGCAATTTTATATATACATTTTATGCTTAAATTTGGTGACATAGCACTTTAAAAAAGGGTATTTTCATGTTTTTCTGCAAGTATATCAATTTTAGGTATTTTGAGTAAAAAGTAGCAAAAAGGAGAAAATTTGGAGCCAAAATGGAGCTTTTCAACATCCTGGCACCAAAAGCGCCATTATACATATAGCTGGAGCCAAAGGTGCTATTTTATAGAGAAGCAGCATCAGAAGCACCAAAATTGGTTCCAGAGCTGCCAGAATCTAGAGAACATTGCAAAACTTCAATACGTTAGCGCCAGAGGCGCCATAATTGGTTCCAGAAGCACTAGAGACGAATTAAGATAGAGTAAGGCAGTATGTGACTATTTTTTAGTGTTTTTAGAAGGCTTCAATCAATTTAAACACCCCATGGAGTGATTTAATGCATCTAGACACTTTGAAAAGGCTCTTAAATGAAGAGATATATCTCATGGATGAAGGGACATGCGTCTTGGTGTGAAGAGGTGTGCCTTTTGGGGAAAAGAAGAGGGAATTTTGAATTCTTTTTGAAATGAAGGCTGACCATAACTAGAAAGAGGAGATACTAGAGAAGTTAAGGGGGGTGAGAGGTTTGAAGAGGAGAAGTGAAGGGGGGCGTGCGTAAGGTTTGAGAGAGAGAAGTCTTGGCGGAAGAGAAGATTTTCTTCTGGAGTTGTAAGAGGAGAGGGAAGGTGAGAGATTTCTTCTACATTACATTTCTAAGAGAGATTTGAGTGTGATTGTAAAGAGAGAAAGTACTTAAAGAGAACTTCAAGGGATTTGCTTGAGAAGGAGTGTGAGATAAGTTATGTTCTTTTCTTTCTTTGTTTTGTAAATTTATTTATTTATATATAATTTATGTTTTGTTGTATATGATCCTGGTTAAATATAGATGTGTAAAATTTATAAAATTGACTTTAAGCACTTAAGATTGGGATTCTAAGCAAGTATACGTATCATTATCAAGCAATATAAAACTTTCTGTTTAAGCCCTAAATATCGATCCCACGAGGAAGGTTTGAATTTGAAATGATAAACTAACTAGGAAATTCACCTAAATCAAGCTAAATCAATGTCCCTAATTTCGAATGTGTAAGATACTAAAAATCCTAAATTATTAACTACTAGCAAAACTTAAATACAGAGTTAAAAATAGTAACTACTAAACTAGTTTGTGTGATGAAGTTTTCTTTTATGAAAAAGCATCTTTTCCTCTATAATGAGCTTTTTGGTGAAATGAGATGAGATAAATGGTTTAGATATGTATTGTGCCAAAGAAAGGCAATTTTAATTCTTTATCCAGATTTAGTGTTATAGAAAATCATTGGTTAATCTTAGGTTTAGTCTCTGAATTCGTGGCTAGGCTAGGAGGATACAGGCTCCCACTTCAGAGCTCCCACTTTCCTTCCTCTGAAGGCTAACTGTTGCTTTAGTTTTTAAACACTAAAATTGAATTGGGGATTTTCAGTCCGTCACCCTAGAAATATCCAATTCTACACCCAACAAAGTATATTTCCCTGTTTATTTGCACTTAATTCCATGAACGAAATATTTCTTCATGGACTTAAATTTGATTCTCACTCTGTTGTAGAACTCATACTCCATTTCCCGGATCATATGTTTCACAACATATAAACAAATTTCTCCTTCATGAAATCAAATGTGACCCTCACTCTGTTGTAGAACTCATACTCCATTTCCCGGATCATATGTTTCACAATATATTTTAATTGTTATAGAACTCATACTCCATTTCCCGGATCATATGTTTCACAACATATTTTAACAATTCAATTGGCCAGATTTAAAAACTAAATTAAGTTCGGAGTTGAAAAATCATCACAATTTATTTTATATTTTAATTATGCCACATTGAAAAGTAAATTAAATTCGGAGTTGAAAAATCATCACAATTTATTTTATATTTTAATATTGGCACATAGTAAATTAAGAGTGGAGTTGAAAAACCATCACAATTTATTTTAAATTTTAACATTGGCATAAATTAAGAGCGGAGTTGAAAAACTTTCACAATTTATTTTAAATTTTAATATTGGCACATCCAAATTATCTCTTCATATCACCATATCTCAGAGTAGGGAGAAAGATAAAGGAATCTACTCAAAATTCATGACAAAGATACAACAAAACACAAATTTCATATATAAAAGAAAATTCATACAATAATAATAAACAAACAACACTTATCTGAAACTCTTTCTCAAAGCAATTCCCTTGTAGTCTCTCCTAGGAAATGTAGGAAGAAGAAATCTCTCAGTTCTCTTCCTCTTCAACACTTCTTAGAGAAGAATTCACACTTAAACTCACCACAAAAACTCAAAACTATAAAGGAAATAACTAACTAATGGCGTGGAATGTAGGCGTGTAAATAGGAAAACTGAGTGAGTGGAAGAATGTGAAATTGTGCAAAGGGGGGGATTCTGATCAAATTTTGGCCCTAAATAGAGGCTAGGGTCGGTTCCCCAATAAGTGCATCCAAAAACTCTTCAAAAAGCGTCCAAATTCATTGAGTCTTCTAGAAATATTGTCTGCACTGACACTAGCGCCAGAGGTTATTTAATTCAATCTACCTTATCTGTCAAACGGCGCAGTCGGCGCCCAGTTTGGCGTCGTTGGCGCTGAACATTTTTTTTAAATTCTTCATTTTGACTCCAAATTTCATCCTTTTTACTTTCTTTTTGCTTCAAGTCCTAAAAATCAACAGCCTGCAATAAAACATAAAAAATACCTTCCATTAAAGTGTAACATCACAAAAATGAGTATAAAATATGGGTCTAAATATGCATACATTTTTTGTGTATCAAAATCCCCCAAACTTAAATGTTACTGTCCTCAAGTAACTTTTTTACTACATAAAAACATGATTTATGGTAAAGATTTTAACTTCTAAATTTTCATATCTTAGTTCACTAAATATGATAGCATCACTTAAGAAAAATTCAAAATAACTCCAGTTAATACTAAAGGTATAAGAATATCTAACAGTCAAGTCTAAGATTTTTTATTTTCTATTCTTTTCAAGGAAAATTACAAATTATTTATATTAAAGCCACTTAGAGTATCCATATGAAAAATAACTTCATGAAACTTTACTACTAAATATGTTAATACTAAAATATAAGTTTAAAAAATGTAGTCAAGCCTTCTTCTTTAAGTTGATTCAAGTGAAACTAATTTTTAATTAGGCATCTCTTCGAGCTCCTTCTCACATCTCTCTTCTTTTCTTTTCTTTTTTTTTCTTTTTTAGGATCATTTTCAATCTTTTTTTTTTCTTTTTTCTTATATGAGGATCACTATATCTGGATAGCCTTTAATGATTTTGAACTTCACTATCCTCTTTATAAAGTTAAAAACTTTTCATATTCTTCATTATATAAATCTATACTAGCTTTAAAGATTTTCATAAAATTTTAATCTTTTCTTCTTACATAAATTTCTAAGATTTTTAATATTTCAAAAATACAAATTCCTTTAATTAAAATAAAAAAATATAGTCTTATTCTATCATATACCAAATATTTTAATCTCTAAAATTAACCTTTATTATTTAAAATTTTTTACTCTTGTTTATTATACATTTAGAAACATAAATATAGTTATCTAAAGTTACCCTCTAATACCAAAGGTCATGTTAAATTCTAAAAATATTTTGAAAATATAACTAATTGAGGACAAATAAAATTAAGTTTCTTTCCTTTAAAAATGAATTTTTCTTTCCCCCAAAACTTAAATTTTTAAAAGATTTTAAATGAGAAATTGAAAAATAAAGGGTGAAGAAAACATTTAATTGATAAAGAAAAGACATATCTGTCGAAGGTTCTGATTTGAAACTAAACTCTGAAATATTGCAGGTGCTAATATGAAAGCTACAAGTCTTAAAACATTAAATAACACATAATACATACAAAAATTTGCTGAGAAAGAGTTAACTACAAATACATCTAACAAAGTACTCAAAACTATTAACTTCCAACAGTTTCACAAATCTACAGTACACAATACAAGATACCATAAAAATAAAGTATCACAGTCCACAAACAAACAATCTCAACAATTAAGTACAATTAAACATAAATTAAACAGAAATCTAACACACATATCACCAATCATCGTCTTCTTCTTCTTCTTCTTCTTCCACATCCAAGTTCTGTTGTTGATATGGAGTAAAAACAGGGTGAGTAAGAAACTGAACGGAGTGATCACCCTTCATTATTTTGACTATTGCATCATCATAAGCATCATCATATTCAAACTTTTGTCTTATCAAATCATCATTGTGAGCATGTCTGGCCTCCATATTTTCCATTCTACTATCCATTATTAAGATATCTCCCTGTTGGATCATCATCTGCTCCATAAGTTCCTGAATAGTAGGAGTACTGGAAGTACTTAAAGTAGAAGGAATATCCCTAATCCTACTTTCAGATCTCCATCCAACATGAGATTCATAAGTCTTTATATTGGCAGGTCCACTAGGTTTTAGTGGTTAAATCCTGTCCTCATCTGCTTTATAATCAACTCCTACATGTTCACATAGTGTGAAGATCAGTGCAGGGTGAGCTAAAACACTAGTGGTCTCTCCTAAAGCAATAGTTCGAGTGTTCTTATAATTAATAGAACCTACATTTATCCTCATCACCTGTTGGACAGAAGTTTAAGATGACTCTATCTTTGTTACCTCACTATGATAGTTTGCTAGTATCATTCTTCAAAAAAAATAGTGTCATGCCTTAGATACTACATTTAACATAGAAAGAGGAAAGTTTACCTTAACACTATTCTTCTCTTTCTAAGTTCCTCTTCCATCAGTAAGAAAAGGAATAACCTCATCCAAGGCCTCATTCATAGTAGAAAATGATTTGTATTAGCAGCTATACACATCGTCTAACTGATAAAATTCATTAATCTTCCTTGGAGTAAACTCTACCATTTTCTCACGAACAAACACATAATCTTCAGAAGTCTCCTTAAAATTGACATAGAACTCCATCACTACACCAATAATCACCTCGGCTGTAAAGTAGCAAAAATTCTCCCACTACCGAGCATTGATTAATCTTTCAACTTCTCCGCCCAAATTTTTAAATCCTCGATCTGGAATCACTTTTTTTAATTGTAAGTAGACTATTGAAGCAAATATTGGTCTTGTTGTTGACAAACCTTTGATCATCAAAACCTACTTTTCTCTTTCCTCTGCTAATTTAAGGTGTCATGGTAAATCTAAGAAAATATGATAAAATCAAAATAAATTCTCAAAAATTCCAAAAATCACAATGTAAAACGTTTTAAACTTAAATCTTCTAAGTAAAAGTCCTTCAGCAAAGGATTTTCTCACAATCTTCCAAAAACATCTCAAAATTTTGGATCTCGACAATGTATAATAAATCCTTCGTAAAAATAAAAAATTTTGAGTTCAAAGTGTAGTTCTTACCTAGAGAAGATGAAATCCAAACTTTTTTTGCTATAAAATCGCCTCAAATTTGAGCAATAGCAAGCCCTAGGTGCAAAAACCAGAGGTTGAAGGTGACTCCAAAGTTAAAAATGGCGTTTTACTGTGCAAATTGCGAATATTAAGGGTGTTTGGGTTGGTTTGGGTCGAGGGCGCTGTCGGCGCTGTCAATGCCACTCACAAAAAAATTCATATTTTCTTTTTTTTTCAATTTACTCCAAAGTTTATTTAGTCTTTTTGAACATTAATTTTTATCTTAAAAAAGTTCATAAACAAGTAATTTCACAAACAATACCAAACTAACTTTTATATATGAAAATACTCTTTTTACAAATACATTTTTCTAATCACACTTCCACATCCTTAAAACAAACTAAATTATAATTCAGCGTCAAAATCAAGCTACAACACTAGAACGCTGACACAAAACTATACACACTAATAAAGTTCTAAAGCAAAGTAAAGTAAATCAAATCCACATAGTTATATTAAAAACATAAGTATTTTAAACTATTTAAAAGTCCAACTTCTTCAATTATTCTGCCCCATCTTCAGTGCTTTCTCCTCCTCTAATATTTCCCAAAGACTAGAAATGAGCATACAAATTGTAGAAGGGTTGGTATGGGAACTGATTAATCAAATTTTCATCAATCTATCCATTTTTCTTGAACATCTGTACCAATCCTACTTCAATTTTCTTGGTATGATCAAAGCTCTCCTTCATTCTCTTATCTGGGTGATTGAAAAGGTAGTTAAGATATCTTATTGCATTCGTAATACTCTGAAGTACTATTTTTATCTTCTTCATTCTCTTCTCCAAGGATATTGAACTTCCAACTGCTGATGGCATAAATGGAGTTGAAGCATGTGATGAGTGATCCATGATAATATCTAATGCTTCATTTCCATTCCCTATATAATTGTCATCAATAGGAATCATGGGCTCTCAAGATAATAAAACTTTTTCCCAACTTTCATATGAAAATTGAGATTGACTGAAAGTAGGAAAATTATAAAAGGATGCCCAAGCCCATATATTGGCCCATTCATAATAATATCCATAACAGATTTGAAAATAATTGACCCCACATCAATGGGTTGTTCTTTTTGAATGCAATAGTTTAAAATGACACTTTCTTTTGTAACTCTACTAATCTTCATGGTAGGGAGTAGTTTTGTAGATATGAAGAAATGCCATTATTTTGAAATTGGGTTAAGCAGCAAATCAGAGAAACTAATGTATTCCTCATCTCTGATTTCCCAATTTTCATGTTCATCCATCAGAAAATTATATACTTCTTGGTTGGGATGAAATTTGTATAACAACAGATTGGAACATTTTCTATAATATACAAATCATTAATCCATGCTATAGTAAATGGTACAGCCTTTCATCGAACGAAGAGAACTCTTTGGGTAATTCCATGTAAGTTAGCATAAAACTCCTTTACTACGAGTACTACAATTGCATCTGTATTGTAGCATAGAACTTCTCAACGTCTCTGCACAATAATTTTCTCAATCTGTGAACTTGGATTACTCAATCCATGGTTGACAAAGCCTCTCTTATTGATAAGTCTCTTCTTCGTGATGACTTTGTCGTAAATCTCTACACGTGAAAATTGATAAACTTTATTCTTTTAAAAACTTAATACCTTGAAGTATTTCTGGAATCGGAAGCCATGGAATTCAAAATTAGAAAGTTTCTGGACATCCAAGGCAGTTTTTAGGACTTTAAAAACACCTCTCGGCAGTTATTGAAGAGCGAAATCCCGCCAAAGTCTGTCAAAACCACTCTACACGTGGAAAATTGCTCGTGAAGTCATTGGCGTTGTCGACACCATGGTCCATTAGGCGGGTGTCATCAGCGCGAGAGGCCAAATTTGTGTCTATAACTTTTTTGTTCAATTTGATTCCAAATTTTCCTCTAATACCAAAATTTATCTTAATTTATGATATATATAAATGTTTAGGACTTAAAAATACTATTATTTCCTAATAGAAAAATACACATATTAAACAAAACAGTAATATATAGATATATAGATTTATATATGGGTCGCCTCCCACAAAGCGCTTTGTTTAACATCATCAGCCTGACGTAATATTAGTTTTGTTGGGTTGACTTAACATTAAAACTTTTTTAAATTGTGGTATGTGTCCTTTATAATAATGTTTCAATCAATACCCATTAACTTTAAATATCTTTTCACTTTTAGGATCTTTAATAACAACAGTTCCATAAAGATAGACTTTACTTACTTTAAATGGTCCTAACCATATGAATTTCAGTTTTCCTGGAAATAGTCTCAATCTTTTATTATATAATAAAAATTCTTATCCAAGTTCAAACTTCTTCTTAATAATATTTTGATCATGCCATATTTTCATTTGTCGTTATAGATTTTTGCATTATCATATGCTTCATTTCTAATCTCCTCAAGTTCATTGAGTTGCAATAATCTTTTCTCACCGGCTTCTTTTAAATTAAAATAAAATTTCTTAATAGCCCAAAATGCTTTATGCTTCAATTCTACTGGTAAGTGTCATGTTTTTCCAAAAATAAGACTTTTTGGGGACATTCCTATAGGAGTCTTAAAAGCAGTTTTGTATGCTCATAATGCAATATCTAATATAACAGACCAATCTGATTTATAAGGATTTATATTTTTTTATAAATTTTTTTTATTTCAAGATTTTATATTTATGTTATACCTCTAATATGAGGATGATTAGTAGAGAATCTATGCATAATATCATATTTTTTAATTAATTTTTCGATTCTCTTATTCTTAAAATGAGATCCTCCATGAGTAATAATTACTGTCGGCATTCCATATCTTGTAAAAATGTTTTTATTTAAAAATTTAAAAACACTCCGAGCATCACATTTAGGTACAACAACAGCTTCAATTTGAGCATCACATTTAGGTACAACAACAGCTTCAATCCATTTGGACATATAATCAACAACAAGCTCTAAGCATCACATCTAGGTACAACAATAGCTTCAATCCATTTGGACATATAATCAACAACAAGTAGTATATATAAGTTTCCAAATAAAGACATAAATGTTCCCATAAAATCTAATCCCCACACATCAAAAATTTCAACTTTCAATGTGTAATTTAGAGGCATTTCGTTTTATCTAGAAATATTTCCTACTCGCTGACATCTATCTCATGTTGTAATATATTCATTAACATCTCTAAAAAAAGTATGCCAATAAAATCCAGCTTGAAAATTTAATAAGCAGTTCTATTTATTCCAAAATGTCCTCCAAATTCAGATTCATGACATCTTTCAATTATTTGTTGAGTTTCTTCATAAGGCACACACCATCTAATAATTAAATCTTTACATTATTTATATAAATATGGGTCATCCCAAAAATAGAATTTTGAATCATATATAAAGTTCTTTAATTGTTTATTCTTAATATCCGGAGGTAGAATATCACTTATAATGTAATTTACTTTATTGACATACCACGGTGTATCTATTTCATCACTACTATATAATTGTTCATTAGGGAAATTATCTAAAATTTCATTTGTAAAATTAGTTAATATTTCTTTTTCTAGTCTAGACAAGTGATCAGCTATTTGATTATCATTTTCCTTTCTCTAAACTACAATAAAATATAATACTTGCAATAAAAGTATCCATCAATTAATCTTGGTTTAGTGTCCTTCTTTTACATCAAGTATTTAATAGCAGAATGATTTGTATGCACTATACACTTAGTTCAGATAAAGTAAGGTCTAAATTTATCAAAGGCATAAACAACAACCAATAACTCTCTGTCAGTAGTAGTGTAGTTAATTTGAACATCATTCAGAGTCTTACTAACATAATATATTACTTCAAAAACTTTGTTGTGTCTTTGTCCTAAAATAGCTCCAATAACATAATCACTAGCATCCCACATTATTTAAAATGGTTTCTCCTAATAAGGTGAGACTATTATAGGTGTAGTGATTAGTTTCTCTTTCAATAGTTTAAATGCTTTTATGCATTCCTCATTAAAATTAAATTTCGTATCTTTTTCTAAAAGTTAGCATAATGGATTAGTTATTTTTAAAAAAAAATTTATGTAACGCTTGTAGAAACCAACATGTCTGAGAAAACTCTTACCCCTCTGACCGTAGTCGGTGGCGGTAATTTTCAAAAACTTGAACTTTTGCAGGGTCTACTTCCATCCCATTTTCAGAAATTTTAGCCCAAGTACAATTCCTCCTACAACCATAAATTGACATTTTCCCCAATTTAGTACTAGATTGATTTTTCACATAGTTCCAAAACATTTTCTAAATTATTTAAACATAATTCAAATGAAGTCCCGAACACAGAGAAATTATCCATAAATACTTCCATTCCATGTTTAGTCAAAATACTAAATATTGATATCATACATCTTTAAAATGTCGTAGGTGCATTGCATAGTCCAAAAGACATTCTACGAGAAGCAAATGTTCCATAAGGGCTTGTAGATGTTGTTCCATAAGGGCTTGTAGATGTTGTTTTATCTTGATCCTCAAAATCAATTGAAATTTGATGATAACTGGTATATCCATTTAAAAAGCAGTAATGTTTGTTTCCAACCAATCTATCCAACATTTGGTCTACAAAGGGTAAAGGAAAGTGATATTTCCTGGTGGCCATGTTTAATTTTCTATAATCTATATAAATTCTCCAACCAGTAACTTATCTTATTGGAATTAATTCATTTTTCTCATTTACTTCAACTATCACTCCTCTTTTCTTTAGAATAGAGTGAATTGAACTTACTCAAACACTGCCTGAAATAAGATATATAATTCCAACATCTAACCATTTTAAAATTTCTTTTTTAACAACTTCTTCCATTATTGCGTTTAATCTCATATGAGGATCAGTTTTAGTTTTGTATTGTTCATCTAATAGAATTTTGTGCATACAAATTGAAGGACTAATTCCTTTAACATCTGCTAAAATCCATCCAAAAGCCTTTTTATATTTTTTTAACATTTCTACTAATTTTTGTTCTTGAATTTCAGTTAACTCAGAAGATACAATAATAGGCAATGTAGATGAATTTCCTAAAAACACATATTTTAAATGAGCAGGTAATACTTTCAGTTCAAGTTTAGGTGGTTTAATAATTAAAGGAATAAGATTTTTATTATTATTTTCCAACAAATCTAAAGTTTCAAATTTGTCCTGAATATAATCTAAATTTTCTTCTTTTATTTCATTCTCATTTTCAATAAATTCTTCTTGCTTTAATTTTTCTTCAAACTCTTTTTTAAATTGCTCATTACTTAGATAATCAGTGAATTTCCTCCCAAAATATTCATTGTCTTTTTCTATTGCACGATATTTCATAGCTTTTGCAATATTAAATGTTACTTCTTGATCATTAACTCTCATTATTAATTCACCTTTTTGCATATCTAGCACAGCTCTCCTTATTGCAAGAAATGGTCTCCCCAAAATAATAGGAATCTCTTTATTCTCCTCCATATCTAATTATATAAAGTTTACAAGGAAAATAAATTTATCCACTTTTACTAATACATCTTCTATAACTCCTTTAGGATAGGGTCAACTAACTGAAATAGAGCCTAGGGTCGGTTCCTCAATAGGTGCATCTAAAAACTCTTCAAAAAGCATCCAAATTCATTGAATTTTCTAGAAACAGGGCCTGCACCAACAGTGGCACCCTCGGCGCTAGAGACTATTTAATTTAATCCGCCTTCTCTGTCAAACGGCGCCGTTAGCGCCTAGTCTGGTGTCATCGACACTGAACTTTTTTTTGAAATTCTCTATTTTTACTCTAAATTTCATCCTTTTTTGCTTCATTTTTACTCCAACTCCTAAAAAAAACAACCTACAATAAAACATAAAAAATGCTTTCCATTAAAGTACAATATCACCAAAAATGAGTATAAAATATGGGTCTAAAAATGCATATATTCCATTAAAGTGCAATATCACAAAAAATAAGTATAAAATATGGGTCTAAAAATGCATATATTTTATGCAATATCACCAAAAATAAGTATAAAATATGGGTCTAAAAATGCATATATTTTTGGTGTATCTATCCTTCTCATGAATTCTAAGTAGTCTTGTTTATCCTTCTCCCTACAATGAGATATGGTTTTGTGAAGAATTAATTTTGTTATGTAAGGTTTTAAGTGTCAATAAATTGTGATGATTTGAACTCTGATCTTCATTTACTTTTGATCTGACCAATTGAAACGTTAAAATTTATTGTGAAACATAAGATCTGAAAGCCCTATGCTTTCTGCAATATGATAAGAGCCGCATTCAATTTCATGGGTGAGAATTGAGTGCATGGGGTTGAGTGCAAATAAATGATGGGCACATAATTGGAGATTTTAGGGTGACAGACTAAAGCGAGATTGTTTGGAAACTAAAGCGAGATTGTTTGCAAATAAATCCCCAATTTGGTCCAAATGTTTGGAAACTAAAGTGAGATTGTTAGCCCTCATAGGATGGAGAAGTGAGAGCTCTGGAGTGACAGACAATATCCTCTCAACCTAACCATGAATTTAGGGACCAAACTCTAGATTAGTTAATGTTCTTTATGCACTCATAGAGGGTAAAAAATATAATTGCTCCTATTTGGCACAATACAATTTTATATGTATTTTTAAAGATTTTAATTACTTCACAATCCATAACCTCATTGTAAAGGGAAAGAATGATTATTTAAATTTGAACTCTTCATTACAAAACTTTGTTTAGTCTTAATAAGTTAACTTTTAAAGTTTAGCAAATAACTTAGTTAACCTAGTTCTTTTAACTGCATTTCATTTAGCATACAGTAAACTTACTTTAGATTTGTTTTCCATACTGAACTATTGTAGTTTGAATATAGTGTTTTACATTATAACCATAAGAACTTCCAACTCTATATGGGATCGATACTTTAGACTTCATTTGAGACTTTTATTACTTGAGCGATACATATACTAATGTTATTATTACGGTTTGACAGCTTAAAGATTTTAAAGGATAAAACTATTTATACTGAATTTATTTTATTAGGATTAAATTGCATATTTACTATTTGTACTGTCATGTGTTTATTTTAATATTGAAAGATATTTGTAACACACTACAAAAACCACACATCACTAAGTTACCCTTACGTATAGCCATGCTCAATTGGTTTTACTACTCATTTATTAACTTTTATTTTAAAAGCCCTTTTTGGGTCTATTCATATTACATATGATCAGATTTTATCTCAATATGGTCTTATTCCTTTAACTAAGTCTTTCATTCATTTAGTCATACAATGTAGTTAGACATTTTTTATTTCCAAGAATATATCTATACTTGAACTACTCCTTTTTTATTTAGATAGATTATTTTCTTTAAACTGATCTAGCACTCTAAAGATTAGATTTTTTTTATTATCTAACATATACTATTGAGGATTTTATATCTTATATAAATACTTGAACCTTGATCATGTTATTAATGTCTTTGTTATCCCTTTTGCATATTATTGCAATTACTTATGCATGAGATTAGTCAACACAAATATGTTGGGGACAATCGCTTTAATTTTAAGACATGTCCTTTTTATGATAGCTTCACTTCATTATTAAATGATATTAGATTCAATAATAATAGTTAACATATTATAACTTAACTTTATATGGCTATTCAAGAATATAAATGTGAGAATATAAATGAATTGAAGAATGTCACCTTAAATGATTATTTTTTAAAACATCAATTTTAAGGTTGTAGTATTAAGTCAATTTAGTTTAATTTGATAAAATTATACGACTTAAGAAATTTTGATAACAAATTAAATAAAAATAGTTAAAAATAATACTTATTTTATGTACATTGAAATAAAATAAAATTTACTATATTTATATCGCTTGGATGAGAAATTTATAAGAGTTTACAAGTGAGCGAATATTCATAATAACAAAACTAATAAGCATATAACTTGCATTGAATATCATGAACCTTAGGATAGATATTCTAACATAAGTATGATCTTAAATTAATATGCTCCAGAGTATTAATTGGTTAGATAGTAACAATCTTAACCTAAACACAATTATAAGATTAAATGAGTATCTCTAATTGCATATATCTAGTCTTTCTTCTCACTCTTCTATGAACAACTCTTATAATATTGAAGAGTGTAAACCCACGTCTTTCTAATCAAGCATTTATAAATTGCATATAAATCTCAACTTTCTTTCCTAAATTTGAAATATGAGGCTAATTTTAAATGATATAATTCATGGCTATTGATTAAACATTTCATAGCTACATTAGATTGATTGCTTTCAAAGCTAAGTGATTTCAAGTTTAGTCATATTATATGATTGGCATATGAAGGCCTAGCTAATATTATTTTTATCTTTGACTTAACTTTTTACTTTTACCCATAGTAGGTTTATTATATTTAGTTTCAAGCCTTCAAATAAACTAGTATTAGGATAGGATCTTGGAATATTGGTACTCTCATAGATAAAGTAATAGAATTAATTGATATTATGGTTCATGAGAAGATAAATATCTTATCTATTTTAAAAACTAAATGGGTTAGAGAAAAGGTAAAGGTGATTAATAGCTTAGTTTTTAAATTTTGGTACTCATGTTGGAGTTGCTTTAGAATGGTGTAGCTATAATTATAGATAAAAGTTTGAAATATAATATTGTAAAAATTAAAAGAATTGAAAATAGGATTATAGCCCTAAGAGTTGGTTCTGATACTAAGATTTTTAATGTTATATGTAATCATGCTCCTCAATTAGGTTTAGATATTAGTTTAAAAGAAAAATTCTGGAATGAATTAAGAGAATTAATATAAATGATACCACTTAAAGAAATAGTTCTTATTGAAGGAGATTTAAATGGACCTGTGGATAGAGTGGTGAAAGATTTTAGAAATATTCTTGGTGTCTATGATTTTGGAGTGATTAATGAAGAAGGTAGAACTATATTAGATTTTGTTTTAGCATATAATTTTGTTATTGTTAATTTTTATTTAAGAAAAGAGGTGAGCATATTATTAGTTATAAGAATGAATCTAATAAAACTGAAATTGATTGTTTTGTTATCAGAAAAAGAGATCATCAAGAGTGTAATGATAATAAGGTCATTCCAAGTGAAAATTTAGGTACTAAACATTGATTATTAGTTCTGGAATTTAAGATGAAGAGTTGTAAAATAAGGAATACAAGAAATATTATTGTTGAATTAGATGGGAGCACCTATAAGGCAAATAAAATAATTTTTATGAGTAAACTTCAAGATTTTAACACTTGGTATGTCGATGAAGAAGCAAATTCTATGTGGGATAATGTAACAAGCACTATTCAATTAGTGACAAAAGATGTACTTGGAGAATCAAAAGAAAAAGTTTTCATAAATAAAAATAGTTGGTGGTGGAATAATATTGTGCAAAAAAAGAAAACATATAAGAAGTTGTGTTATAAAAATTGGTTTAAATGTAATAGTTTAGAGAACTGTGAAAAATATAAGGTGCCCCGTAGAGAGTTTAAGAGAACAATTTGTGACGCTAAAATTTCTACTTTTAATAATATTTATAATATATTAGATACTAAAGAGCATAAAAAATATATGTATAAATTAGTCAATAAAGAGAAAAAAAGTAAAAATTTAATTATTTAAAGTGTATTAAAAATGAAAATAAATAAAAATGATTTTCTTAGAGGAAGATATTCAATATATGTGGGTGAGCTATTTTGATAAAATTTTTAATGATGTTTCTGAAAATATAATAGACCTTTGTGATCTTAATATCATTAATAACAATAAAATATTTTATTTTTACCGTCACATTAGTAAAAAAGATGTTGAGGAGGCTTTAAAGAAAATCAAGAGTGGAAAATCAGTAGGACCTGATAATATCTCAAATGAAGCGTGGAAATATTTAGATGATTTGAGAGTTTCTTAGCTTATCAAACATTTGAATATTATTTTAAGAACTAAATGAATGGTTGAGGATAGGAGGAAGAGTATTTTTGTCCCCATTTAAAAAAAAAGTGGATGCACAAGAGTGTACAAATTATAGAGGAATTAAGTAGATGTGTCATACTTTAAAATTATGGGCGAGAGTAATAGAACATAGGTTAAAATGTGATACAAAGATTTCTCATAATCAGTTTGGATTTATGTAGTTAAGAAGGATATACGTATGATTTTTCTTGGTTTAGCAAAATCTTACAGCAAGGTTCTAAGAGAAGTCTTTTGGAGAGTTCGAGAGAAGAAAGGTGTTGATATGACTTATATTCAAGCAAGTAAAGTTATGTATACTAGAGCTGTTACTAATGTTTGAACATAAGGAGGATTGACCAAGTATTTTCTTATTTTAATTGGATTACATTAGAGATTGACCTTAAGCAAAATCTTTTTTCTTTAGCTATGGATGCCCTTATAGGAAATTACAGGAGGATGTACATTGGTGTATGATTTCCACTGATGATATCCTTCCTACAAATAATACTATAGAAAAAGTTCAAAAAACTTGAATTATGGAGGCCTACATTGGAGTCTAAAGGCCTTCATTTGAGTAGGTGTAAAATTGAATACATGGAATGTACTTTTAGTAATAGTAACTTTAGTGACATAGTTGTAACTATGGGTGATCAAATCATTAAAAGGTGAGATCATTTTAGATATCTCAGGTATATAGTTCAAAGTGGTGGTGATACATACGGGGATGTTATTAGTAGAATTCAAGTTGGTTGGCTGAAGTGAAGGTATGCATCAGACCTACTGTGTGGTAGAAAAGTACTGCTTAGACTAAAAGGAAAATTTTATATGATGGCGATGAGACCTGCAATGCTCTATGGCACAAAATATTGGCCTTTAAAATTGAAGCACACAAAAAAGATAAGTGTTGCTAAAAGATGACAATGATTAGGTAGATGAGTGGCTTGACACTTAGAGACAAAATGTGAAATGAAAATATCCGTGATAGGATTGGCTTAACTCTAGTGGTTGACAAGATTAGAGAGAGTCGTCTTAGATGATTTTTTCACATTAAATGGCGATTATCTGAAAATCCTGGTATTAGAGTAGATATTTTAGTTTAGACTTATATTAAGAAAGACAGTGTCTGACCTAAAAAAATTGGACTTAGAGTATAAAAATGATTTTAATATGTTAGAATTAAATAAAAAATATGACGCTCAATAGGGCACAATGTAAAGAAAAGATGCATGTAGCTGATCATACTTAGTGAGATAAAGACTTGTTGTTGTTGTTATAGATAATCAATAATTCTTGTCATATATATTTTTATTTAAAGAGAGAGAGACAATTGTCACATTCCATAATGTTGATCTATCTTTTATCTTGTACAATGAATAATTTTTAAGCATAGGCTAATCTTTAAAGGTAGTAGTTATTAAATCATAGTCAAATAACTTCTAACAATTAACTTATAATTAATATGATTAAATTCACTGAATTTAGGAAAATAAAATAAAAGAAAATATACTATATGTATTGATCCAATAGATAAAAATTATTATTATTATTATTTTCATTCGAGCAGTAGCCTCTCCTTAATCCCATCTCATCTGATGAAGGGAATGGACAGCTACAATATTCAAAATGACAATCATCTCCGGTCCCGCTCCCGCTCCCGGAGCCCGCTTCGCCCTCGTGGCTCTTCTTTCCTTTTCCGCTTTCTGCCTCTGGAAATCCTACAGTCTCCGTCACCGGCGCCGCCACCGCACACCCTCCTTAACTCTTCCAAACCCTAACCCTAAGCCTAAACCTAACCAACCAGCAAAAATCTTCTTCGCCTCGCAGACTGGTACTTCAGAGTTTCTCGCCCGTCGCCTCGCTACCCGCCTCTCCGCATGCGGCATAGCGGTCGACATTGTCGATCCCCGAGATTACGAGCCAGAAGACTTGCCCAAGGAAACGGTAGTCCTCATTGTCGCCTCCACATGGGAAAACGGCGAGCCTCCCCCAAACGCTGCGTTTCTCGCCCGATGGCTTGCAGAAAGCGCCGCCGACTTCCGTGTTGGATCCCTGATGCTCACCCGTTGCCAGTTCGCGGTGTTTGGGGTTGGGTCTCGGTCGTACGGCTCGACCTTCAACGCTGCTGCGCTAGACTTTACGCGGTGGATGAAGGAACTGGGCGCTGCGGAGATGATGCCATTGTGGGATGGGGATGTGGACGGAGGGGGGCTTGAAAAGGAATTCGATTTGTGGAGTGAGGGAATCTTGAGTTTGATGAAGGGGGAAAGGAGATTGGGTGATGAAGCGAGGAGAAATGAAGTTGATGAGCTCGAAGAGGATGTGGAGTATGATGATGTTGATGAGGTGGTTATTGAGACTGTGGAGGATGATGTTGTTGATTTGGAAGACATTGCTGGAAAAGCACCGTCGAGAAAAACGAGTGGGGAGCTGGTCAATGGTAACGGTGGGATCAAGGAGATGGTTACGCCAATCATTAGAAAAAACTTGGAGAAACAGGTGGCATTACTGGGGTCCCATTGCATGCGATTTTATTTCTGTTTAGTTTGTATTATTAATGCTCGGTTGATTATCTGCTGATTGAAGGCCATTACTAACTGGTTCTATCATGGGCAACTTGAACCTATAGGAGTTCTATACTTCATTAATTTGTTTATGGCTGTCTAAAAATGTACAAATTTCTGACTTTCTTGTGAGTTAGAGAACTTTGCCTTGGTAAGATTTTAGTTGCAGGATTACATTGCAACATATTTCTGTAATTTTCTAGGTAAATCCGGTTGGACATACAAGTATAGATCATCTATGGTTCTGAATTTGCAGGATCATTTTTATTGTGGGTTTTGAATGTGAAAACATTCTTTACCCTCTATGATTTCAGTGGGTTCTATTTTAAGTAAGTGCAATTTTATTATTGCATGGAAAATGTCCAGTAACTAGCGATCTTCCTTCTCTTAATTAACCACTCTTATTTGAGCATGGCTTTTGGTCGTAGTTTTAATTCTATCAGTAACTGGTGGCACTGTGGTTTATGGATTTCATTTAAATCTTCGTTAAGTTTTTTTTTTTATAGCAGACGATTTTTAATACATCTTTTTTCATGTTCATTGTTTATGCGGGCCTCTTCCACTTGTATATTTTCATGTCTAGTTTGCTTCTGATCCTATTTTTATTGGGTTGAACTCTTTTTATTTATTGCTTGTGACAGAATAGCACAAAAGAAATAGGATTGACAAAAAGAGGAAAAATGAAAATTTGGATGAATTGAACTAAAGAGGATATATTAAGAAAAAGTTGCTTTAATCCTTGTGCTTAAACAAGACTATCATTTTCACAAGGAACTACAAAGTATAATAAGCTTAAGAAATACTTGAATTCAAAACTCTCTGTGGAAAGATACTAACATTTTATTAGAGAAATATATTATGGTCAAAGAGAGGTATGGTCTACATATTAGAGAATTGGTTATAATGAACTTGGACAAATCTATTTGGAGAGAGATGAGTGTGTCGAATTGAGTTATGAAGATTCAATTTAAAGATAGAGTTTATATTCTTAGAGAAATTGTCATAAAAGATTTGTCATGCCTTCACTCAACCAATAATCCTTATTTATATATAAAGATCAAATTCTACATTATACAATTATATACATAGTATAATTATATAGAGACTAGAAATAAAATAAAAACTCAATGCTGTTGTGTGGAGGGCTAATTAGGTTTGTGGTTGTTTATTAATTAAGAACTTCAGATGAGTTTAGAATTGAGGGAAAATAACCCTTGCAAGTTCTTTGGCCAAGAATTCGTACCCAACTGGTGAGTACTTTTTGTAACATGTTGAGTTATTTGTGGAAAATAACTTTGAATTGATGAATGATTTTGTCGCTCCCTCAAGCGAGTTCAGTAGTTTACTAGCTAAATATTGAGGACTGATTTAGAGCTAATTCTCGAGTGATTTGATGAGATTTGGTTCCGGGCCACTTAGGCTAAGGGCATTCTGAGTTATAGGTGGTCCAAACCAACTCAAAATTAGCATCTTCTTGAACACATTTCAAGCTTATATACTGACCTGATTAATTTGACACAGATAAATATGAAGGCACATTAATTCTTCGATTCAATTTGTTCTAGAAGTTGGGAAGTGCAGGAGAATAAAAGATTTAACAAGAACAAATTCATCTTGGGTAACTCAAGCTAATCTGAAACATTAGCTTTACATGATGAATGAATATTTGAGATGTGTTTGGCATGTCAATATCGATGCCTCTAAATTTGTGGTTCATGTTTCATTTTCAAACCTTGTTTGCACTTTGGGCACTATGCTCCTGATTTGTAACTATTTTAGGGCTCTTATTTTTGCAAAAAGAAGACATTTCAATGCGATTTTGGCTGGCATTTGATGAACTTAAAAGAAGTTTAGGGAGATTGCCAAGAAAAAATTATTTGTTTAACACGCATAATAAAAACAAATGAAAATATGAAGACTTTGGGATAAGGCTAATGATTGTAATGATTTTGGAAGTCACAAATACTCCAATATATTATGATAAATGTGATAGGATTCTCCGTAGAAATTATTTCAAAGCAATTATTTTTTTCTTCAAAGCAAACAATACAACTACAAACACATAAAATAAAGGATAAACACCTAGAATTGGAGAGGTAGACGATCTCTCTCAATTCCTACCTTTTTTTATGTAGGAGTTCTCTCCCACACCATAAACCTAAGACTCAAGACACAATCTTTTGCATAACCCTAACCCTAAATATATTAGCCTATCTATACTAAACCATAATAAATGACAAAATACTAAATTGCTTTTAGGATAAGAAAAGACAAATTTGTGCTTAGATGCCGATTTAACATTACTTTTCTCTCAAGAAGTCACATTGTCCTCAAAGTGGATAAAGGAAAATTGGTGCTGAATTAAGTTCCTCTGTCTCATCGTCACACAGTGTGAGAACCTGCAACGTTCTATCCTCGCAACGGTGCCTTGAGGAAAACTTTCATAACTAAAAAAACATAACCCCTTTGCTCGCTTCTCTTGAATCTGTCTCTATAAGACTCTTGAAGTTGAACCTTGAATAGTGTCCCCATATTCTTCTTTTTCAGTGGTTCCCCCTGAAATGATATCATATGAGTCATCGATGTCATGGTCATGCAAGTACTCTTGTGTAATTCTCTCATGGTGATGCTTCTGTTGTCCTCCATTTGGTTCTTGTCCTCCATCAGGTGGGCTAGCTTCATCATCTCTCCCAATCTTTACGGTCTCAACAGTCGGAGTGTTGCATGTATATCGGGCTTTAAACCCTTCATGAAATTCCTCTCCTGTATTGTTTCATAAATCCCACTCAGCCGTCGTGACAGTAGCTGGAATCTCTCTCTATCCTTCATGACAGTCCATTCTCGAGTCAATGCAAAGAATTTCTCGTGTGTTTTTTTCCCGACCGGTTCGAAAATGTTCTAACAAGCAATCCTTAAATTATTCTCATGAGCGGATCGAGTATCTAGCCTCCTTCCACTGAAATCATGTTGAGTCATTCCTCTCTAAATGTAACCCCATTGTCACTAGTTTCTCTCCAGTTATCCCATTCATCGCGAAATATCACTCCATCCAATACACCAATTCATGCGCGTCGTCCCCCTCGAATATCGATATATTTAACTTCATAATCACAGTATCTCCACCCCAACTTCTTCTCCCTTTGTTATTTTCCCCTATATATCAAGGGTAAAGCTCCTTCCTTCGATCATAGTCCCATCCCATTCTAACTTCTCTTTTTTTTTTCTTTGCGCTCTTTCATACTGCTTGTATAATCCCTTTTCCATTTTTTGACCCAATCATATCCATCAGAATTCTCTGATCCATCCCCCATCAGAGCCTCGCGAGGAGATTCTTGATGGCGGATTTTTTCCTTCTCGTGTTCATCTTTTTCAATCTCGTTTCCTTTCAATTTGCTAATGAATTTTCGGTCAAGCCTTGGTAAGGGTTTGCAAACTGAAACGCCGGCGGAGTCATGGATTGCAGCTCGACATGCCTCCTCATAATCTCCTCCAAGTTCTCGAATCAGTTGTTAATGGAGGAAAATCTTTCCTCTATTTAAGTTGCATTACCTCTTCCTTCAATTTCTTCTCCAATTCTTGGCCACCATTACCCACAAATAGATTTTTTTATCACAAAGGCGGAGAATTTTTAAGTCATGATTTTGTCTGTTGCTTCCCATTCCTCAAATCACGTCTGTATCACTTCTAGGGTATTTGCTTGTATGCCATGATGCTTCCCAACTACCTCCAATCGCAATTGTAAGGCTTATGCGTAATCCCATCGTTGCCTTCCCTATTGACTAGACCCATGATTATATCACGATATTTGGTGTCCATGTACTCAGTTATCTATACGCCTTGGCCCTCCCGTTAGCTTCCAACCTAGTTTGATCGCGACTGTACCGTGATTATAGGTACATGCGATATCGACATTATTTCCTGGCGCGATTTCGATCCTTCCTTGGCTTCACAAGTGCGATTTGATACCTTACTAGGCATTGTTTTGAAAACTGGTTTGGATCGGTTGGTCGGACCAGTCCAACCGGAAATCGGGCGTGGTACCGGTTTGGTCATGAGTAAAACGGATTTGCAAAGATCCGATGTTGAACTGTTCGAATTGCAGGTCCAACTAAAAATCCACTTGAATCGCCGGTAGGTTTCTTATTTGTGATCGCTTCTCTACCGTTGGCATAGGGAGTTTCTGGATTTTCCTAAGCCATAGGAGAAAGACAAAAAGCATTTCGAGGTCATTAAATTGGTTTGAGTTTAGTTCTCGTTGTCAGCTACGGTACACTCGTCTTGACCTTTTTTAACTTTTCAAAAGTCTAGGTCATCCCTTTTTCTTATTGAAAGTTATTATTGTTTAATTTATTCGTTCACGGCCACACATTCAAATTACCACCCATCATGAACCTCTAGCAGCACCCTGCATGTCCCATAAACTTTCTCACCCCCTTCTAGGTTTTAGGTAGTGGCCCTTTCAATATAGCCACCACATTTGATGGGTCCACTGACACCAAGGTCTTGCACAACCTAGAGTCACCACGGAGCTCCACCTTGCTCCGCTCCCCTTCACCATAATCTCCATAGTTAAGGATGTCCATCAGTTGTAGCCACTTTATCCCTAGAATTATATCAGTACTTCCCTAGTCATAGGGAAGGAAGTCCTCTATCAGCTGTATGTTCTGTAGTGTCAACACCAATCCCGTGCAAATTCTTTTGCATTTCTTCACCTTCCTTGTCCCCATCATAACCCCAAAACTTTCTGTATCTACCAACTTTAATTCCAACTGGTCCACAACTCGATTTGAGATGAAGTTGAGTGGTCTCCCTACTATCCACCAACATTACCATTGGTTTCTCCTTGATCTGTCCTCTCACCTTTACAGTGTGATTTAGAGTAAATCCCATCACTGAGTTGAGGGACATCTCCATTACTTCCAGGTTTAAGTGCTCCTCTCCCTCCACCGCTTCTTCCTTCGACTCCTCACTATCTTCCTTCTTTCCCTCACAAACTAGAAAAACTTAAGTGAGTGCGATCCTTACACCGATGGTCTTGGGCGTACTTCTCAATACATAAGAGAGCAAAGGGACTATCATTCTCACACCGCGATCTTGTTTTCATTTCCCAGTTACACGTCGTGATCCCTGCTTTCTTGCTAGCTTGACCATGACTGCATTGTGAAGTAGTCCGCCTCAAATCCTATCGACTGCTTCCCAGATCACAATTGTGCCGCTAAGTCATGCCGCAAGAAATCAAATCATGAGGTTAATCCCAAAAGACACAAAGGAGATATTCGTCTATCGTCACAATCCTATATTTGACTGTACAATGACTGGGCATGTAGTAATATGTGATCCTTCCTCGTCCTCTTGCGTACCTCGTGAGAAATTTAATCGCGAGGTCAATCACAAAGTGCATGAAGGAGATGCTTTACTATTTCGCAAGGCTAGGTCATGAAATGAAGGTGACGCCTGTAAACTGCGATCACTTCGTTGATTTTGTAGAAATTGAATGCTCTGATACCATTTTGATACGATCCAAGTCGATTTTCAATGGTAATTAGTGCAAACAAAATACTTTGTTTTACCAACATCAAATCAAAGTAATACAGTACCAAACAACTCACATGAATGCATAAAGGATAAGCAAATATAATTTGAGAGATTGGTGATCTCTCCCAAATCATATATTTAAGAGCTAGGAAATCTCTCTCAAACCGTAATACTCATAACCACAATCTTATGCCTAACTCTAAACATATTAGTCCTATTTATACTAAATGATAATAAATAACAAAAGACTAAATTATCCTTAGACTAATAAAGACAAATTTACTCTTAGGAACTGGCGTAACATCTTGATTCAATTTGGTCTTTCTTTTTCTCTTAAAGCTTTAATACTTGAGTGGGAAAAGTTCTCGTTCTTTTTCATTTAATATATAGTATAACATGCAATGCACAAAATATTAAAATGACTAATTTTGAAAAGACATAAGATGACTGGATAACATAGGCATTTGCTGAAAATACTTCAAAGTTACATGTCCTAGGCGCCAAGGCTGTTCGGCACCATCACGCATCATTTCTCCCCTCCCTGCTTAACTTATAATAATGAACTCAGATTGTATTTCAATCAATGCTGCTTACAGCAGCAACTCTTTCTTTTTTTTGTTTTTGTTTTTTTGGAAGCTTCGAGTATTCTACATTAAATGACAACGTTGAAATGTTTGGGAAAAAATCATTTAAATTTGGGGAAAAGAAATAAACACTGAAAAATTAGCGTGGCTATTGTGCTCTAGATTAAGGCTTCTAATTTTGGTTGGAATGGGCAGCATAAAGCAGGCAGGATCTCTAGATTTATTGCAGGTGAGAAGTTCAATCCTACATTTTCCTATTACAGGCAAACCGCTCTCCCTATTAATTTTTTTAGGGCTAATTTTAGCTCGAATTGAAATATCTTCTTTTGTTTTACCAATTTTCAATCACCAGTTTTCCAGTAGGACTCACTTCATGTATTCAAGATTGAAACCTTATAGATCACCTGCCTTCTCGCTTTTGCACAACCTTTTTCATAACCAATCATATGGTGCTTGTGGTTAGAATCAGTACTACACATACGACCTTTTCCTAACGACATCAATGCTTTTGATCGACTATCTGAAAAAAGGAATAGGAAGTAAAGTGAATGTCTAGAAGGAAGGGATTTAAGGAGCAAGCACTGCGGTCAGCAAAACTGTTATATCGTTAGAAATCCAAGAAATTAAATTGGCTTGAGTTTCATTAGGCGTGCTCTTTAACTAGCTTCATTTATGGTTAATGTTGCATTAAAAATCGAGTCTATTTTTTATGATAAGAATTCTGGGGATGAGAAGAAAAGAATATATAACCACGGACAATTTAGAAGACTCATGGTTTGGTGATTAGGAAACCTTCCAAAAGCTTTTCCATTAATCATGGTGATTCAGGCTAGGTAAACTTGGCAAGGTTAAGGGCTTAGTAATGGAGGAAATCCTAGCTAGGTTAACTAAGAAATGATTACAAAACACTGTTGACTTTGTTCAGTTTTTCTTACAAATCATAATACATCCATCAGATCAGGGACTTCTGGGACGTTAACTTGCGCAATATTTTTAATTAAGGTTTAAAATTAGAAATGCACATAATTTCCTGATTTTTTTTCGTTCATTAATTTAGCAGCAGATGCATTTTATTGTTGGAAAATTACTTGGTACATGTTTCTAGTTGAGCAAATTTTGTTAGTTTTTCTCATCCATTGGATTTTTCATTTTTTCGTTTTTGCTTTCCTCATGTGATAACTATTATTTTTTTTTGCCCATAATTTCATTTTTGAGTTCTCATTAAAAGACGCAAAGGGCAACGTTTGTGTGATTTGCATCCATTCATCAATGCAGGGGTACAAGATTATTGGTTCACATAGTGGTGTTAAAATTTGTAGATGGACGAAGGCACAACTTCGAGGGCGGGGGGGCTGCTACAAGCACTCATTTTATGGGATTGAGAGTCATAGGTAATGATTGCATAACTTTATAGCAATATTGTTGCTTGACGCAGTATTCAATATTTGTAGCTGTTGAAATTTCATAATATAGCTCCAAGTATCAGTTTTATTTTTGGATTATAACTATTCCTCCCACTGATTTCTTTTTCATGCTGTATCAAGGTGCATGGAAGCAACCCCAAGCTTAGCTTGTGCAAATAAATGTGTATTTTGTTGGCGGCATCATACTAATCCTGTGGGAAAAGATTGGCGGTGGAAACTGGATGACCCTCTCGTTATTGTTGATGCCGCCATTGACCTGCATGTTAAAATGATAAAGCAAATGAAGGGTGTCCCAGGTATGCCTCTATTTTATGTTAACTGCACTGTCCACAACTTTCCTGTATGATGGCTGAGCTCATTATCAATCTGAACTTAACAAAGATTGAATGAGTGCTTTTATATTTTCATTTAGTAACTCATAGTTGACATTGACTAATACTTGTGTTAAGAGCTATTTCTTACTTAAATAGTAGTTTTCTGACTTTATGTTGTCGACATGTTACACTCTTATTTGAGCTGTAGACATTCTTTTAATTTAAATGGTTCTGATGTCAAGATTTGTTGTCAAGTTTTGTAACTTCCATGGATAGTCACGATCAGTTTTTTTACTGTAGTAAGCTAAATTATAAAAAAAAAGTCCTCCAGAAATTCACATTAACGGCTTGATTATTTTTAAAATATATTCCATGTAGAAAAAGGTCTGGTTAGTAATCTTCTAGCCCTAATCTTAAACATTTTTTGTTTTTGTAAGTTTTTACTTTCTCCTTCCGTTTACTACAGGGGTTAAGGAGCAGCATTTACTTGAAGGTCTATCTCCCAGACACTGTGCATTGTCTCTTGTTGGTGAGCCAATCATGTATCCAGAGATAAATACACTTATTGAGGAACTGCACCGCAGGCACATATCTACTTTTCTTGTTACAAATGCTCAATTTCCTGATAGAATAAAGATGTTAAAACCTGTTACCCAGGTTTGTACACTTTAATTGATGCAATCAACTTGCTAAACATGCCATATAACGAACAACTTGTCATAAACATTACACTTGCAGTTATATGTGAGCGTTGATGCTGCAACAAAGGAGAGCTTGAAGGCAATTGATAGACCACTTTTTAGAGACTTTTGGGAGCGCTTTGTTGTGAGTTCCCTTCCTTGTATTGGTTAAGTGGGTTATATTGCTTGCCAATGATGTATTTCTTACTTCTACCAAATTAAATCTTTATTAAGGATGTTTAGTTTCTATAGTAATCTGGTCATTTGTTCCTAAATGTGGTAATGTAGCACAAAGTGTCAGAATTACTTTTATCCACAAATTTGGAACACGCTCATTCTCATCTTCTTCTTATTTCTATTTAGAATACGGAATGTGAAATTCTTTTGAACCACTCATCTATCATAATGTATTGAACAAATATTTTTTTTCAGATTTTCTAAGAATTTAGAATCAATTGCTTGTTTTCGTCTTTGTTTTGTTTATGCTTGTAAAATTTTCTTGGTTCAATCCTCTTCAATTCTAATTGCTTTTCTTATAGTATTCATGATCACAATAATTGATCGTAACACCAAAATTTTCAAATTTAAGGTATATCCTAAATTTTGCATCCCTAAAAATTTAATCGAAGCATTTTTATAAAATTTTATGCATTGAATTGCTCAAATCGATATGTAATATTATATATGAATTTTGAATGGAATTGGATATATAAATTTAATAAGATGTTGGGTTAATTAAATTAATTAAACTTTAATTAATTCCAAATCCCGGATGATCTTTGTTCACAATCGACTTATTCACACGATATTTAGTTCTGGTTTTCATTCGAGGGGATGGTATCCTTTCCAGAGCCTACACATTTCTTCTTCTCCTCTCACGATTCATTCCCTCACGTGAAAGCTTTGTCCTGTGCACTGTAACTCTGGCGGGATCGAACAACAACTGTGCGCATGATAGAATGTCACAAAAGGCATTTCAGGGCTCCAGGACGAAATTGGTAAGTAGGAAACTCTCTTTCATGCTATTTCAGACATCCCTTTCCTTTCTCACACTTTCATTTTGACGTATGTCATGAATTTGTGAACTTTTCATTTATGGTAACTGTATTGGAGACGAACTTTTGTGAGAAGAGACTAACTTGGTCTGTGGGTTTCCATAAGGACTTTTAGCAAGAGATCAACAAGGTTAAGAGAGGATTAAGGGAATATAAAGAAGCTGGATCGAACAAGAGCTAGTTATGTCAAGAAGCCCGTTGTGGTAAGATTTCATAAATGAGCTAAGTATTGGGCTAAATCACAAAATGAGCTAAGATTCCATGAAATCCTCTATGATTTCTAGGTTGTTTACACAAGGCGATGAGACCGAGACGAGTGTGTGGAAACTCGTTATAGGGCTGCTCCATTAATTCAAGAGAAATAATTTTGTGCTAATTTAAAAATAATATCTCTATAGGTTTGCATGTGATTCTATATTTGAAGCTGTTGCATTTAAAATTTTTTGCATATTGTGGATGAATATTCGCATTGGCTATATGAATGCAAGTTGATTGCCCCCTTACGTTACATGTAATTTTACTATGCTATGAATTTGATAGATATGCTTACGAAATCACTTCCTACTGGTTTTCATTTATTATAATTCATGTCTTTTATACATGAAATGCCCGATGAATGTTTGTTACATGAATTATGTTTTAAGAAATGTCCCAAATGATGCTATATGTAGATTATTACACGAGTATTTGTAATACAAATGATAGGGATGTTGGGATTCTCTACTTCTGGTGTTTAGTCGGTGACAAAACTTTGGGAACCATTTGGATCGAACGACGATGGAATGTTGGGAACCACTGGTACCGGTGGACTATTGATAACAAGTAGATAAGGGTGGGCAACCTTTATCAATAGCTAATTTAGCCGTCAAGTTGGGTGACGATCCAATAATATGACATGATATGGAATTAGTTGAGGTCTATACAATTACAAGTGGCAATACTTAGATTGATGATTCTTCTGAACATGCTTATGATTATTCTGCATGATTGAGTGACATACATGTTCTATATAGTAATCTTGATTTTTTACATTATTTGCTTTTCTTTTACATGTTTTATATGATTCTAGCGCGTTGTGACTTTTGTGGACATATACAGTTAAAGATGAGCATGCACATTATTTTTTTTCAATGTACACGATTTTTTTTAGCCTTGTTCTTTTTGCTGAGCTCATCGATATTCACTCTATGTTGTCTTTCAAGAAGGGATTAAAAACACCCAAGAGAGTAGCCAGGTCTGAAGGTGTGACTTGTACATCTTTTTCATTTCATATTTGAGAGCTTGTATGGTCTTTATGGTACATATTTATTTCTGTTGAATTTAATAGCTCATAAATTGTGCAAAAATAGATGAATGTCTGAAGGAGAATCAAAAAGTATCGTGAGCCAGTCTTCTAGACTAATTACAAAGCAAGAGGTATGAGTTGGAAATGTCTTGAAAATAAATGATAATCAACAACATTTTAAAAATTGGACCGAAGCTGTCTGTTCAATTCTACATTGAACTAGTTGGTGGTTCGATTTTGATTGTGCTGAAAACCGACTCCGCATCAAATCGGGAAGAAGCAACTGGAACCAGCGGTCAAATTGGTCAATTGACTAGAACTGAAGGTAGAATTAGTCAACTGGTTAAAGTGTAATTTTTATATTATGCCAAATTTTTAAAATATGCATGTTTATTAGTCTATTACCCTAATTTTTTATGAATTTATATTTTCTTGGTTATATTTCTCTCTTGTTGACCATTCATATTGAATTTTATCTAATTTTTATGTCATTTATGTTATATTTCATATTTTTTATTTTTATGACGTCGCTCGGTTCAACCAACCCTGGTTGAATCGTTGAATTTTGAACCTCCTCTTTCACCGATTCAATGGCCGGTTCGACTTTTTGAACCTTAATAATTAGAACAAGACAAATTAGGAAATCAGAGATATTGAATTATAGGGCATTGTGCAACTGATATCACAATTGGTTGACAAAATGACTGCTATTGAGAGATCTTCCGTTAGTACAAGACTCAGATCTGAACTTGGGGCAGAAGTTTATTGACACTTCAAAAAATTTTGCAAACATTCAAGTCACCAGCATTCAAGGGTGTCAGTGACCCAATAGTTGTCGAAGATTGACTATTGAAAATTGGGAAGATTCTGGATGATATGATTTGTCCAGAAAATAAGAAAGTGGTTTTAGCCACTTTAATACTAGAATGCGAGACAGAGAGGTGGTGACAGGTGCAACATCAAGAAAAATTTCAATTGACATCTCTTCCACATATTAAGTAGGATGAATTTGTTAAAGTCTTCAAAAATTGGTTTTGTTTGCCTTTATTCATATTATAACTATAAGATAAATTTTGCAATCTTACTTAGAAGTCCAGATCAGTTATGCTATGAGTTATAATTTATTTTTCTTTCTAGATATGCACCTCATTATATCAGTACCCAGGAAGAAAAGGTCACTGATTTCTGCGCAGCCTCAGAGATTAGTTGAAGTTGGCTTTAACCCCATTTGAAATAAGTGACTTTTTTAGTGTTAGTTGAAAATCCAAACGAATTGAGAATGAGCTGAATTTCTCCAGTTATCGGTGGAAACCTTAGACAAGCAAACGTAAGGATCTTGACAAGAGAGACTATTTCCAAGTTAAGAAAATTAAATCAAAAGGTAGGTAGAAGCAGTCTCAGTTAGAAAAAGCCAGTTTGTGAGAAATCTAGAAAAAATAATTTTGGGTAGCTCTTGATGACTTCAGGAAAGTGCTACAAATATGGTTAGCTAGGGCATCTTCAGATGAACTGTATGTAATAATAGAAAAGAGATAGCAGATTGCTGACATCAAGGACAGGGCATCCCATAAAATTTTTAGAAGACTGTAAATCCAACAAAACTTAGTTTTTGGGAAGGCCTTCAATACAAAGGTGAAATTTCAGAGCGCAGAATTTAACAACCAGTAAAAGCTAGAGTTTTTGTAATTACCCCTCAAAAAGCTAAAAATTTAAAGAAATGGTTATAGGTACGCTTCCGACGTAAGAGCAGCTTGACACTATTTTATTTGATTTAGGTGCTTCACTTTTTTTCATTTCTAATGTATTTGTTGTCAGTTTAATGTTTGATATTGTGCATTTTACTCCTGCATGTGTGTTGTTTTGTTTTCAGGAAATAGATTGTATGCAAACAGAAATTGTGTGGTACATGTTAACATTCATGATAAGAAATTGCAAGCAGAATTGATTATCATATCAATTCAGACTTTCAATATCTATTAGGGATGAATTGGTTGGTAAAACTTTTGCTATAACTAAATGTTAGAAAAAATGAATGAAACTCAATTTTCTTGGTAAAAAGCCATTCTATATCTTACGTGATTAAACTGCATGTTCTTCTTTGATTAGCGCAGTGAACATTATAAAGTATTTGCAAAGTGGTGAACTGGTGTTTCTAGCCAAATTTGAAATGTTGAATAAAGATGTGCAAGAATTGAGCAGCATTCTAGTTGTTGCAGAATTTTCTGCTGTATTTCCTGAAAAATTGCTAGGACTACCATTAGAACGAGAAATTGAGCTTGCCATTGATGTGCAGTCAGGGACATTTGCATTTACAAGTTTCCTGACTAGATAACTCCCAAAATATTGTAAGAAATGAAATGTCAGTTGCAGGAACTGATAAATAAAGGTTTTTCTGGCCAAATAATTCTTCTTGATTGCTCCAGTATTGTTTGTCAAGAATAAAGAGGGATCTATGCAGCTATACATTGATTATAGAGAGTAGAACAAAATGACAATCAAGAACAAATATCTTCTGCTCAAAACCGATGATCTATTTGATCAGTTAGAAGTTGTTACTGTGTTTTCTTGGATTGATCTGAGAACAAAATATCATTAGGTTAGAGTCTAATAGGCAGATATAATCAAAATAACTTTTGGGATTAGATGTGATCTTTATAAATTATTAATTATGCATTTTTTACTTAATCAATACTTCTGATGTTTTTATGGACCCGATCAATCAAATCTTTTAGCCTATGTGGATCAGTTTGTTATTATCTTTATTGATAATGTTCAGCTATATTCAAGAACTGATAATGATCTTGCCAAACATTTGAGGATAATATTGGAGTTGTGGAGACATAATTATATCAAAATGTTAATTTTGGTTGCGGAGTATTGCATTTTTTAGGTATATGATCAGTGGCTAATGAATATCAGTGAATCCTTAGAAGGTGAGAACAATTGTGAAAGATACTAAAAGAAATAAAAATTTACAAAGGTATATAGTTTTCTTGATTTGGCTGGATATTACAAGAGATTCGTTAAAGGATTTTCACATATAGATATGTCGTTGTCCAAACTATTGAGGAAAGATTTTCAATTTGAGTGAACTGCAGAATGTGAACAGAGTTTTCAAGAGTCGAAACATTTAAACACTTGTCGGCGCTAAAAGGGGGAAAGTTAAAAAAAAATTTGGTGGGTGACTTGTTCAAAAGCTGTCCGTAAGAAGCTGTCGGTCGCTGGAAGTGAAGTCCCGTCGCCCGCTTCAGAAGGACGTTTTAATTTACATATNTGTTTAGCATGAGATATTGAAGAATTTACTGGGTCTTTCATGCATGCTAGGGAGGTTTCGGTTTTGGCATCTTAAGACTTGCTCTTGCTTAAAAATGAATGCTAGAGAGTTCATTTTACTTTTTTATACATGTGTGGGGCTCGGTTTAGCTCCTCATGAGGCATCACCCCTGTTCAAATATCTGTTGAAATTGTTGTATGCTTGGAATATTTAGACATGTAGGTTGTTTCTTAACTTTGGATGACTCAGTTTTACCTACAGACGGCTTGAACTTTAATTTCTATTAAAGTATGAATTTATATCAATGCTTGGGCCTGTTTTAATCTTGTTAAGCTCTAACTTTGGCTTTTGGTTCTTGTTGAGCTTCATATTGCCGGACTTGTTTTTTTTTTTCTTGTTCAGCTCTGTTTTGGCTTTTGGTCCTTGTGGGGCTCGGTTTTGGTGCTTCTTAAATTCGATTTTGGCTTGTAATGGCTCGGTTTTGGAGTTGTGTGGGCATTCGTCTTTCATTACAGGAGCATGAGACGTTGACCTTTTGTTGAGGTGTTCAAGTTCTCTTTGCTAGCTTTAAGAAGCTCACTTTGGGCTCTTACTGACTTTCGATTTGTTTAAAAGTGGTTGGGGTTTTAATTTCTATTAAAACCTGGATTTCTATCAATGCTTGGGTCTTGTTTTAGCCTTGCTGGGCTGGGTTTGGCTCTAGTTGGGGGCTTGGTTTGCTTTGNGTTTTAATTTCTATTAAAACCTGGATTTGTATCAATGCTTGGGTCTTGTTTTAGCCTTGCTGGGCTGGGTTTGGCTCTAGTTGGGGGCTTGGTTTGCTTTGTTTGACCCTTACCCGAGAGAGGGTTTGGAGGTGGTTTTGCTGGCTTTGGTTCCTACTCTTACCCGTGAGACCCATTGGAATTTTTTGAGTTTAATTTATCCCCTCTTGTTGAGTTTGAATCATTTGAATGATTGTAGATGGATCAAACTTGTTACTTTGAGAGATTGGTGATGTTTTGTACTCTCTTATGTATATCAAAACTTGTAGGGAATTGATTCGGGTTTGCCTTAGTTGTGAGCCTCACTTGCTGTTTCTTGGGTTTGCCTCAGTTGTGAGCCTCCCCTTTTTGGTCCTTACCCACGAGGCCTATTGGAGGTCATTGGGTGTGATTTGGTCCTTTTTGCTAAGCTTGATTGGCTTGAATTTTATTGGTGGATCAAGTTTGTCATCCCAAAAATTATAATTACTTTAGTTATCCTCTTAGGTTTGTCAGGGAGGCATTGTAGCCATTGGTGGTTCTTTTGGTTGCCTTAGCCGTGAGCCCCTTTGNGCGAGGCCTATTGGAGGTCATTGGGTGTGATTTGGTCCTTCTTGCTAAGCTTGATTGGCTTGAATTTTATTGGTGGATCAAGTTTGTCATCCCAAAAATTATAATTACTTTAGTTATTCTCTTATGTTTGTCAGGGAGGCATTGTAGCCATTGGTGGTTCTTTTGGTTGCCTTAGCCGTGAGCCCCTTTGTGCTCTGGATTGCTGTAGCCGTGTGCCTTACTTGTGCCTTGTGTTGCCTCTGGTCGTGGGCTTTAGCAGCTGCTCTTTGCCGCCTTAAATCGTGAGCTTTAACAGTTCTTTTCTGGTCCCTTTGTTGCCTTAACCGTAAGCCTTGCTTGTTGCCTCTTGGGCTGCCTTTGGTTATGGGTCCTAGCAGCTGTCCCTTGCTTTAGCCGCGAACCTCTTTTGTCCCCGTTCCTTGCCTTGGCCGAGAGCCTTGGTGGCTGCTTCCTCCTCTCTACTGACCCTGGTCGTGAGCGTTTATGTGGCTTTATGGGAAGATTTCATGTTTATTTAATGTATGAGGCTATCTAAGGAACATCAGACCTCATGGGCGTACAGGTTTCCTTTACATTTTACAACACTTAATTTTCCTATTTCTACCTGCTGTTGTTCTTCCTGTATAACATGTTATAATTTTCCTGTTATTGCCTGCTACTGTTCTTCCTGTATAACATGTTATACTATTTCTGTTTCTACCTGTTACCGTACTGTACAATATGTTATATTTGTCCTGTTTCTACTTGCTACTGTTCTTCCTGTATAGCATGTCATACTGCCCCTGTTCCTACCTGTTCCACGTGCATTCTACTGTTTGTTCCTGCATTGCACACTTTATATTATATAGCTTCAAGCATGTTTCCTTTCTATATATAGGATGTTTAGAGGACTACAACCATAGGGCCGTTTGATTTGAACTAATTTTTTACATAGGATGTTTAGAGGACTACAACCATAGGGCCGTTTGATTTGATACTACAACCGGACACCCTAAAAAACCTAAACTCGTCACGTCGAGGAGCTTGGAGCTAGCGCGGTGGGCAGCACGGCGGACACCCTAGAAAACTTAAACTCATCACGTCAAGGAGCTTGGAGCTAGCGCAGTGGGCAGCACTAACTTTAAACATGTTTACCCTTTTTTACATAGAATGTTTAGAGGACTACAACCATAGGGCCGTTTGATTTGATACTACAACCGGACAACCTAGAAAACTTAAACTCGTCATGTCGGGGAGCTTGGAGCTAGCGCGATGGGCAGCACGGCCATCTTCAACAGCATAACATGTCTTCCCCAGCAAAACCATTCCTTTTCTTAGAAATTAAACAACAATCCATAGGATTTCGAGGTTGTNGTGACATCCGTTTGGTCTGCGAAACCGTTTTATTTGTCGACAAGTTCCCCTATTTAATACAAAGAATAAATAAGGTTTATTTTAAGCTGGGTTCGGAAAAGCTCCCTATAAGGGCAAGCCCCCTATGGTTTATTTTAGGCTGGGATTGGAAGAACTTCCTATAAGGGCAAGCCCCCATAGTTAATTACATCTTAAATGTTCGAAGTCACCTAAGAAAACTCTCGATAAAAATCAGGGAATACTATCTTCAAAGAAGTCAAAAAGGACTTTTCAACGAAATCGGACGAATAGATGTGAAAGGGGAAATGCTCGAACCTGGAACGATGTTGAGGAATCCAAATGAAGAGAAACTAGGGGAGACCACAGATCCTGAGTAGAACTTCAGTGACTTCCCAGTCTATCCTATGATTTGACTCTAGTTTTGAGGAGAAATTATTAAAATGTTTCATCATGCCAATTTTATTTAATTAGGGCTTATATTTGCGTGACATGATCACACAAATCGCCTGGAAGATATGAGGGTTTACGTCGTATCGGACGACAACCTCGGAACCTAGAACGAGTTAGGGCTTAATCGTACGGCAGAGCTATACGAATGCCTAAAGAAAAGGTGGAGGATTTATGTTGCGCTAGGGCAAACAAAAAGTCTTATGGATTGTTGTTTAATTTCCAGGAAAAGGAATGGTGTTGCTGGGGAAGACATGTTCTGCTGTTGAAGATGGTCGTGTTGTCCACCGCGCTAGCTCCAAGCTCCTCGATGTGACGAGTTTAAGTTTTATAGGGTGTCCAGTTATGGTGTTAAATCAAACGGCCCTATGGTTGTAGTCCTCTAAACATCCTATATAAAAGAAGGCATGCTTAAAGTTATAGAATATAAAATATGCAGTACAGGGCAAACAGTAGGATACATGTCGAACAGTAGTAGACAAAAAAAATAGGAGCAGTATAACATGCTATACAGAAAGAACAGTAGCAGGTGGAAGACAGGAGTAATATGACATGCTATACAGTACAGTAGCTGGTAGAAGCAGAAATGACATAATCATGTTGTACAGGAAGAGCAGTAGCAGGTAGAAAACAGGAAAATAAAGTACTGAAAAAAATAAAGCAAACTTGTACGCCCGTGAGATCCGATGTTCCTTAAGTATAACAAGCCTAAATGCATCTAAAAAAATAAAGTCCGGAAGAAAACGTCATTCAGGAAATTTGAGGAAAAGCGGAAAACTCGAGAAAATCAACGAAAAAGACTCGAGCAAAAGAAAATTCTCAAAACTCCTGGGGAAATCCCGAAAGAAATGAAAAGTAATACGAGTGCCCTGTCCCAAAGCTTCGAAAAAACAAAAAGAAGATTCAGATGAAGGGGACCGCAAGCACTCGTATGGGATTAGACTCAGTTGTATATTTATTCTCGAGGGTCCACGAAGGCTACTCGGTCACCCGAATGTATAGAACCCGCCACTCGTCTAGAAGGGTGTCTTGAACCTCACATAGAGGGCTACTTCCCAGCCTAAACAGCTATTCGNATCTTGAACTTCACTCAGAGGGCTATTTCCCAACCTAAACAGGTATTCGTTGGGTGGACAACCAGCTTTAAAGTATGTTTTATGTTTTTTAACATGCATACAAATTTTAAACATGCAAAGAGGAGTTATAAATTTTGTTTCGTGGAAAAGTATGTTTTTGCTTGAAAAAAAAAGGTTCATCAAAACCTATATATATCTTTTTTTTAGAAATTTTTGTTGTCCACGAGTCGATTACACTGTCGGGCGTGAAACTGTCAATCATCTGAGGAGGTTCGAGCCAACTCCCGCTAGACTTATATCGGTGAAGGATACCATATCTTATTGTTCAACAAATGCCTGGATCTTGATGTTATAGGATATGACATCTTTCTGCTCTATATTCGGTGTGCCTTTATCATCACCACCGTACGCCCCAAAACGACTACTTGCAGCCTTGCTTGATGGTTTCACATATAGCAAAAGGCTATACGTGGACACTTAGGCGTCGGACATAAACATCAAAAAGAACGAACCAATAAGCAAGGAAATAAAATAACAAAAATGGGGTGAGAGAGAGGAGACACTGATCCATCTAAAACACCGAAAAAGAGAATGGATCAGTTCTCAAAACTCGTATCGAAAAGTCCTAGAAAAGTAGGGCCCAAGGTCTTTTCTAACAAACATAAAGGGTCGCTTTGCGCTGATTTTTAAAACCCCAAAGACGTAAGATTGCTCAAGTCCACCAAATGCTTTTCTAAAATGAGGTTTAAAATCTCCCAAACTTCAAAAGAAAATGACCTCGGGGAAATCACCATCAATACTTCCAAACTCATGCCGAAATTAAAATTCTCCAACTTTCGGACTAATAGATAGCCTCATACATCAAATAAACATAAAATCTTCCCACATAACCAAATAAATGCTCACGGCCGGGGCAGCAAGGGAAACAACCAAAACACGTTCAGGGGTAAGGGGAGCAACCTACCCAAATCTTTTATATCGTAAGAAAAAGATGCCCTAGCACCTAAACTCCTCTGTTTTGCATTGATACTATCCAAATCCTTTCTAGGATGCCTGATATAGACAACTNTTATATTTCCTTATCTAGCACCTAAACTCTTCTGTTTTGAATTGATACTATCCAAATCTTTTCTAGGATGCCTGATATAGACAACTATTTTTTTATTTCTTATATGTATCATGAGGATTGAGGTGTTAGAAATGTAAACAAATAAGGATTTGGTGGCATGTGTGTAAATCTCCATTTTTTGTTTTGACTACGACACTTCAGAATTCATATCTTCTTTCATTCTCAACTCCATGCTTTCTACCAAAGGCCCACTAATTCTAACATATCTTAGCGTATCAACTGGCTAATAAAATTCTCCTCATTTCCAGTCCTCCTTGAATGCTATATATGCATAAATACCAATAAAAAATAAAGAATTTTGTACATGTCTTTATCCACTTGAATTGCTATGTGCATAAATGTGAATGTGAATCAAGNTCTGCCTAATATAATTCTCCTCTTTTCCAGTCCTCCTTGAATGCTATATATGCATAAATACCAATGAAAAATAAAGAATTTTGTACATGTCTTTANTGTTTTTGTTGTTTTTCGAAGCTTCGAGTATTCTACATTAAATGACAACGTTGAAATGTTTGGGAAAAAATCATTTAAATTTGGGGAAAAGAAATAAACACTGAAAAATTAGCGTGGCTATAGTGCTCTAGATTAAGGCTTCTAATTTTGGTTGGAATGGGCAGCATAAAGCAGGCAGGATCTCTAGATTAATTGCAGGTGAGAAGTTCAATCCTACATCTTCCTATTACAGGCAAACCCCTCTCCCTATTAATTTTTTTACGGCTAATTTTAGCTCCAATTGAAATACCTTCTTTTGTTTTACCAATTTTCAATCACTAGTTTTCCAGTAGGACTCACTTCATGTATTCAAGATTGAAACCTTATAGATCACCTGCCTTCTCGCTTTTGTACAACCTTTTTCCTAACCAATCATATGGTGCTTGTGGTTAGAGTCAGTACTACACATACGACCTTTTCCTAACGCCATCAATGCTTTTGATCGACTATCTGAAAAAAAGGAAAATAGGAAGTAAAGTGAATGTCTAGAAGGAAGGGATTTAAGGAGCAAGCACTGCGGTCAGCAAAACTGTTATATCTTCAGAAATCCAAGAAATTAAATTGGCTTGAGTTTCATTAGGCGTGCTCTTTAACTAGCTTCATTTATGGTTAAGGTTGCATTAAAAATCGAGTCTATTTTTTATGATAAGAATTCTGGGGATGAGAAGAAAAGAATATATAACCACGGACAATTTAGAAGACTCATGGTTTGGTGATTAGGAAACCTTCCAAAAGCTTTTCTCATGAATCACGGTGATCCAGGCTAGGTAAACTTGGCAAGGTTACGGGCTTAGTAATGGAGGAAATCCTAGCTAGGTTAACTAAGAAATGATTACAAAACACTGTTGACTTTGTTTAGTTTTTCTTACAAATCATAATACATCCATCAGATCAGGGACTTCTGGAACGTTAACTTGCGCAATTTTTTTGATTAAGGTTTAAAATTAGAAATGCACATAATTTCCTGATTTTTTTTCGTTCATTAATTTAGCAGCAGATGCATTTTATTTTTGGAAAATTACTTGGTACATGTTTCTAGTTGAGCAAATTTTGTTGGTTTTTCTCATCCATTGGATGTTTCATTTTTTCGTTTTTGTTTTCCTCATGTGATAACTATTATTTTTTTTAGCCCATAATTTCATTTTTGAGTTCTCATTAAAAGACGGCAAAGGGCAACGTTTGTGTGATTTGCATCCATTCATCAATGCAGGGATACAAGATTATTGGTTCACATAGTGGTGTTAAAATTTGTAGATGGACGAAGGCACAACTTCGAGGGCGCGGGGGCTGCTACAAGCACTCATTTTATGGGATTGAGAGTCATAGGTAATGATTGCATAACTTTATAGCAATATTGTTGCTTGACGCACTATTCAATATTTGTAGCTGTTGAAATTTCATAATATAGCTCCAAGTATCAGTTTTATTTTTGGATTATAACTATTCCTCCCACTGATTTCTTTTTCATGCTGTATCAAGGTGCATGGAAGCAACCCCAAGCTTAGCTTGTGCAAATAAATGTGTATTTTGTTGGCGGCATCATACTAATCCTGTGGGAAAAGATTGGCGGTGGAAACTGGATGACCCTCTCGTTATTGTTGATGCCGCCATTGACCTGCATGTTAAAATGATAAAGCAAATGAAGGGTGTCCCAGGTATGCCTCTATTTTATGTTAACTGTACTGTCGAGAACTTTTCTGTATGATGGCTGAGGTCATTATCAATCTGAACTTAACAAAGATTGAATGAGTGCTTTTATATTTTCATTTAGTAACTCATAGTTGACATTGACTAATACTTGTGTTAAGAGCTATTTCGTACTTAAATAGTAGTTTTCTGACTTTTTGTTGTCGACATGTTACACACTTATTTGAGCTGTAGACATTCTTTTAATTTAAATGGTTCTGATGTCAAGATTTGTTGTCGAGTTTTGTAACTTCCATGAATAGTCACGATCAGTTTTCTTACTGTAGTAAGCTAACTTATAAAAAAAAGTCCTCCAGAAATTCACATTAACGGCTTGATTATTTTTAAAATATATTCCATGTAGAAAAAGGTCTGGTTAGTAATCTTCTAGCCCTAATCTTAAACATTTTCTGTTTTTGTAAGTTTTTACCTTCTCCTTCCGTTTACTGTAGGGGTTAAGGAGCAGCATTTACTTGAAGGTCTATCTCCCAGACACTGTGCATTGTCTCTTGTTGGTGAGCCAATCATGTATCCAGAGATAAATACACTTATTGAGGAACTGCACCGCAGGCACATATCTACTTTTCTTGTTACAAATGCTCAATTTCCTGATAGAATAAAGATGTTAAAACCTGTTACCCAGGTTTGTACACTTTAATTGATGCAATCAACTTGCTAAACATGCCATATAACGAACAACTTGTCATAAACATTACACTTGCAGTTATATGTGAGCGTTGATGCTGCAACAAAGGAGAGCTTGAAGGCAATTGATAGACCACTTTTTAGAGACTTTTGGGAGCGCTTTGTTGTGAGTTCTCTTCCTTGTATTGGTTAAGTGCGCTATATTGCTTGCCAAGGATGTATTTCTTACTTCTACCAAATTAAATCTTTATTAAGGATGTTTAGCTTCTATAGTAATCTGGTCATTTGTTCCTAAATGTGGTAATGTAGCACAAGGTGTCGGAATTACTTTTATCCACAAATTTGGAACACGCTCATTCTCATCTTTTTCTTATTTCTATTTAGAATACGGAATGTGAAATTCTTTTGAACCACTCATCTATCATAAGGTATTGAGCAAATATTTTTTTTTCAGATTTTCTAAGAATTTAGAATCAATTGCTTGTTTTCGTCTTTGTTTTGTTTAATGCTTGTAAAATTTTCTGGGTTCAATCCTCTTCAATTTTAATTGCTTTTCTTATAGTATTCATGATCACAATAATTGATCGTAACACCAAAATTTTCAAATTTAAGGTATATCCTAAATTTTGCATCCCTAAAAATTTAATCGAAGCATTTTTATAAAATTTTATGCATTGAATTGCTCAAATCGATATGTAATATTATATATGAATTTTGAATGGAATTGGATATATAAATTTAATAAGATGTTGGGTTAATTAAATTAATTAAACTTTAATTAATTCCAAATCCCGGATGATCTTTGTTCACAATCGACTTATTCACACGATATTTAGTTCTGGTTTTCATTCGAGGGGATGGTATCCTTTCCAGAGCCTACACATTTCTTCTTCTCCTCTCACGATTCATTCCCTCACGTGAAAGCTTTGTCCTGTGCACTGTAACTCTGGCGGGATCGAACAACAACTGTGCGCATGATAGAATGTCACAAAAGGCATTTCAGGGCTCCAGGACGAAATTGGTAAGTAGGAAACTCTCTTTCATGCTATTTCAGACATCCCTTTCCTTTCTCACACTTTCATTTTGACGTATGTCATGAATTTGTGAACTTTTCATTTATGGTAACTGTATTGGAGACGAACTTTTGTGAGAAGAGACTAACTTGGTCTGTGGGTTTCCATAAGGACTTTTAGCAAGAGATCAACAAGGTTAAGAGAGGATTAAGGGAATATAAAGAAGCTGGATCGAACAAGAGCTAGTTATGTCAAGAAGCCCGTTGTGGTAAGATTTCATAAATGAGCTAAGTATTGGGCTAAATCACAAAATGAGCTAAGATTCCATGAAATCCTCTATGATTTCTAGGTTGTTTACACAAGGCGATGAGACCGAGACGAGTGTGTGGAAACTCGTTATAGGGCTGCTCCATTAATTCAAGAGAAATAATTTTGTGCTAATTTAAAAATAATATCTCTATAGGTTTGCATGTGATTCTATATTTGAAGCTGTTGCATTTAAAATTTTTTGCATATTGTGGATGAATATTCGCATTGGCTATATGAATGCAAGTTGATTGCCCCCTTACGTTACATGTAATTTTACTATGCTATGAATTTGATAGATATGCTTACGAAATCACTTCCTACTGGTTTTCATTTATTATAATTCATGTCTTTTATACATGAAATGCCCGATGAATGTTTGTTACATGAATTATGTTTTAAGAAATGTCCCAAATGATGCTATATGTAGATTATTACACGAGTATTTGTAATACAAATGATAGGGATGTTGGGATTCTCTACTTCTGGTGTTTAGTCGGTGACAAAACTTTGGGAACCATTTGGATCGAACGACGATGGAATGTTGGGAACCACTGGTACCGGTGGACTATTGATAACAAGTAGATAAGGGTGGGCAACCTTTATCAATAGCTAATTTAGCCGTCAAGTTGGGTGACGATCCAATAATATGACATGATATGGAATTAGTTGAGGTCTATACAATTACAAGTGGCAATACTTAGATTGATGATTCTTCTGAACATGCTTATGATTATTCTGCATGATTGAGTGACATACATGTTCTATATAGTAATCTTGATTTTTTACATTATTTGCTTTTCTTTTACATGTTTTATATGATTCTAGCGCGTTGTGACTTTTGTGGACATATACAGTTAAAGATGAGCATGCACATTATTTTTTTTCAATGTACACGATTTTTTTTAGCCTTGTTCTTTTTGCTGAGCTCATCGATATTCACTCTATGTTGTCTTTCAAGAAGGGATTAAAAACACCCAAGAGAGTAGCCAGGTCTGAAGGTGTGACTTGTACATCTTTTTCATTTCATATTTGAGAGCTTGTATGGTCTTTATGGTACATATTTATTTATGTTGAATTTAATAGCTCATAAATTGTGCGAAAATAGATGAATGTTTGAAGGAGAATAAAAAAGTACCGTGGGCAGTCTTCTAGACTAATTACAAAGCAAGAGGTATGAGTTGGAAATGTCTTGAAAATAAATGATAATCAACAACATTTTAAAAATTGGACCGAATCGATCTGTTCAATTCTACATTGAACCAGTTGGTGGTCCGATTTTGGTTGTGCTGAAAACCGACTCCGCATCAAATCGGGAAGAAGCAACTGGAACCAACGGTCAAATCAGTCAATCGACCAGAACTGAAGGTAAAATTAGTCAACTGGTTAAAGTGTAATTTTTATATTATGCCAAATTTTTAAAATATGCATGTTTATTAGTCAATTACCCTAATTTTTTATGATTTTTTATTTTCTTGATTATATTTCCTTCTTGTTGACCATTCATATTGAATTTTATCTAATTTTTATGTCATTTAAGTTATATTTAATATTTTTTATTTTTATGATGTCGCCCGGTTCAACCGGCAATGGCCGGTTCGATTTTTTGAACCAATAATAATTTGAACAGGACAAATTAGGAAATTAGAGCAATTGAATTATAGGGCATTGTGCAACTGATATCACAATTGGTTGACAAAATGACTGCTATTGAGAAATCTTCCGTTAGTACAAGACTCAGATCTGAACTTGGCGCAAAAGTTTATTGACTCTTCAAAAAATTTTGCAAACATTCAAGTTACCGACATTCAAGGGTGTCAGTGACCCAACAGTTGTCGAAGATTCACTATTGAAAATTGGGAAGATTCTGGATGATATGATTTGTCCAGAAAATAAGAAAGTGGTTTTAGCCACTTTAATGCTAGAGTGCGAGACAGAGAGGTGGTGACAGGTGCAACATCAAGAAAAATTTCAACTGACATATCTTCCACATATTAAGCAGGATGAATTTGTTAAAGTCTTCAAAAATTGGTTTTATTTGCCTTTAGTCATATTACAACTGCAAGATAAATTTTACAATCTTACTTAGAAGTCCAGATCAATTATGCTATGAGATATAATTTATTTTTCTTTCTAGATACGCACCTCATTATATCAATACCCAAGAAGAAAAGGTCATCGATTTCTGCGCAACCTCAGAGATTAGTTGAAGTTGGCTTTAACCCCAATTGAAATAAGTGATTTTTTAGTGTTAGTTGAAAATCCAAATGAATTGAGAATGAGCTGAATTTCTCCAATTATCGGATCTTGACAAGAGAGACTATTTCCAAGTTAAGAAAATTAAATCAAAAGGTAGGTAGAAGTAGTCTCAGTCAGAAAAGCCAGTTTGTGAGAAATCTAGAAAAAATTATTTTGGGTAGCCCTTGATGACTTCAGGAAATTGCTACAAATGTGGTTAGCTAGGGCATCTTCAGATGAACTGTATGCAATAATAGAAAAGAGATAGCAGATCGCTGACATCAAGGACGGGGCATCCCATAAAATTTTTAGAAGACTGTAAATCCAACAAAACTCAGTTTTTGGGAAGGCCTTCAATACAAGGGTGAAACTTCAGAGCGTAGAATTTATCAGCCAGTAAAAGCTAGAGTTTTTGTAATTACCCCTCAAAAAGCCAAAAATTTAAAGAAATGGTTATAGGTACGCTTCTGACGTATGAGCAGCTTGACACTATTTTTTTTGATTTAGGTGCTTCACATTTTTTCATTTCTAATGTATTTGTTGTCAGTTTAATGTTTGATATTGTGCATTTTACTCCTGCATGTGTGTTGTTTTGTTTTTAGGAAATAAATTTTATGCAAATAGAAATTGTGTGGTACAGTTAACATTCATGATAAGAAATTGCAAGCAGAATTGATTATCATATCAATTCAGACTTTCAATATCCTATTAGGGATGAATTGGTTGGTAAAAATTTTGCTATAAATAAATGTTAGAAAAAA